>CM035441.1:39070997-39135997 GCA_020310875.1 Ceratopteris richardii | reverse complement strand
AGTGGGCGAAGACCTAGGTTGGACGAAAATCCAACCAATGACCAGAGAAGGGCCTTTAGGGAATGGAATGAAAGAGACAAGAGGGTTATCTTTATCCTTTCCCAACACATTAGCAATAGCATGATTAGCCATATCCAAGACTTGGATTCAAGCATGAAGGTATGTGAGATACTTGAGGGGCTTTATTCAACAAGCACCAAAGCAAGGAAGGTCCAACTCAAGAATGAACTCAAAAACCTTAGGAAGAGCTTAGGGAGTAGCATAAATGACTACATACTTAAGGTCAAGGAATTGTCAGATGCATTGGGATCCATTGGAAGCCACATAGATGATGAGGATCTTGCAGCTTGTACTCTCAATGGTTTGAGAGATGATGAGAAGTGGAAACCCTTTATCACTTCAGTATATGTAAGGGATAATCTTCCCAATTTTGAGTAATTGGTTGCTCTCATGATCACCGAAGAGATGAACATAGGTGGAAGTTCAACTAAAAGCAAGGATGCATAAGTTTTCTATGCATGTAATCAAAGGAGCAAAGGGAGATGAGGACAAGGAAGGGGAAAATAAAGGTTTGGAGGAAGGAAAGGCCACTATAGCAATCAAGGACATGACCAAGGCACCTCATCACAAAGAGGTAGAGGAAGATCAAGAGGAAGAGGAGGACGACAACAAAACAAGAATCAAGATGGTGAAGGATGTTACATATGTGGAAAGTTTGGCCACTATGCTAGAGATTGCTACCAAGGAGGAAACCAAAGGAGCTATAATCAAGGTTCTTCATACAAAGGCCAAGGTAATTATGCTTCCACAAGTTCAGAAAATGACAATCTCTTGATGATGCACATGAATGGGAATTCAAGAAAAGTAGATAACACTTGGTATATTGATAGTGGATGTAGCAACCATATGAGTTGCAATGCTTCTTGGTTTATTAACATACATGCTCCCAAAGGTAAAGGACATGTAGAAATATGTGATGATACAGCCCATGAGATCTCCCATGTTGGAGATGTAGCTTTGGATGACAAGGAGGAAGGAAGATGCCTCAAGGACATCTTGCATGTACCTACCATCACAAAGAACTTAGTGTCCGTGGGGCAAATGGTTGAAAGAGGCTATCAAGTAAGGTTCAACAAAGGTGGATGCTTTATGGAGAACCCTAAGCAAGGGTAAAAGGTCATAGCAAGAGGAAAGAAGCAAGGGAGACTCTTCACTTTGGAGGTAAATTCTCATTCCACTCAACATGTCTACTTCACATATGGAAACAAGAGGATTTCAAAGTTGGACTTGTGGCACAAGAGGATAGGTCACATAAACATACAAAGAATGAAGGAAATGCAATTCAAGAGGCTGATTGAAGGTCTTCCAAACTTCCAAGGGCAAGGTGTTGACAGTATACGGGAAGAAGCAAGTACGGACACACATGCAGATCTAGCACTGAGGCAACCCTTCATTTTTTTCAAAACCCTCACATCATTTTAAAGTGATTCTCATCACTACAAACCCTTGTAAATATCATTTCACCTTTTTGTAGCTCCATTTTGTACAAGCCGAGGAGTCCTCGAGCTTGGGGAGCCTTAGAAGTAGTTGCCTGTCAATTTTCATAAATTTTAGATCTCGTTTGGGCCCTCAAATAAGCCCTGGAACCTAATTTTTAACTAGGCCAGACACTAGGTCTGGACAGGGCCAAAGCTAGTCAAAAACTATAAATAGAACTAGAGAGCTCATTTTAGGGGAGCTTCTTGTAGTTTTGAGCTTGTATGAGAACTTGGTTGCAATAGAAGTGATTCCATTGTCTTACTCTCTTTGTTCTTGCCGTGTGTGCGCGTGTGCGTGTATGTGTGTGCATGCTTGTGTGCTTCTCACTCACGCATTTGTGCTTCCACTTGCTCGTGGTCTTCATACCATCCTCACGTCTTCCCGGATTGACATTAAAGGAGGTGCTACTCATCGCTGAGCTACACCAAATTTTGGCGCCGTTGCCGGGGATCGAGCTTTGAGGACGAGCGTGTGATGGTAAGACGTAGAGAGGACGCGTTGGAATGGTAAGTAGTAGGTAAATTTCTGATTTTTCTCCATCTTCATCTCCATCTCCACCTCCACCTCCTTCTCCACTACATATTCCCTCTTCCTTATCATTCCCTCATTTGTTGTGTGCGAGTTTGAGAGAGAGCGAGTGTGTGTGCTCGTTTTTGCGTGTTTTTTGCATGTTTCTTGCAGGTGGCAGCTCCATCATCACCTCCAACAAGCTCAGCAGGTACAGAAATTGTCTGCACAGTCCCCGAGGCGTTGAGCTCGAGCTATCGTGACACTCCAAAAACTTCGCCCAATCACGATTCTGAGTGCACCACGACACTGCGCAGGCCTAGAGCTCCTAGAATCACTAGACAGAACAGAAAAATTCACCATATCACGAGCTGTCGCGACACCTCGAGGTATCGCGACACTTCCAGCTATCGCGACACTTCCAGCTATCGCGACACTTCCAGCTATCGCGACACTTCCAGCTATCGCGACACTTCCAGCTATCGCGACACTTCCAGCTATCGCGACACTTCACGAGCTATCGCGACACTTCCAGCTATCGCGCCACTTCCAGCTATCGCGACACTTCACGAGCTATCGCGACACTTCCAGCTATCGCGACACTTCACCAGCTATCGCGACACTTCCAGCTATCGCGACACTTCCAGCTATCGCGACACTTCCAGCTATCGCGACACTTCCAGCTATCGCGACACTTCCAGCTATCGCGACACTTCCAGCTATCGCGACACTTCCAGCTATCGCGACACTTCACCAGCTATCGCGACACTTCCAGCTATCGCTACACTTCCAGCTATCGCGACACTTCCAGCTATCGCGACACTTCCAGCTATCGCGACACTTCCAGCTATCGCGACACTTTCCGAGCTATCGCGACACTTCCCGAGCTATCGCGACACTTCCAGCTATCGCGACACTTCCAGCTATCGCGACACTTCCACCTATCGCGACACCTCGACCCGACCTATCGCGATACACGGCCTTTCACGCATGAAAATTTAGGGTTACTTTTTTTTGAGTGATTGGAAGGGTAGATGAGCTTAGTTTTGAGCACCTTGGTATAACTTTGGAACCTTGGAAGTGGGCAAAAGGCCCAGAAACCAGAGAGGGATCTCCTGAACCCTGAGAGCCTATTTTGACCTTTAGGTGGAACTAAGTGGTCCTCAGATTCAGGGGGCACAGTGAGTTACTCCAGGGGGATTAAAAATATTGATGTGTGTCTTCCAATTAATTGTGGTGATTAAGCCATACTAACTGGTGAGTTTTTGCAGGAACTTTGTGTACACTCAAGGCAATCCAAAGCAAGCTAGCAAGGGTGAGTACCAAGCGTGGGAGAAGGCCTCCTGGGCTTGTGTAGCAGTCTGGTCAACCAGCTAAATTGAGGTTGGAAGATCTCTCAACCCTCCTTTGTCAATTCCTAGCCTAGGCTAAGCACGACTTAGGTGTGGTAGTTAATTAGGGCAACGTAGGAACGAATCAAGTCCAAGAGTATTAATCAACCAAGTGCAAAAAGTAAATAGGTCTTAAGTGCGAAAACCCTAAGGGACAAAAGGTAAACTGGAATCGATCACTTATCAAGTGCGGGAATTCACTTAAGTACTTCTGACGACGCGATTTCAGACAGGACCATAAACATAATATTCAACTCAAAAGAACAAAGTGATTGGTGCAAATTAACCTGCAACGAGAGTGTGCTTGGGTCCAAGGGGGTGAATACATTAGGCATATGAACCTTAGATCAGGCAGACACTTAGGCCGAGACAGACAAAGCCTCAGATCTTCTGAAGCTAGTGTCAATCACACTGCCAGGTCTTGGGCCCAACAGTTGAGTGATTACCCATACACTCCCAGATCAGAAACAAGTGATTCTGAGATGTCCTATCACATGGAGAGACCAGTAGGCAGTTCAGGGTTGGCTTATCTAGAAAAGCCAGAAGGACCTTACAAGACTCAACTGGAATACATCAGGACTAATCGTCTAGGTGCTTGCATCTATGAAGATGGCCTGAGAAGATCGGTGGTCCAGATTAAGAACCCCAATCAACCCCATGGATTAGACCATCCGGTAGTCAAGTTTGAGGATGGAGCATACCTAGATAAAGAGGGGACTATATATGTAGTCACCACTCTTCCTGATAGAACTGATGAGTTTGGAAATGTGATTGCGGAGACTGACATGGGTGATATAGAGCAAGGTAACTTAGAGAGAGAGCCAAGGACTCCTCGTGGTAAATCTGTCTTGACCAGAATCATGACTCCGGAGTGGATTCCACAGGATAATAAAAGCATAGATCTGCTTTTAAACCGAGAAACCGATGAGGCTTTTTGGAGATATAAATCTGCTCAACCTCCGGAAGTGAGTGCACTCACAATATATGAGTTTAAAGACCCTGACTGCCCAGGCAAAGTAACATACCTAGACAATACATCAGAGAGGATCTTCGTGGTCACGGAGCATGGCAGACATGCCTACACATGGAAGGGTGAATTTGTTTTTCCCCAACCAAGGTCTAATGCGCTCTTTGGTCACCAAGGAGCTGGGTCCTCCCAAGCTCATGGAACTCAAAGAGATAGAAGTAGAGACAAACCTGAGGTAAGTTTTGCCAACTCCCTGGGAAGAGAAAGAACGGGAACGGAAAGGAATAGAGTGGAACCTGAGAGACATAGAACTCCATGGAATCAAAGGATTGCTGACGATTTTCCTTTGCCAAGACCGAGAGAACACACTAGGACCCTGCGACCAACTCAACTGGTGAAGTCCATGAAGAACTACTTCGATGGCACTGGAGACCCTTATGACCATGTGGCAGAATTTCGACAAGTGTTGAAAGCTGAACAGGTGGAGGACCTATTCACACAATATAATGCTTTCGGTCTAACCCTTAGGAACACTGCCCTTACGTGGTTTCAACCACTAAACGAGAGGCATTTCAGAAACATAGACCAGCTCTTAGAGGCATTTATTGTTGAGTTTTCTAAGAGTGGAATCAGGCATAACACTTCCTCACTAATTCATAGCTTCAAACAAACACCTCAAGAGACGGTCAGACTAGCGGGAAGAAGATTTAGGCAGTACCTGGAGAGATGCCCGATGCCGGAGTTAGCCACACCAGCCAAACAAGTGGCCTTGTTCCTAGATGGATTGTTGAGCACTAAGCTCAGGTCATATGTGTACCTGAAGGACCCTAGAACAATAGAAGAGTGTGTACGCATGTGCATAGACATTGAGGACAATCTAGGTGAGGAATTAGAATTATCAAAAATCTATAAGGATTCTGATAGCTCTAGTAACCTGACATCTGGTCAATCCACATCCATCGAGGAACTTGCAGAGAAGGTAGCCCGAAAACTAGGAGTCTCTAGTAAACAAATTCCGAGATTTACCCCAGCTAAGCGGTGTTACAATTGTGGCGGTGACCATATGGCAAGTGTATGTCCCATTATGGCCCAACCCCCGGCGAATCCTAGCAGCCAGTACTGTACCATAGAGCGCAGGTACACCAACCACACTGCACAAGACTGCCCATATAACAAACAAACTGTTAGGCAAAATTACCCTCAGCCATATCCACAACAGGGTAGATACCAGAATCAGTACCCACCACAACAATACAACAGACCACAGCAAACTTATCAGACACCTTATCAAGGGCAGCAGAGACCTCAACCAGTCCTAGTACAGCAACCCCCTGCTCCAACCAATGTGATCCCAGTGAAATATGCCTCTACTGAAGAAAATCCGAACAGAGCCATAGTCCCAATCACCCCATTACTATCAGACAGTGATCCAAGTGACCATAGTTTTGACTCCACGCACATTGATAGCCCACAGGCTTATTACATGCAGTCACCCGAGCATAACGAGTCATACTATTATGAGGACCCAAGTGAAAATAGTGGGGAACTTGAGTGTGCTAATGTCATGTACACAAACCCCAACTCTAGACCTCAACCTAGGCAGGTACGACCCCTATTTCCTAGAGGACCATGCTTCAGATGTCAGGGGGATCACCTTATACGTGATTGTCCACTACCTGCCCCTACACAACCTCAACCAGTAACCATTCAGGGTTTCTGTCAAGACTGTGGGAAAGAGCATCTCCTACGAGATTGCCCAAAGAACCCTAATAACATGCCTAAAATCACTCCTATCAATGTTGTTGGGTTAGTTGTAGACTCCACAGGGAGTGTGACTTCCACTGCACCTGTGCAGGTGATCACAAGAGCCCATGCACTACAACAAAACCAAGGTGTTGGTCAGGAAAAGAGCCCCGAGGTGAGTGAAATAGAGAGTTTAACCAAAAAAAGAACGAGAGCCTGGAAGGATAGTCGTGAAAGAATGAAAAGGCAATGGGCAAAAAAGATGAGCGAACTTGAGGAAAGCCTGAGAGAAACCAAAGCAAAGATCATAGAGATCACATCTCAATCGCACTCTCACACATTCCCACCGCTACCATCCCCATCACCCTCCATCCCTCCACCCTCTAATACACCCCACGTATCCCACCCACCACCCCGAGTAGGATCAGTATTAGCTGACCCCACTCCTGAAGGCTTGGACATGATGTTCAAGGCCTACCAAGCTCGACTTCAAGAAGGGCCAACAGCTGCAAACCTAGACAAGAGTTACCCTAGAACAGATTTAGAGATTGAACGGATGAAAATGTGCATGAAAATGGTAGAACAAGCTCAAGCTATACTTGAGACTAGTCAAAAGTTCAATCAGACAAACTCTGTCAAGCCGGATTTGCATTTCCAAGGCTTACTGGAAAGATTAGAGCAGTTGGTAAACAAATCACAGGTTTCTTTACCCCCACAGGCTCAACCAGTTGTTGAAAGAGGAAGCTCACCACCTAAGGGAGCTTATGTTCCTAATTCCACGGATGCTGGAATACCTCCTTCAATTCAACAGTACTCTTAAGAGTTCTTGCGGGAAATACAAGAAGAGAAATGGGCCAAGGAGAAGGGTGATTCCCCTCCTATTCCTGAGATTGATGATCTTCGTGATCAATTTCCCCAAGACATTCCCTCTATCTATGGGGATCGAGCGGAGCAACAAGAGGATGAGGGATTATATTTTGAATCTAATTCTTTACAAGAGTTGCCTCATTGCACAGGCCCATGGGAATCTGAATCTCTCCAGATCAGAGCTCCCATGATATTGGTAAGAAATGAAGACTCAGTGATTCCCAGGAACACTGATGTTGTGAAGAACACTAAGGTTCAGTGTCACCTCACTGTAGAGGAGCTCCTCCAGGCAAAACCGGAGCTCTGGAATCATGTGAAAAATCAGGTCCCAGAACTTGAATCCAATACACCAAAAGTAGGCTCTAAACAAAAAGTACCAGGGATACCTCTCGACAAGATAGGAGACATGAGCGAAGGTGAAGAAGGTAACACTTATCTTCAGATCACCTATCAAGGTTACACAACCAAAGCAATTGTGGATTCGGGTGCCGGTGTTGCTATTGCGACCACCTCCCTGTGGAAGCGATGGGGCAAGACCAACGAGAATGAAACTTCAAATGGCAGATGGTCATTTTGAAAGACCTCTCGGATTGCTTGAAGGGATAACTCTAACCACTTGTGGTGTAGAGTTTGAACATACATTTGCTATATGTGACTTTGAGAAGAATAATGTTTACGAGATGATTCTAGGAAGACCCTTCCTACGACAATTGCAAATAGTACAGGATTGGGGAACCAACTCCTTGTACTTACAACACTTAGGGGTCACCACCAAGGTCAATCTGAAGGATCACACCTTCAGAGATGTACCACCCCTACAGTGGAATCCTATCCACAAAGCGAAAGAGGACTCTATCTTCGTGCATTCTGGAAGTTCACCTGAACCATCCTGGTTGCATGAAGATACTCACTTGTGGATGTGCAAGGTTGCAGAGGAAGAGGAAAAGCGCCTAAAAGCGAGAGAAGAAGGAACTCCCCCAGGAGATAGACCAATAAAAGACCCAGCCTATACACCGATGATATTTCCAGATGAGGAATTCGAGCCTCATGGTTGGGCAGAAATCTTAGCTACCATGGACATTGCAGTGAATGAGGAACAATGGACACCCCATTGTGATGAGGAGGGTTATGATATTTCAGTGTTCATGTGTCAGCCCTTGTTGGAAGAGTGTGATCCTAGTGAGTTCATAGAAGAAGAAGAGAACGACGATGATCTAGAATCCATTGTGATGGATACGTACTTTGACTCAGAGGAACACTACTTAGAAGACATAGGAGTGTTAACCCAAAAAGAAGAAGAACCCCTTGCGGGTATTAAAACGATAAATTCAAAAAAAGGAAGTGAAGGGGGTCAAAAGAAAAAGAAAAGGAAAGCAGTGAAACAAGAAGAGGAAGAATCATTGTTTGAAGTACCAAAAAATTTCAAAAAATATGAAGTGGAAGACCGAAAAATTTTGGTACGAATGCCTAAGAGAGAGGTCATTATAGGAGAAGCATATGACAATAAAGAAAAGACCAAAAAAGTTGTAGTGACCATTGAAGGGAACGAAGAGCGATGTACGTACATAGGAGACGACCTAAGTGCAAAAGAAGAAGCAGAGCTTGTAGCTCTATTAAGGGAATATAGGGATGTGTTCGCATGGCACTATAGAGACTTGAAAGGAGTAGATCCAGAGATTTGCTCTCATACGATTCCGATGACCGCTGATGCCAAGCCCACCAAACAAAAGCCCTACACATATAATGACAATTATGCAGCCAAAATAAAAGAGGAAATTGACAGGCTGATTGAAGCTGGATTCATCTATGAGATTGAGCACACTGAATGGGTGTCCCCCATTGTAGTGGTGCCCAAGAAGAATGGGAAATTGCGAGTGTGCATTAACCTTAAAAAAGTTAATGCCGCTACGATCAGAGATAGTTATCCACTCCCAATCACCGAACATCTTTTGGAGCGTGTGGCAGGCAAGGAAGTTTATAGCTTCCTTGATGGATTTTCAGGTTACAACCAAGTAGCCATTGCCCCCGAAGATCAACACAAAACGGCCTTTGCCACAGAATGGGGAATCTTTGCATTTCGTGTGATGCCATTTGGGCTCACCAATGCACCTGCAACATTCCAAAGACTCATGTGTCATGTCTTCAAAGAGTTCTTGCGAAAAAGCTTAGAAGTATATGTGGATGATTTATGCGCTCATTCCCAAGAAAGAAGTTACCACATCCCTGAGCTCAGGCAAATCTTCAACAAGTGTAGAGATTATCGAGTGTGTCTGAATCCAGAGAAGTGTGTGTTCATGGTACGACAAGGTAAGATCTTAGGTCACATTGTTTCTAAGAATGGAATTTCAACAGATGAAGACAAAGTAAGAGCAATAGCAGAGTTGCCCAGACCGAGGAATGTTAAAGAGGTACAAGCCTTTATGGGCCATTGTGGATATTACCGTAGGTTTATCCACATGTATGCCATCATAGCTAAACCTCTTTATGGGTTGTTAACAAGTTTTGAGTGGAACGAGGAATGCGAGACCTCCTTCAACGAGCTGAAAAGACGTTTGTGCACAGCACCAATATTGACTACTCCGGATTGGAGCAAACCCTTCCATGTCCATGTAGATGCCTCCAATCATGCAATAGGATGTGTGCTAGCACAACCCACAGGTGAAGGAAACCTAGATTTGCCAATAGCATATGCTAGTAGGCAATTAAATGCAGCTGAACGAAATTATACCACAACGGAGAGGGAAGGCCTAGGTATGGTGTATGCTGTGAAGAAGTTTAGACACTATCTATTGGCCAATAAATTCAAGTTTTTCACTGATCATCAAGCTTTACTATATTTGGTCAATAAACCTTGCAATACAGGCTGCTTAGTAAGATGGTTCCTCTTACTAATGGAATACGACTTTGAAGTTGTTGTCAGGAAAGGTAGAACCCATCTTAGGGCAGACCATCTTTCTCGCATCACTTCAGGAGAGCCACAGCAAGGAGTGTCTGATGAATTGCCCGATGCTTATCTGTTCAATTTAGAAGTTGTTCCTAAATGGGCAAGTAAGTTGGTACCGGTCCTAACCTTCGGGCCTGCAAATAAGAATGTGAAAACAAGCAAAGAGGAAATTGTAAAATCACTAAAGTATCAAATATTGGCCGGAAGTATGTACAAGCAAGATACCGAGGGCGTATTAGCTTGTTGTGTCGAGGAGGATGAACATACTAGTTGGTTGCAACAAGCCCATGAGGGATTGCTAGGGAATCACTACTCTAAACAACAAACATTGCAGAATCTAAAACGTTTAGGAGTGTATTGGCCTAGCATGGACAAAGAAATACGAGAGTGGATTCACAATTGTTCAGTGTGCCAAAAGAGAACCCCAGTGGAACATGCCACTCTGTATCACGTGTCTTTAATCCCAGATTGGAGTGCTCCATTGGTTGAGTTCATGAGATCGGGAACATTGCCCAATCAGGCTAGTCTTGCAAGAAAACGGAGCATGGAGCAAGAGGCTCAAGACTATGCCTTAGTAGGAGACAACCTATATCGAAGAGGCAAGGATGGTTACCTAAGACTGTGCGTCCATGAATCAGACTATTTGAAAGTCTTAGAAACTGCACACAGCGGTGCTGCAGGTGGACACTTTGGGCCGGACAGAGTAATTAAGACCATTCTATTCTCGGGACTTTGGTGGCCCACTCTTCATATGGATGCACACTCTTATGTGAAGAGTTGCGACACATGCCAACGTGCCCAATATCCGATAAGAAAAGATGAAATGCCCTTAAGGCCAATGATGGGAGGACGTGCATTTTCAAAGTGGGGTATAGACTTTGTAGGTCCCATCAACCCCCCAGCTAGAAACTCCCATGCAGAATACATTATTGTAGCCACAGATTACCTTACAAAGTGGGTGGAAGTAAAGGCCACGACAAAGAATGATGCTCAAACGACGGCTAAGTTCTTATTCGAAAATGTGTTCACTAGATATGGGTTACCAATAGAGTTGGTTAGTGATAGAGGTACGCACTTCTTGAATGAGGTCATTGAAAATCTCCTTCAAGAATTCATGGTGATACATAAGAAGTCTGCACCCTATCACCCACAAGCTAACGGACAAGCCGAGAGCACGAATAAGATCCTATGTAACGTACTGACGAAACTTGTAAATAATAAACGCTCGGATTGGGACAAACAACTTCATCATGCTGTTTGGGCATACCGAGTTGCTTACAAAACGGTACTCAATGCCACCCCATTTCAGATGGTCTTCGGACAGAATGCAGTGCTACCACTAGATTTCCTAATCCCAGCTTTAAGAGTGGCACAAGAGCATGAGTGGAATGGACACGAGTTGTCCTCTAGGATCTTTGATCTAGAACGTTTAGGTGAGACGAGGCTACGAGCAGCAGCGGGCATCTATGCTGCAAAGAAACGGCAAAAGGCATACTTTGATGCCCATGTGAAGGATAAGGGCTTGAAAGCAGGAGATCTAGTTTTAGTCTACACATTGAAACAACACGCAAGAAAGCTAGAAAAGAGGGGCTACGGACCTATGATCATTAATAGGATCTCCACGAGTGGAGCAATACAACTAGCCACTTTAGAGGGGGATGTCCTCCCAAACTATATTAGCGGATGCAGAGTCAAGCTCTATCAGGAACCCCTCACGGAGGAGATGCTAAGCCGACTCAATACTGCTAAGCAACGTAAAGAGGAGGAAAAACGAATTCGAGAAGAGGCACAGGCAGAGGCCTTAGAGCGTATCAGACGAATGAGGTTGAGGAGACAAGGAAGGGACCAGCCTATGACTGACACTCAAGAGTCTCCAGGTTATCACATGGCCATGTGTGAGGCTTCAGGTGAACGTACCCATAAGATAGTGGACCGACGACCTTTTGTGACCCTAGAAATAGGACAAAGAGACAGCACAACCAGTGTGAGGGCTTTAATTGATTCAGGAGCAGCCACAAGTGCAGTTCGGCTCTCTTATTGCCAGCAGCTGCAATTGGAGGTAAAACCCCTAGAAGCATATTTGATAGGATTAGGAGGTGTTGAAACCCCTTGTATGGGAGAGGTGGATCTTCCCCTCTACATACAAGAGGTCCTCATGCCAGCAAAAGTGCTAGTGTGTGAAGACGAGGATCTGACCGAACCTCTTGTCTTGGGCCAAGACTGGATCTATGATCATGCAGTCAACCTCAACCTAAGAAGTAGACTTCTTCAGGTGTGGGTAGGCCAAAGCCGTCTCACGATTGAATTAGAAAATCAAGCACTCAAACCAATAGAACATGCACCAACTCCTGGTCCCTCCAGGAATCCACATGAAGATAACACTGTTGTGCTTGTCCAAACTTCTATGGTGCAGAGGAATGTCAATCTTACTGAAGGTTCAGAGGCCAAGAAGGAGTTCATAACTGATCCAAAGAAGATTCTAAACGAGCAGACCGAACATCACTCTACACGAAGGAGGCCGCTAATCAAGAGGCAGGAGTGCCAACCTGCGCAACATGGAGCATCTCATGGCGTGAAGCAGATCTGGATACGCAAGGATGGGAAACCCACAACTCCAATAGCAGATTCTCAAGGAGACAAGGAACGAGCCTCACCATCAAGGAACAAAGTGAAGAAGCCCCCTAGGATAACCCCTAGGCATACCTTTTCTATTTGGGTTCCTAAGCGGTCAATGAAGGCCACCCCTAATGCTCGACAGATATGGGTGCCCAAGGCTTGCTTACAAGCCCAAAGCATTTTCACCTTCAGGCACTAGGATGAAGCAGCTTTCACAAGCACTCTTGGCTAACAACTCAGAAAGTGACAAGATACCTACACCTCTCACTGTCCCCACTCCCATCAACCTCAGGAATGCCTGGAAATGGGTACCCAAAAGGTCCCAAATACATCACACTCTCATACCGAAATCTTCACCTGTCCTTAGCTCTAAGAGCTACGACTCCTCTATCAAAGTGTGGAGAATTAAACTGTGTACTAAACCCCCTGACCCTATTCTGTAAATCCTTCCACACTAACACAGGAGCATTCTGAGCCCATTGCATAACCAAAGTATGCATCTAGGATGACACTGACCTTTAACCACCACTCACACATGTCATAAACACCTCACCACTAACCACTGCCCCCGGAATTGTCATGTTAGTATGGTGAAGGGAACACCATTACATCTTATTTCCCATGCAACACTAATGTGCCTTTCGTCTTCCAACAGATAAGCAACCTACTCTCATGGCAACCGCGGCAGGCACAAGCTCTCAGGCAGGATCTGGTACTCCTATCAATTGGGATGCCATGCCAGTGGAAGCTCCACCAACAGCTCGGCCTGAAGAATTCTTGAATGTGCGAAGGATTCCTATTCCAGATCCACCCACTGGACTAACCGAAAGAGTAAAAGGGCACTCCCATTGGTTCAATGAAATGCCAGGGGATTTGGGAGACGCAGATCACATCTGGGAGTCCAAGATGGAGTGTGGAGGGGTTTGGTGGACCTTCCAGTTCTTTTCAAGAGAATTTGAGACCTTACAGAATGCAGCTCCACTTCAAGATATCTGGCAAAAGGCAGGACTACAAGCTTACTTCAGTGCAGCTCTACCTAAACCCGACTTCCTCAGGTGCTACTAATTGATTGCTACGATGAAACCTACCGGGGATAAAGATCACTCAGGCACATTCTGGGTGCCCTCCTTATCCAATCTAGAGGAGATGAGGAAGTTTGAATTAAATGTAACATTAATAAGGGAAGCCCTTCAAATGTATGGCACTCATGTACCTTCAGATCGTGACCCCTTGATACCAGAATCAATGAAAAGCAATAGGGTCAAGAAGCTCAAAGAAATGTGCGCCCTCACCCCCAGCATCGCCATACCCCTGCGGATGTGTCTCCAGCACTTTGCTTTTCCCGCCTAGGACCATTTCACTCAGCCGCACAAGAAGGTATGGTACGGGCTGTATTTAGCAGAGACCGGAAGCTTGCCCATTAAGATGCCGGTATGGATCTTAGATCAAGTGTATGAGGCAGGCAAGCGGGGTGTGAGGAAGCCCACTCTACATGGTTGTTGTGCGCTGACAAGAATCATCTACAGATGTCTTGCATATGACGTGCCAGTTGCCCGAGCCCTAAAGTATGCACACCTGGAGCTGTTCAAAGGGCGAAAGTCCGGGAGTCAGCCTGCAAAAAGAATGCGTGGATCCCTTTCACAGGTCCTGATCCTTCCAGAAGCCACCGCCGAAGTCTCCACTAGAGAGGAAGCCCAAGTGGCACCTTTCACAATCCATCTCCAAGAGTCTCAACCAAGAGAGGTGGTACAGCCCACCCCTTCTGCCCCTCCACTACCTACTGACGCAGAATTTGCAGCTATGGCCACCTTCACCGAGGACCCAAATTTTGATTTTGAAACATTCCTGCAGACGGCCCATCTATCAGACAGTGAAGGTTGCCCTGACAATGTCGATCCGGGGACATCAGCCCAAAGAGAACATGCACGAGGCGAGACAAGCAGTGTACAAGAGATAGGAGTGGCACAACTTCCTCAGAGACTAAACACACAAGCTCAGGAGAAGGCACCAAGAGATGACCCAGAAGAGAGTGAAGACGAAGCCCCTGCATATACGGCACAGCTCAAACGACTATACCGAACAATCAAGCAGGTGCAACGACGCCATAAAATGTCAGAAGAAGCAAATAGGGCCCTAGTAAACCAGATGCTGCAGTCGGAGAATATCGACCCCCATTTTGTAGAATCGCTAAATCTTTTGGCGGACACCTGTGGCATCAGTGAAGCAATGAGAACCTTAGTCTATCGAGAGAACCCTGCTTATGATCAAAGAAGAATTGATACACGGCCTCGACAAGGAAAGATGATTCAGATGGAAGTATCTACCACGTTAGCTACGTCCACATCAGAAGATGTTCACATGATTAGCCCTAGGCCCAATGATGAACCGGAGGAAATTACGCATGCACCATCCCCCCCATCATCTCCTATCCCACCCTCAGAACCTCTCTCCACGTGTCTTTCTACACAACCATTATCCTCCTATAGTGAGACCATTGTACACACCCCCGTTTCCACTTTCCTTCCTTCACCCTCATCCATCTCTGTCACTCAGATTTTTGAACCCCAACTAGGTCACCCTTCCTTCCTCCATGCCTTTGGACAACCATCTGTCACTGGACAGACTCTTTCCCTTCCTTTACCCTCCACCCCTCCATTTCCTCCCTCCCAAACTCTACCTACCCCGACCCTTGTAACTGCCTCGGGCACCACACTAATCACCCAACCCTCCTTCTGGACCCAACTTGTAAACATTCTTCAACAGGTTGATGAACATAATAAAAAGTCCCTTCCCCAAATTCACTCCCCCACATTCATGGCCACCACTATCACACCACCCACCATCCCGGTGTTCACATTTCACGAATCACACTCTCTCATGTCCGACCCCATGGACATCTCACCATCCGCTGGATCACCCACCACCACTGTTCTCACAACACCATCACAGGTTATTACACTCACATCACCACTTCCACACACGGTAGGCACAACATCCACCTTCCCCATTCCCACTTCCCAACCCCCTGCATCTCCCATCCTTACCCCTGCATCCACCTCATTTAGTCTTGCACTCGACACCATGCTCGAAGCTGCCACTCAGCTTAAACAGGAATATAAGTTATTGGAAGAAAATAACAAGGAGCTTTGCACCCTCTCAGCAACACTCCAAGAGCGTATCAATGCTTTGGAGTCCAGTCATACGGAGTCACAAAGCAGAATATCCGCCCTCGAACAGGCAAATGCGCAACTCGAAGCGAGGCATATGGAAGAGAGCAAAGCCATGGAGGAACAGCTGCGAGATCAAATGGGCCGCAATGCAAGGCTTCAACGAAACATGGCCTTGCTACGACGACATCTCGTGGCAGCTCAAGAAGAGAACAGACGGCTTCAACAACAAAACCAAGAGAACCTCGAGGCTGCCATGGAGAACACCCCGGAAGCACCCATAGACCCGGCTAAATTTCAAGCTGTTCCCTCAGAATGCATACAACAGATCTTGGAAACTTATGCCAATCTTTTAGAAGCACATGATCAGCTTGCCGACCAACTGAAGGACCTACAGAGACCCCAAGAGTCTACACCACAACAACGGAAACCTAAAGAGATGACCGACGCTGCTACTTCACCTGAACCTGAACATTCAACGACCAATGACGTACTGGAGTTACGGCAACAGGTGGCAGAATTAAAATTGAAGTTGATACAGTACGAGCGACCTCCTTCCCCACCTGAGCAACCCATGGAAGAGGAAGAAGTTATTATTCCAGTGGCGGAAACATATGAAGAGAACTATGAGCCTCAACCTTTTCCAGGAGGCACAACCACTGAGGAGGGACAGGACACTTATGAGGAACCCCCATCGGCATGGATGAAACAGGTAGAAGAAATGGGGCAGACTCATGAAGAACGTATCACCTACCAAATGTTGGCCATGAAGACCATTGAAGAAACCATACTTCAATCAGAATACTTCAGACAGCTGGCTCCTAGACGACTAATCACCAGCTCAGAATTACAATATAAGCCATACTTTGTACTGTTGGCAGACTACAATGCTGAGATCAAACGTAAGACCAACAAATACCCAACGTTCGCAACGCAATTTGAACCGGAGGACATTCCAGAGGAGGCGCGCAAAGGGAGAATACATCAACCCATCTGGAGGCAAAAGCTATTGGAGACCTATCCCGAGATGCTACGAACATGGGACCACGCACCCATGCATTTAAAATATAACAATTGATATGGACCAGTACAACGGAGAAGGACATGGAAGTCATTTGCAATCAAAGTCAAGAACAATGCCAATTGCAAAGAATGGCTCAATTACCCCGCCATCGCTCCCCCAACCGGTACTCCCACGGTGTCATACATGATGGCAACCATCAGACATTGGATACCACGCCTCCACCCCATGCCAGATGTCGCTGCCCAGATGATGCTCAAGATCTTTGATATGATGCAGGTCGTACTCAAAACTTTTCGCAATGTATGCCGTATTCAACCTCCTATTCCCGGGTTTATTAATGGTAACTACGACCTGCTATATGATATGAGCACAACCCCGAGCATACGAGTGGCTTACGCATGGCACGCACGCATCAGATATCTCCCTGCCTGCTACAAGCAAACGTTCGATGAAATGTTCACCACGGGATTCTAGGAAGCACACTCAGAGGTGTTCGCGCCACGGCCCACCCATTTGTTACACCTCTTTGCATGCGAACAAACGATGCACTCAGAACTCTACACAACGCCACAGACGGACATACCGGGCCCAGTCAATTGGGATACCCTGCAGAGAGACCTGATCCGAGGGCTGCGAATCAAAGAACATGCGGTGGGAGCTGACATTCTCCAGAACTATATTGATCAACCCGCAGAACAAAGGTCTGTCAGAGGCGACAGACCCTAGGGGGGGGAGAGTGTTGACAGTATACGGGAAGAAGCAAGTACGGACACACATGCAGATCTAGCACTGAGGCAACCCTTCATTTTTTTCAAAACCCTCACATCATTTTAAAGTGATTCTCATCACTACAAACCCTTGTAAATATCATTTCACCTTTTTGTAGCTCCATTTTGTACAAGCCGAGGAGTCCTCGAGCTTGGGGAGCCTTAGAAGTAGTTGCCTGTCAATTTTCATAAATTTTAGATCTCGTTTGGGCCCTCAAATAAGCCCTGGAACCTAATTTTTAACTAGGTCGGACACTAGGTCTGGACAGGGCCAAAGCTAGTCAAAAACTATAAATAGAACTAGAGAGCTCATTTTAGGGGAGCTTCTTGTAGTTTTGAGCTTGTATGAGAACTTGGTTGCAATAGAAGTGATTCCATTGTCTTACTCTCTTTGTTCTTGCCGTGTGTGCGCGTGTGCGTGTATGTGTGTGCATGCTTGTGTGCTTCTCACTCACGCATTTGTGCTTCCACTTGCTCGTGGTCTTCATACCATCCTCACGTCTTCCCGGATTGACATTAAAGGAGGTGCTACTCATCGCTGAGCTACACAAGGTATGAAGCATTTATGTGAATCTTGTCAAGTAGGGAAGCAAGCAAGACTTCCATTCAAGAAGAGTGGCTACATAAGCCAACATCCATTGGAGTTGATACATATAGATGTGTGGGGACCAACCAAAGAGCAATCCATCGGAGGTAACAAGTACTTTGTCACTTTTATAGATGATTGCACAAGGTGTTGATATATTTAGGTAGTGATGTGTGTGAACACTCTAGGACCGCCGGGGCACTTTTTTCCCTCTTTAGGAGGTTTTTTTCCCCCGGGTTGTATATACGCCTATTGCCCTAATGGGCTACTTATCTTTGTACATTCTCTAGTAATACATTCAGTATTGTGTGTTTGTGCTCCAAGCTTCTTCTTTATCCTGGTTCTTCGATTGTGCAGCATTTGCAGATTTTTGCTTACTAGTAGAAGAGCTCCATTTTCCTTTGCCCTTCTGACTAGCCAGGAAAGCTTGATCTGCAACACGCATAATGGACCTGTTCTGCCTAGACTGATCTTCCTGCAATAGAACAGAGACTAATTCCTCAAATGACAAGGCATTCGGATTGCCTTTCATCATCAACCGAAGAGTAGAGGCAAAACTCTGATATGAATCAGGAAGACCATTCAGAACGGTCTGCACAAGTGAGCTATTTGGTATAACCTCATCAGCAGAAATCAATTGTTCCTTCAGGTCTTTGATCTTTGTAAGAAAACTGTCCATAGAATCACCTTCATTCATGTGCTCACTCTCCAACTGTTTTCGGAGGTAAGCAACACGAGCCTCATTCCTAGCCTGGTACAAAGTGGTAAGTGTATCCCAAGCATCCTTTGCTGTTTTGCAAGAGTGAATGTGAGGAATAATGGCACGTTTGACACACAAGGCTATCAATGCATGTGCTTGGGCATCTCTGCCATCCCAACGAATCTGCTCTGCAGTAGGTGCAACAGAAACAACAGCACGAACAGGAATCTGTGGAATATCATCTTCGACACCATCTTCATCAGCTCCAGTACCTCCAGCACCTGTATTTGTAGTACCTGTAGTCGTAGGTGTAACAGGACGTCTTTCAACACCCTGCACAATGTTCCATAGTCCTTTTGCAACCAGTACATGTCGCATCATATAAGCCCATAATGGGTAGTTGGTACCATCCAACTTATCCTCAACATCCAACATACGGAATACATCACTGCTTTCAGCCATGGCTGGTGACTAAAATACCTTGATGCAGAAAATTGACTGTATCTCAAAAAGTTGAACGGAACTGCCTAGAAGAGTTCTGCTAGACCTGTAGCAGACTTCGAGACGCTTAAACTGGCGAACAGAAACTGGTATATACCTTTGGCACAAAAGGACGAAATAGCCTGCACAAGCGCTGCAATAGTGCGTTCGGAGGCCGAAACGAGTTCGGATCGCGATTTCGGCACCACAAAGCGAAGCTGTTTTGATCTCGGAAACACCTGAGTATGCTCACCACATTTCGTGCAAATCTGAGACTGCAAACGGAGGAGTGTCGACGACGCCCTAGAAGAAGCGACGACCTACTCTGATACCAATTGTTGGAGATAGACGTCTGTGGAAGCACGCGAATAGCACAAGGAAGAAGAAGAAGCTTGGAGCACAAACACACAATACTGAATGTATTACTAGAGAATGTACAAAGATAAGTAGCCCATTAGGGCAATAGGCGTATATAAGATGAAAAGAAATCAGAAAAGCAGAAATTGTTCTGCAAGTACTGTAAAGGAAATGATCATATTATAAAGAGCTGTCCAAAACTGGCTGCTAAAGAGGCAAAGAAGAAAGAGGCTGGAATGGTTGTTGCAGAGGCCTCTACACCAAAAACAGAGTCTGCAAATCTTGTGCAGGAAGAAGAATGGGCGTTTACTACTGTCTGCAGTTTTGACCCATCTTCTCATGATCAGTGCATGTCTGCAGTAGACTCAGATGTTTGCCCAGTACTTTGACAGTGGGGCGACCAAACATATTACCTCGCAGCGCAGTTTCTTCTCTTCACTCGAGCCTGCCCCTACAGGAAATACTGTCACATGCGCCAATAACTCCTTTTATCCGGTTATGGGATTTGGTAAGATCATTCTGACTACTGTTGATGGTAGTTCTTTCACTTTGTCAGATGCTTTATTTGTGCCAGGGATAAAAAAGAACCTGTTATCAGTTTCTGCATTAGCCAAGATTGGCTTGGTTGTGAAATTCGTTGATGACAGGTGTACAGTCCATGATCTCTCAAATGGTGATGTGATTATTGCTTCTGGCATCTTATGTCGTGGGTTGTATAAGCTCATAGACTATGAAAGATCTGTGAATGATTCGGCATGTGCAGTTCATGATTCTCAGGCTATGTCAGATGCAAAGCTTTGGCATGCACGCTTTGGTCATCTGAATTTTGCTAGTTTGTTACGCCTGCAGAAATCTAAAATGGTGTCCTCTTTGCCCAAACTTGAGGCACCTGGAAAACATGTTTGTGAAGGCTGTATTTTGGGCAAAATGCAGCGTTCTTCCTTTCCAAAAGATGGTTCAGTTCGGGCTACGCAGAAATTGCAGCTTGTACATAGTGATGTCTGTGGTCCTATGCAGACACCCTCTTTTGGAAATTACCTTTACTTCGTGACTTTCATTGATGATTTTTCCAGGCATGCATGGGTATATCCACTCAAAGCAAAGTCCGAAGTGTTCATGTGCTTCAAACAATTTTTGGTTTTGGCTGAAAATCTGTCAGCATGTAAAATGGACACCCTCCGTTCTGATCAAGGGGGGGAATATATGTCTTCAGATTTTAATGCATTTCTGGCTGAACGTGGGATAAAACACCAGTGTACAGTACCGTATACACCTCAACAGAATGGAGTTGCTGAACGAAAGAACATGTCACTCATGGAGATGGCGAGGTGCATGGTCAAAAGTCAAGCTTTACCACATAGTTTCTGGCTTGAGGCTGTCATGTGTGAAGCATATGTACTGAACAGGTGTCCCACTAAAGCGTTGCAGTCTATCACTCCATATGAGGCTTGGCATGACCGCAAGCCATCTGTTGCTCATCTGCGTGTTTTTGGTTGTTTGGCATATGCATTAGTGCCTGAACAACATCGTAGAAAATTGGATGATAAGGCAGTAAAATGTATTTTTGTTGGGTATAGTTCTGAAAGTAAAGGCTATCGTCTGTATCATCCACAGACTAAACGCATTCTGGTTAGCCGTGATGTTGTCTTTGTGGAAGATGCTATTCAGCCATTGCTTTCATGTACTAAGGAGACATCTGTTAGCTCCAAAGACATGTATGATACTTTGATGCCTCTTTTTACAGGTGGACAGGCTAGTGCTGGTCCTAATGAGGCAACTTCTCAGCCTTTGTAGGTTTCATATGATGATGCAGATCATTCCATTTCTGATGCAGATTTACATGATGCACTTGCTGATGAGAGAGCTGATATTGAGCAGGCAAAAACTATGCCAAAATGGCTGGTGCAGACTTTGCGTGATAGCAAATTAGATGCACCTTTGTCATATCGTACTCGTTCAGGCTCTCATAGTGCCTCCTTTGCATCAGATTGTTATGCTATGGCTGCATCTAGTCTCTGTGATGAGAATGAGCCTGTTTCTTTTGATGAAGCACATAATTCAGAAAATTGGATGGCTGCTATGCAATCTGAATATGATGCTATAATGAAGAATGGTACATGGTCCTTATGTGACTTGCCTCCTGGCAAGAAGGCCATTGGCACTAAGTGGGTATACAAGCTGAAGCGTAAACCTGATGGTACCGTTGACAGGTATAAGGCTAGGCTTGTTGCAAAGGGTTATGCGCAGGAAAGAGGCATTGATTTTGATGAGGCCTTTGCACCTACATGCCGTATGACTACTGTTCGGAGCATTTGTGCACTTGTAGCCCATCATGGTTGGAATGTACATCAGTTGGACATTAAAACCGCATTTCTGAATGGTGACTTGCATGAAGAAGTGTATGTTTTTCAGCCCCGTGGCTTTGTGCAGAAAGGGCATGAAAACCAGGTTTGCAGGTTAAAGAAGGCATTATATGGTTTAAAGCAAGCACCACGTGCTTGGTATGAGAAGATACATGCCTATCTGATTGCACATGGTTTTGAGAACAGTCCAACTGAAAGCACCTTATATGTTAAACGTGCTAATGATGTGCTTCTGATCATTGTTGTCTATGTTGATGACATGCTGCTCACTAGTCCTATTGAGACACATATTGCTGATTTTAAGGCTGATTTGCATGCCTCATTTGAGATGTCTGATTTGGGGCATTTGCATCACTATTTGGGCATTCAGTTTATGCACGTTGATGGTGGAATGGCTTTGTGTCAAACGAAATATATTGACACATTATTGCAGCGTTTTGGCATTGAAGACTGTAAGCCTATTGCCACTCCTATGGAGACAGGTTTACGATTGAGTCTTCATGATGCTGGAGATGCATTTGATGCTGTTCTCTATCAGCAGGCTATTGGATGCTTGATTTACTTATGCATTACTCGGCCAGATATTCAGTTTGCTGTCTCACAGATGAGCAGGTTTATGCATTGCCCAGGAGTCACGCATTGGAAACCGGTTAAGCGCATCTTTCGCTACTTGAGTGGTACTTGGCTACTTGGGTTGTTTTATCCCAAGAGGGGATCACTACCGCCAGATTTGCATGCTTTTTCTGACTCAGATTGGGCTGGTTGCTATGACACTCGTGTGTGCACCAGTGGTTTTTGCTTCATGCTTGGTAGCTCATGTATATCTTGGTTGAGCAAGAAGCAGCCTACTGTGGCCACTTCCAGTTGTGAGGCTGATTATAGGGCAGCTTTCACAGCGACTGTTGAGTGTGTGTGGCTCAGACGCCTTATGGCTGATTTGGGTGTTGGCCAGTCTTCTGCTACCACCATCTTCACTGACAGTCAGAGCGCATTGGCAGTTGCGAGGAACCCTGTGTTCCATGCTCGCACTAAGCACATTGAGGTGCATTATCACTATGTCAGGGAGAGGTTCTCTACTGGGGAGATCAGCTTGGCATATGTGCCCACGTAGGAGAACATTGCAGACCTTTTCACGAAGGCTCTGCCTAGGGAGAAGTTTGAAGCTTTTCGCAAAGCTTTGGGCTTACTTCCTTTTGTGGAGTGATTTCCACATAGCTTGGCACTTCCTTATACATGAGTGCCAGCTCCTTGTTCACCGCATCACTCCCAGGGGGGATTTGTTGATATATTTAGGTAGTGATGTGTGTGAACACTCTAGGACCGCCGGGGCACTTTTTTCCCTCTTTAGGAGGTTTTTTTCCCCCGGCTTGTATATACGCCTATTGCCCTAATGGGCTACTTATCTTTGTACATTCTCTAGTAATACATTCAGTATTGTGTGTTTGTGCTCCAAGCTTCTTCTTCTTCCTTGTGCTGTTCACGTGCTTCCACAGACGTCTATCTCCAACACAAGGATGGTTTGGGTTTATTTCATAAAAAACAAATCAGATGTGTTTACATGTTTCAAAGCATTCAAGGCAATGGTAGAGAAGGAAACAGGTACATATATCAAGAAGCTAAGGTTCGATGGAGGTGGAGAATATTTCTCCAATGAGTTTTTTGATTCTTTAATGGATCAAGGAATCAAGAGGCAAGTAACATGCGGGTACATACCCCAACAAAATGGGGTAGCAGAGAGAAAGAATAGATACATTGCGGAGATCACTAGAGCAATCCTTAACGAGATGAATGTACCTAACATGTTTTGGAGTGATGTAGCAAATATCGTCGTGTATCTTATGAATAGGGATCCTGCCTCAAGGATCCATGGATTGACACTATATCAAGCCTATTATGGTAAGAAACCTGATCTTTCCCACTTGAAGATATTTGGATGTACTTGTTATGCACATGTGCCAAGTGAATTGAGGCACAAGCTACAACCAAAGGTGGAAAAGTGTGTGTTTCTAGGATATTCAAATGATCATACAGGTTACATGTGCTTTAACCCTAAGTAGTGTAGCTCAAGCGTAAGCACCACCTCCTTTACTTGTCAATCCACGGAGATGTGAGGACCGGTATGAAGACCACGAGCAAGTGAAGGCACAAGTGCGTGAGTGAAAGCACACAAGCATGCACACACGTACACACACACACGTGCACAAGGTAAGATCAAAGAGAGGAACAATGGAAAGCTTTGACTGCAAAAGAGTTCTCTTACCAAAGCTCTATTCTCTAACAAGCTAACCTCAAAAATGAGCTCTCTAGCTGTTTTTATAGTTTTTTGACTAGTTTTGGCCCTATCCAGACCTAGTGTCCAGCTTAGTTAAAAATTAGGTTCCAGGGCTTATTTGAGGGCTCAAATGAAGTCTAAAAATTATGAAAATTGGTAGGATGATATTTCTAATACTCCTCAAGCTCGAGGACTCCTCGGCTTGAACAAAATGGAGTTACAAAAATAGAAAATGGTATTTACAATGGTTTTTAGTGATGAAAATCACTATTTTTATAGGGATTTCTTATGAAAATTTGACATACACTTCTTGGAGCTCCCTACTTGCTCCTTCTTCTTGTGTGTCCACCTCTTTGACCTGTGCTTTGTCCTTGACCTTCAGCTTCAACACTCCCCCCCTCTCGAGTCTATAGTCCCTGACAGACCCTTGTTGTAATGGTTGTTCCATGTAGTGCTTTGAGAGGTAGTGTCTGTTGGGTAGGAACAAGAGCCATCTACCTTCCAAATGTGGTAGGGTTGGTTGTCCGGTTCTTCATTTGTCACTAAAAGCCGTTGGAAGTTGTTGTCCCTTGGTATGCACTTCTTCCTTGGATTCCAGCATGATTGGGTCGGTGTGAGTCTCCATTGATGACGTAAAATATTCCAAAGATGATGTGCATAGTAGTCATGCCAAGTGCTCATAACCCATAATGGATGATGGGTAAGTGTGTTCGTGCATGGGTTGAGGAAAATATGTGCCTTGTGCACGGCCTTGTAATGTAGCCCTATACATGCTTACTTGGAAAATGCATTGGAAGAAGTATGGTGCAAAAATTGGGGTCTTGAGCGAAGTGCTCAAGGGTATGCCGACGAAGAGGTTTTCTAATCTATCATGGTTATGGTGTTGCCAAGGTAAAAGATACTTACCGTGGTGAAGCATCGATCGATGTTTATCTCGTCCTGTTGTGCTCCCGGCATGTGTGATGGACATTGTTGATGAATGTCCGTGTTGAGGATCCACAGATGAAATTCTTTGAGTGCCTGGTCCTGTCTGCACTCTTCAAAGTAACATTTGCCAAATATTGAGAGTTGAATTTCTTTATATTCCTTGACAAACGACATTGGGTAACTACACCAAGCTTACTTTCAAATCTTCTCGTTAGCTCACCATAAGCAAGAGTCTTCTCATCCAGTATACATACAAGGATTTGCAGTGTACCAAAACTACTCTTTGCAGATATCTCCTTGGATGCTCTAGTACATACAGTAGTTAAGCATCACTCAAGTTGTGGACCTTCAAGCTCTTCCCTCCTACCATGGTAAGGGGAAATAGTAGTTGTGGATGCTTCATGCCAGGTGCTTGACATCTACCAGATAAGGCACCAATAATATCATCTGCTAGCCGAGACATACTTCTATCAAAACTGATAAATGCACAGTAATCAATGGTTCCACCTTCAACTAAGCATGACTCATTCATGTTCCATGAGCCAAACCTGGGAACAAGTTCTTCCTCTCTCTCTCTCTCTCTTTTTTTCCCTTGCAAAACAATGTTACAAAACAAGAAGACAAAGGTTAGTATCAAAAAATGGTTTACATGTGTCAATGTGCTCTTGTGCCTGGAATTCTCAAATGTGTCTATGCACGGCCGTGTAGTAGGGCCCTATATTAATGCATACTTTGGAAGTGCATGACCTAAATGGTGCAAAAGAGAGGGTTGTGCAAGAAGCACATGGTTGTCGCTCGTCGAGGCTTTCGATGTTACTTGTAGATGTTGACACTGACTGTGGTGGAGGTATCCGTTGGGTCTCGAAATGATGTAATTTGGCACTGTAGAGATCACTTTAGCCATCTTCATCTTTGGATGATTTCTTAAATGTTGTATCCCATGTGGTTGGTTCCTTGTTTTTGTGGGGGCTACTAGTGCTTTTGGCTTCCATATCCATACCATTGTGGCTGGTCTTCTAACCCTTGTTGAAGAGGCGAGTTGATCTGGTTTTAGTCTTGGTGTTTGGTTCTGACCCTTGCTCCAGCTTGGCTTCTTTGTTGCGACTTTTCTCATTGGGAGAGCATAGATTGTTGTGTATGTAAGAGCTTCTTGGGTACCCATATTTGCAATTGTCCTAGTTGAGCTGCAGCTAATTTCTTAGGCACCCAAACTTGTTGGATATCTTGTGGTTGAGTTTGTCCTAGCTTCTTCAGTCGTCTTCTAGCCTGGTGGGAGTCCCTGGAGGGGAATTGTGGGGTTAAGGCCGGTGGTTGCTCTCCTTTTCGTACCCAGATCTGCTTCATGCGTGGCACTACTTTCCTTTGGAAATCCCGTTGTCTATTTGATATTGCAGTTGTCCTGTTTTGTTGTGCTTGCCTTGTTGGTTGAGTTGTAGTGGTGGCATTAGTCCTTGCACCAGAGGAGGAGTCTGCTTGTCTTTGAGCCTGTTCTTCCATGATTGAGTTCTCCTGCAACATAGAGCTTTTGACGCAAACATCTTCTTCCATATGATTAGTCTTAGAAGAACTAATAGAATGTGGAACATCTGGATTTGTGAGCATGCAGTTCTCTAATTCGATTGTAATGCATTGTTCCTGTACCCGAACTTGAAGGATTTGACTTCTTAGGTTTAAGTTAACAACATGGTCATAGATCCAATCTTGACCCAAGACAAGTGGTTCTGTAAGGTTCTCATCTTGACACACTAGCGCTTTGACTTTCATTGGAACATCTTGAAGGTAGATGGGAAGTTCCACCTCGCCCAAACAAGGGATTTCCACACCTCCCAATCCTATGAGATAAGCTTCTATGGGATTGATGTTCAACTGCAAGTCTTGGCAGTAGGATAGTCTAACTGCACTACTTGCTGCACCTGAGTCAATCAATGCTTTCACAGCCCTTGCACCCTTTCCTTGTCCTATCTCTATGGTCACAAAGGGATGTCGATCGATGACTTGAGAAGTAATTATGCCTGATTTTTGGCACATATCCATGTGATATTTTGGGGCTTTTGAGTTGACATCTAGGCCTAGTCACCTTAACTTATTTCACCTAATACATTCTCTGGCCTCTATCTGTGCTTCTTCCCTCACCCTCAACTCCTCTTCTTTTCGCTTCTTAGTAGTGTTGAGTCTCGTAAGCATATCCTCTGTAAGAGGTTCTTGGTATAACTTGACTCTACATCCACTAATATAGTTTGGCAAGATATCTCCTTCTAGAGTGGCCAATTGAACTGCACCGCTAGTGGAAATTCTATTAATGATCATGGATCCGTATCCTCTTTTTTCCAACTTACGGGCATGTTGCTTTAGCGTATAAACCAGCATTAGGTCTCCTTCTTTCAATCCTTTATCTTTGATGTGTGCATCAAAGTATGCCTTTTGTCTTTTCTTTGCAGCATAGATGCCTGCCGCCATGCGTAGCCTTATCTCACCTAAGCGTTCTAGATCAAAGATCCTAGAGGAAAATTCATGTCCATTCCACTCATGCTCTTGTGCTACTTTTAAGGCTGGGATGAGGAAGTCCAATGGTAGCACAACATTCTGTCCGAAGACCATCTGAAATGGGGTGGCGTTGAGTATTGTTTTGTAGGCAACCCGATAAGCCCAAACAACATGATGAAGTTGTTTGTCCCAATCAGAGCGTTATTATTTACCAGTTTTGTCAATACATTACAAAGGATCTTATTGGTGCTCTCGGCTTGTCCGTTTGCTTGTGGGTGATAGGGGGCAGAGTTCTTATGTATCACCAAGAATTCTTGGAGAAGATTTTCAATGACTTCATCAAGAAGTGTGTGCCTCTATTGCTCACTAACTCTATTGGTAGTCCATATCTCGTGAACAGATTCTCGAATAAAGCTTAGCCGTAGTCTGAGCATCATTCTTTGTTGTGGCTTTCACTTCTACCCACTTGGTAAGGTAATCTGTGGCTACAATAATATACTCTGCATGGGAGTTTCTAGCTAGGGGGTTAATAGGACCTACAAAGTCTATACCCCATTTTGAGAATGCACGTCCTCCCATCATTGGCCTCAAAGGCATCTCATCTTTTCTAATTGGATATTGTGCACGTTGGCATGTATCACATTTCTTCACATAGGTATGTGCATCCATATGGAGAGTGGGCCACCAAAGTCCTGAGAATAGAATGGTCTTGATCACTCGGTCAGGACCAAAATGTCCACCTGCAACACCACTGTGTGCAGTCTCTAAGACCTTTAAATAGTCTGATTCATGAACGCATAGTCTTAAGTAACCATATTTTCCTCTTCGGTATAGGTTGTCTCCTACTAAGGCATAGCCTTGAGCCTCTTGCTCCATGCTTCGTCCTCTTGCTAGACTAGCCTCTTTGGGTAATCTTCCCGACCTCATAAACTCTACCAATGGAGCACTCCAATCTAGAATTAATGACACTTGATAAAGGGTTGCATGCTCCACTGGGGGTTTTTCCTAGCACATAGGACAATTCTTAATCCACTCATGAATTTCTTTGTCCATGCTAGGCGAGTACACTCCTAAACGTTTTAGATTCTACAATGTTCATTGTTTAGAATAGTGATTTCCTAGAAATCCTTCATGGGCTTGTTGCAACCAGCTAGTATGTTCATCATCCTTGACACAACAAGCGAGTACACCCTCCGTATCTTGTTTGTACATGCTTCCTGCCAATATGTGATTTTTTTGTGATTTTGCAATTTCTTCTTGTGAGGTTTTCACATTCTTATTTGCGGGTCCGAAGGTGAGGACTGGTACCAACTTATTTGCCCATTTGGGAACAACTTCCAAATTGAACAGATAAGCATCAGGTAGTTCATCAGACACTCCTTGCGGTGACTCTCCTGAAGTAATGCGAGAAAGGTGATCTGCCCGAAGGTGGGTTCTACCTTTCTTGACAACATCTTCAAAGTCATATTCCATTAGTAAGAGGAACCATCTTACTAAGCATCTAGTATTGCAAGGTTTATTGACCAAATATAACAAAGCTTGATGATCAGTGAAAAACTTGAACTTGTTGGCCAATAAATAGTGTCTAAACTTCTTCACAGCATATACTATGCCTAAGCCCTCTCGCTCAGTTGTGGTATAGTTTCGGCCAGCTACGGTGAGCTGTCTACTAGCATATGCTATGGGCAAATCTAAGTTTCCTTCACCTATGGGTTGTGCTAGCACACATCCTATGGCATGATTGGATACATCCACATGGACATGGAATGGTTTATTCCAATTAGGAGTGGTCAGTATTGGTGCTGTGCACAAACGTTTTTTCAATTCATTGAAAGAATTCTCGCATTCGTCGTTCCACTCAAAATTAGACAAAAAGGCATAAAGGGGTCTAGCTATGATCGCATACATGTGGATAAACCTACCGTAATAACCACAATGGCCCATAAAGGCTTGTACCTCCTTAACATTCCTTGGCCTTGGTAGCTCCGCTATGGCTCGTACCTTATCTTCATCTGTTGAGATTCCATTCTTAGAAACAATATGACCTAAGATTTTACCTTGACGCACCATGAACACACACTTTTCTGGGTTCAGACACACTCGATATTCTCTAGACTTGTTGAAGATTTGTTTGAGCTCAGGGATGTGAAATCTTCTTTCTTGGGAATGAGCAGATAAATCATCCACATACACTTCTAAGCTCTTTTGCAAGAACTCTTTGAAGACATGACACATGAGCCTTTGGAATGTTGCAGGTGCATTGGTGAGCTCACACGAAATGCAAAGATTCCCCACTCTGTGGTGAAAGCTGTTTTGTGTTGATCTTCTGGGGCAATGGCTACTTGATTGTAACCTGAAAATCCATCAAGGAAGCTATAAACTTCCTTGCCTGCAACACGCTCCAATAGGTGTTCCGTGATTGGAAGTGGATAACTATCTCTAATCGTAGCAGCAATAAATTTTTTAAGGTTAATACATACTTGCAACTTCCCGTTCTTCTTGGGCACCACTACAATGGGGGACACCCATTTAGTATGCTCAATCTCATAGATGAATCCAACTTCAATCAGCCTATCAATTTCTTCTTTTATTTTGGCTGCATATGTATCATTATATGTGTAGCGCTTCTGTTTGGAGGGCTTGGCATCAGCAGTCATGGGGATAGTATGAGAGCAAATTCTTGGATCTACCCCTTTCAAGTCTCTATAGTGCCACACAAACACATCCCTATATTCCCTTATTAGAGCTATGAGCTCCATCTCTTCTCTTGCACTTAGGTCATCTCCTATATATGTGCATATCTCTTCGTTCTCTTCGATGGTCACTACAATCTTCTTGGTCTTTTCTTTATTATCATATGATTCTCCTATGATGGCCTCTCTCTTAGGCATTAATACCAAAATTTTGCGGTCGTCAACTTCATATTTCTTGAAGTTTTCTGGTACTTCAAACAATGATTCCTCCTCTTCTTGTTTCACTGCTTTTCTTTTCTTTTTCTTTTGATTGCTCTCACTTCCATCCTTTGAATTTACCGTTTTAATACTTGTGAGAGGTTCTTATTCTTTCTGGGTGAACATTCCTATATCTTCTAGATAGTGCTGCTCTGAGTTAAAGCAACTATCCATCACAATGGACTCTATATCATCGTCATTCTCTTCTTCTTCTATGACATCACTAGGGTCACATTCTTCTAGCAAGGGCTGACACATGAAGACTGAAATATCATAGCCCTCCTCATCACAATGAGGTTTCCATTGTTCTTCATTGACAGCGATGTCCATGGTGGCTAAGATTTCTAGCCAGCCATGAGGTTCAAATTCCTCATCTGGAAAGATCATCGGTGTGTAGGCTGGGTCTCTAATTGGTCTATCTCCTAGAGAAGTTCCTTATTCTCTTGCCTTCAAGCGTTTTTCCTCTTCCTCTGTGACCTTGCACATCCACAAATGAGTATCTTCATGCAACCAGGATGGGTCAGGAGAACTTCCAGAATGCAAAGAGATTGAATCTTCTTTTGCTTTGTGGATAGGATTCCACTGTAGGGCTGGTACATCTCTGAAGGTCTAATCCTTCAAATTGACCTTGATGGTGACCCCTAAGTGTTGTAAGTACAAGGAATTGGTTCCCCAATCTTGTACTATTTGCAATTGTTGTAGGAAGGGTCTTCCTAGGATCATCTCATAAACATTATTTTTCTCAAAGTCACATATAGCAAATGTGTGCTCAAACTCTACACCACAAGTGGTTAGAGTTATCCCTTCTAGAAATCCAAGAGGTCTTTCAAAATGACCATCTTCCATTTGAAGCTTCATTCTAGTTGGTCTTAATGTGGGTTTACCCCATTGCTTCCACAAGGAGGTGGTTGCAATAGCAACACCAGCACCTGAATCTATGATTGCTTTGGTTGTGTAACCTTGGTAGGTGATAGGGAGATAAGTATTACCTTCTTCACCCTCACACATGTCCCCTATTTTGTCTAGAGGTATCTCTAGTACTCTTTGCTTAGAGCCTGCTTTTGGCACTTTGGAATCAAGTTTTGGAACCTGATCCTTCACATGATTCCATAGCTCAGGTTTTGCTTTTAACAGCTCTTCTACTGTGAGATGACATTGAACCTTAGTGTTCTTCACGACATCAGTGTTCCTTGGGATCACTGAGGCTTCATGTTTGACCAGTATTGTGGGAGCTCTGATATGAAGAGATTCAGATTCCCATGGGCCTGGAAATTGAGGCAGTTCTTCTAAGGTATTAGATTCAAAATCTAATCTTTCGACGTCTTGTTGTTCTACTTCATCTCCGTAAATAGCTAGAACGTCTTGGGGAAATTGATCATGAAGATCATCAATCTCATGAATAGGAGGGGAATTACCCTTCTCCTTGGTCCGTTTCTCTTCTTGTATTTACCACAAGAACTGTTGAGAGTACTGTTTAATTGAAGGAGGTATTCCAACATCCGTGGAATTAGGAACATAAGCTCCCATTGGTGGCGAGCTTCCTCTTTCAATAACTGGTTGAGCCCGTGGAGGTAAAGAAACTTGTGGTTTGTTTACCAACTGCTCTAATCTTTCTAGTAAGCCCTAGAAATGCAAATCCGGTTTGACAGAGTTTGTTTGATTGAACTTTTGACTAGTCTCGAGTATAGCTTGAGCTTGTTCTACCATTTTCATGCACATCCTCATCCGTTCAATCTCTAAATCCGCTCTAGGGTAACTCTTGTCTAGATTTGCAGTTGTTGGCCCTTCTTGAAGTCGAGCCTGGTAGGCCTTGAACATCATGTCCAAACCTTCTGGGGTTGGATTTGCAAGAACAGACCCTAGTTGCGGTCTATTTACAATGGGTGGTGAGGTGGGATGAGGTGGAGTGGATGGAGTTTCGGCATGCTAGGGGCTTTGAGATGCAATGTCTTCTATTTTTGTTTTCGCTTCTTTCAGGCTTTCTTCCAATTCTGATAACTTTCTATTCCACTTGCGATTGGCCTTCTCTCTAGTATCCTTCCATGTTCTTGTTTTCCTCTTACTAGGTTCTCCCGATTCACTCGACTCCGATTGCTCTGCTGGTTTATCCTGTTTTAAGGCTTGTGCCCTAGTGACTACTTGTACAGGAGCCACATTACTACTACTTGAACTTGAATCTGCCACTAAGCCTACCACATTAATGGGTGTAATCTTGGGTGCACTAGAGGGGTTTCTTTGACAATCTCTGGGAAGATGGTCTTTGCCACATTCAGGACAAAAAGCTTGTATTGTGATAACCTGACCTTGACTCGGAGATGGTGGGTGGGGACAGTCACGAATGAAATGGTCACCTTGACATCTGAAACAAGGTCCTCTAGGGGCTTGTGGTCTCATTTGTCTCAATTGGGGCCTAGGGTTAGGATTTTTGTACATGACATTGGAGTATTCTGGCTCCCAATTTTGCTCCATAGGTGGTGCCTCATATTGATACGAGTAAATCTCACTATGCTCAGGTGACTCATTGTAATAAGCATGTAGACTACCTTCATGGGAGTAGTCTGAACTATGAGCATGAGAGTCATTATCTGGGATCACTGGGGTCATTGGCACCAATGCTCTATTAAGGTTCTCTTCTGCCACTGCATACTTAACTGGAATTACATTGGCAGGCATTGGTGGTTGGTTTCCTAGGACTGGTTGTGGCCTATATGGTGCCTGATACTGTTGTTGTGGCCGATAATATGGCTGTTGGTATTGGTTCCGATACCTACCTTGTTGGTAAGGTTGCTGATAAGTTTGTTTAACAGCTTGCCTATTGTAGGGACAATCTTGAGCCGTGTGGTTCGTGTATTTTCTCTCAATAGTGCAATATGGAACATTCCTTTCTCTAATGTTTTGGTTTTGCATTGGGCATACGTTAGCCATGTGGTCCCCTCTGCAGGTATAACATCGGTTCAATGAGGTGACTCTTTGTGTTTGTCTTTTTTGGACTCCCAACTTCTTGGCAACTTGCTCAGCTATCTCATCTATTTCCGTGGAGATTTTCGAAGTATGACTAGTAGAACTATTAGAATCCTTATAGAGTTTGGACAATCCTAACTCCTCACCCAAGTTATCTTCTATGTCAATGCACATCCGTACACACTCTTCTATGGATCTAGGCTCTTTCAAGTACACATATGATCTTAACTTTGTGTTTAGCAAGCCATCTAAGAAAAAGGCCACTTGTTTGGTAGGTGTGGGCAACTCTAGAACAGGGCATCTTTCTAAGTACTGTCTGAACCTTCTTCCTGCTAGTCGCACTGCTTCTTGGGGTGTCTGCTTGAAACTGTGGATCAAAGATGATGTGTTATGCCTGATACCGCTCTTGGAAAATTCTACAATGAATTTGTCTAGCAGCTAACCTATATCGCGATAGTTTCGACTACTCAGTGGTTGAAACCAAGCCAAGGCAGTGCCCTTAAGAGTCAAACCAAATGCCTCGTACTGGGTGAAAAAATCCTCAATCTGTTCAGCTCTTAACACTTGTTTGGACTCAGCCACATGATCATAAGGATCTCCTAACCCGTCAAAATAATTCTTCATTGCCTTGATCACTTGAGTGGGTCTAAGGGTTCTTGTGTGCTCTCGGGGTCTAGGCAATGGAAAATCAGGTTCATCTCTTTGTTGCCTATGTGCTTGATGTCTCTCTCTTTCAGGTCTTTCATTTTCAAATCCTGCTCTATTTCTGCCCATATGTGTGCAAAACTTACCTCAGGTCTCTCTAGTTCTTTCTCTCCGGGCTTCATGAGCTTGGGATGATCCTACTCCTTGGAGGCCATGGGAAACATTGGATCTTGGTGGAGGGAAAATCAATTCACTCTTCCAAGTATATGTATGTCTATCATGTTCTGTTACCAAGAAAATTTTCTCTGATGTGTTATCCAGGTAGACAACTTTGCCTGGTGTCTCTGGATCCTTGAACTCGTAGATGATGACTATGCTAGGTTGATCTAGCTTGAATCTCCAAAAGGCTTCCTTTGTTTCTCTATTCAAGAATAGTTCTATGCTTTTGTTGTCTTGAGGGATCCAGTCTGGAGTGATCACTCTGGTCAAAACTGAGTTACCTCTAGGAGTTTGGGGTCCTTGTCCTACATTTCCTTGTTCTAGGTCTCCTATCTCATTCTCATGAATGATATTTCCAAACTCATCGGTCATATCTGGTAGGTTGGTGACCACATACATGGTTCCTTTCTTATCAATGTATGAACCCTCTTTGAACTTGACCACTGGGTGTTCAAGTCCAAAGGGTTGATCTAGATTTTTGAGTTGGATCACTGATCGCCTCAGGCCATCCTCATAGATGCGAGCACCTAATCGGTTGGTCCGAATATATTCCAATTGTGTCTTATAGGGACCTTCTGCTGTTTGTAGATGGGTAGTTCCTGAGCCACCTGCAAGTTTCCCCATGCTAAAAGACATTTCTGAGTCACTTGTGTCAGCGTTTAGTACGTAAGGACAACCACTTAGTTGTTGTGCCCAAGACTTAGCTGTATGGTTGACACTAGACTGAGAAGATCTAATGCTTTGTCTATCCTTGCCTAGGTGTCTACCAGATCTTAGGTTCATAAGTTTTGGTTAAGAGTCCAAAATTTTCCCTTGGTATGGTTCAAAATTCTTTGGAGTCCCCTTGGGTTCCAAGTCCCACCTGAAGGTCAACTTCAAATTATCCTATCTGAAAATCAATGCATTATTCTTATAAAAAACAATTGAGGCCATGTAGGATTCGAAACGAGCTTTCCAACGAGCTATAGAGCTCAAAAAATGGACTTTGGATGAAAAAGTTATGTCAAATCGGGCTCTTGGGGGTCAAAACAGGCAAACAGGGCCTTGTGGAAAAGTCACGATTTTGTAAGAGAATCGCAATTTTGTGAAATCAAGAGAATCACGATGCTGTGAATCTCAAGAGAATTCCGATGCTGTGTATCTCAAGAGAATAGTGATGCTGCGAATCTCCAAAGAATCTCCAAAGAATCGTGATGTTGTGAATCTCAAGAGAATCGCGATGTTGTGAATCTCAAGAGAATCGTGATGCTGTGAATCTCAAGAGAATCACGATGTTGTGAATCTCAAGAGAATCGTGATGCTATGAATCTCAAGAGAATCCCGATGCTATGAATCTCAAGAGAATGGAGATGTTGTGAATCTCAAGAGAATCGCGATGCTGTGAATCTCCAGAGAATCGCGATGCTGTGAATCTCCAGAGAATCACGATGCTGTGAATCTCAAGAGAATTGCACTACTGTGAATCTCAAGAGAATCGGGATGTTGTGAATCTCAAGAGAATCGCGATGTTGTGAATCTCAAGAGAGTCACGATGCTGTGAATCTCAATGCGTTTTGAAAATTGCAATTTTGTCCCTTGGATGAAAATCGTGTTTTTGAGAATCGTGATTGCCAACAGAGAATCGTGTTTTTGAGAATCGCGATTTTGAGCCCATTGAAAATCGTGTTTTCTCAGAGTCGAGTTTTTGACATGAAAATCGCGACTTTGTATAAAAATCGTGTTTTTTGAAAATCGCGATTGCCAACAGAGAATCGTGTTTGATAGGAATCGTGTTTTTGGCTGAAAATCGTGATTTGTGAGAATCGCGATTTTGAGCACATCCAGAGAATCGTGTTTTTGAAAAACTTAGAGAATCGTGATTCTGAGCACAACCAGAGAATCGCAATTCTGAGAATGATCATAGAATCGTGTTTTTGAGAATTTCAGAGAATTGTGATTTTGAGTGCAACCAGAGAATCGCGATTCTGAGAATGATCACAGAATCATGTTTCTTTCAGAAAGTTTTTAGGCGGGAAATAGAAAATCGTGATTTAAAAAAAAAATTAAATTTTTCACAGAATCACGATTTTCTTCACAGAATCGTGTTTTTTGGTGGGAAATTCAAATTTATGAGCACCGAGCAATGGCAAGCTCCGTATGTGCAGAAAAGCATGAAAAAACACAAGCGCTTGCTCTCTCTTGCACTTCCTAACTCCTCCTCGCACAATAATGCATGAAAGATGGTATGAAAATGGTGAAAATGCACTAAAAAACAAGAAATTTCTATGAAGAAGAAGATGGAAGAAGATGGAGATGGTGATGATGATGAAGATGAAGAAGAAAAATCAGAAAATGAACAAAAATGATAGTTTTTTTACCTTCCAACATCGCAAGTCTATGATCTTACCATCACAATGCTCATCCTCGAAGCTCTCTCCCCGGCAACGGCGCCAAAATTTGGTGTAGCTCAAGCATAAGCACCACCTCCTTTACTTGTCAATCTGCGGAGACGTGAGGACCGGTATGAAGACCACGAGCAAGTGAAGGCACAAGTGCGTGAGTGAAAGCACACAAGCATGCACACACATACACACACACGTGCACAAGGTAAGATCAAAGAGAGGAACAATGGAAAGCTTCGACTGCAAAAGAGTTCTCTTACCAAGCTCTATTCTCTAACAAGCTAACCTAAAAAATGAGCTCTCTAGCTCTTTTTATAGTTTTTTGACTAGTTTTGGCCCTGTCGAGACCTAGTGTCCGGCCTAGTTAAAAATTAGGTTCCAGGGCTTATTTGAGGGCTCAAATGAAGTCTAAAAATTATGAAAATTGGTAGGATGATATTTCTAATACTCCTCAAGCTCAAGGACCCCTCGGCTTGAACAAAATGGAGTTACAAAAATAGAAAATGGTATTTACAATAGTTTTTAGTGATGAAAATCACTATTTTTATAGGGATTTCTTCTAAAAATTTGACATACACTTCTTGGAGCTCCCTACTTGCTCCTTCTTCTTGTGTGTCCACCTCTTTGACCTGTGCTTTGTCCTTGACCTTCAGCTTCAACACTAACACAAAAGAGTTGAGGATATCAAGGGATGTAGCATTTGATGAGCTACTCCCTTGGTATAAGAAGTATGATTGTATGCATAAATATGAAGAAGAAAAGCATGGACATGATGTAGAACAAATCGACCTAGAGCTAAGCGACCCAAGGTGTTCCATCAATGAAGATAGTTTAAGCATGACCTCACCATGGAGGGGGAGATCTTCATCAAGCTATGAAGCACAATCAGTCAACAAAGGCAAAGCAACATTGGTGGAGTTGGATGAAGAAGGTAATGAAGTTGAAGATGATGAAGGACACATGATGGAGAAAGAAGCCACGTCAAAGGAAGAGATCAAGTACCCAAGGCAAAGGAGGTTTATTCCTCCAAAAGGTGAAGAAAGGAAGTCTTATAGGGTTAAGTATCCAACTCAAAGGTTTACTTATGATTCTTACATGGCAACTCATTATGCATATATGAACAAAGTAGTAGAACATCAGATTTGTTCTTTGATAGTGGTGCTTCAAAGCACATAACATCATGCAAAAGATTTTTTGCCTCTTTGAAAGGTGCACCTAAAGGAGGACATGTACTGTGTGCAAACAATGCCTCTTATCCTATCATTGGAGTAGGAGAAATTGAGCTTACAGCTGCAAATGGAGGTGTGATTCTCTTAAAAAATGCATTGTATGTGCCTAGTATAAAGAAGAACTTAATTTCAGTTCTGTTGATTGCCAAAGCTCGACTTCATGTACACTTTGTTGATGATAAATGTATGGTTCGACGATGTTATCGTGATGTCCAGTACATTATGTAATGGTTTGTATCGCATGGATACATACAAGAGGGATGCCTCGAATGCCTTGGTTGCTCATACTTCTTCCATGGCTGAAATGGAGCTTTAGCATGCTCGTTTTGGTTACTTAAACTTCAATAGTTTGCTTTACTTGCAAAAGAAGGACATGGTTATTGGCTTGCCTACACTTGAGTCCATTGAGAAGCATGCATGTGAAGGTTGCATTCTTGGAAAAATGCATCGTGCTTCTTTTCCGAAAGATAGTCATACACACACTACAAGAAAATTGCAGCTTGTTCATGGTGATGTATGTGGTCCCATCAAGACTCCATCTTTTGGGAAGCATGTATATTTTGTTACCTTCATTGATGATGCTACTTGCCATACATGGGCGTATCCTATGAAAGCAAAGAATGAGGTATTTTCTTGCTTCAAAGCATTTTTAGCTATGGCTGAAAATTTTTCTTCACAAAAGCTTTTGACTCTATGCACGGATCATGGTGGTGAATACATGTCACATGAGTTTAATGATTTTCTTCATGAAAGAGGTATTTCACACCAATGTACGGCGCCATACACACCTTAGCAAAATGGTGTTGGGGAGCGTAAAAATAGAACTCTACTTGAAATGGCATGATGTATGGTTAAAGGAAAGCTTCTTCTTGATAAGTTTTGGATGGAAGCGATCACGTGTGCAAACTATGTGGTGAATCGCTACCCTAGAAAAGCATTGAGAGTCATCACTCCTTATAAGGCTTGGAATGTTCATAAGCCTATGGTTAGTCATATGCCTATGTTTGGTTGTTTGGCATATGCTCTTATGCCATCACAACAACATCACAAACTTGATGACAAGGCAAAGAAATGTATATTTGTTGGTTATAGTGCTGAAAGTAAGGAATATCATTTGTACCATCCATTGACGAACACAATTATTGTGAGTCGAGATGTGGTATTTGCTGAAAATTTAGCTTTCCCTCTACTTGAATGCAAAAAACAGCCAATAGTTAGCTCACAACATGTGTTCGATACACTCATGCCTTTGTTCCGCGCTTGACTATGGCCATGTAGACCAACCAACTGAGGCTCAAAGGGCTAAAAAATTCCAACAAAATAGTGTTGAAAATGCAGAGAATTTCCAACCAAACATGGCAGAAATTTTTCAGCCAAAAATTGTCAAAACTGCTGGAAATTTCCAGCCACATATGGCTAAACATTTGCGTCAAAATATGGCTGAAAATCAGCATGAAATTCAGCCCACACATGATGTACATATTGAAGATGTTTTACATAATGAACGCATGTCTATCAAGAGTGCACAAGCTATGCTAAAGTGGTTGAAACAAACTTTGCAAGACAACAAATTGAGTGCACCTTTACTTGGTAGAACAAGATCAAGCTCTCACCATGCGTCAAGTAATTTTGTGGATTATTCTCTTATTGCTACACATGTAATGAAGAGCCACTTTCTTTTGAAGATGCATGTGATGATCCACAATGGATGAGTGCTATGCAATCAGAAATGGATTCCATACATAGGAATGATACTTGGGAATTATGTGAATTGCCCAAAGGAAAGAATGCCATTGGTACAAAGTGGGTTTATAAGATTAAGAGAAAATATGATGGTAGCATTGATCACCACAAAGCTAGATTGATTGGCAAAGGATATGCGCAACAATATGGCATTGATTATGAGGAAAATTTTGCACCTACAAATGTCACTTATCTTGGTCTTTTGAGCTACTATCTTGGCATCCAGTGTTTCCACACCAATTGAGACAGGATTCAGGTTCTCAGTTGAGAATTCGAGTGATGCATTTGACACTTCTATTTATCAACAAGCTATGGGATGTCCTATATATGCATGCAACACAAGGCCGGATATACAGTATATAGTTTCCCAGTTGAATCGATTCATGCATAGCCCTGACACTAAGCATTGGCAAGCGATGAAACGTGTGTTTAGATATCTGTGAGGCACTTTAAGCTTAGGTCTCTTTTATGGCAGAGATATTCAGCCATGCTTGCATGCTTTTACAGATAGTGATTGGCCTAGTTGTTATGATACTTGTGTATCCACTAGTGGGAATTGCTTTTGCCTTGGAGACTCATGCATATCTTGGTGGAGTAAGAAGCAACCTATAGTGGCAACATCCAGTTGTGAAGCTGAGTACAGGGAGGTTTTCACAGCTACAGTGGATTGTATATGGCTAAGATGCCTATTGATGGATCTTTGCATGGAGATTGATGCTACTATGCATATTCTTACTGATAGTTAGAGTGCTTTGGTTGTTGCACAAAACCCTATGTTTCATGCACGGACCAAACATATTGAGGTGCATTATCACTATGTGAGAGAGCACCTTCATGTAGGAGATATTGATTTGGTATATGTGCCTACACAAGATAATGTGGCAGACATATTCACCAAAGCTCTTCCATGGGAAAAGTTTGAAGCTTTTTGCAAATCTTTAGGCTTATTACCTTGTGGGGGCTGATCTGTCACTCCCTGTATGTGTTCACATCATTCACTCCAGGGGGGTTTGTTACACTTATGTGATCCGAGAGAGCTATTCCAACCATCATCTTCTCCGTGTGTCTTGCTGCATTTGTGCTCCTTGTGTGTGCTTCTTGTGTGTCTCTCGCACTACTAGACACACCCATCAATACATATACACATACATGTACACATACATATACACATACATATACATATACATGTACATATACATATACATGTACATATACATATACATGTACATATACATATACATGTACATATACATATACATGTACATATACATATACATGTACATATACACGTACATATACATGTACATATACACGTACATATACATATACACGTACATATACATATACACGTACATATACATATACACGTACATATACATATACATGTACATATACATATACACGTACATATACATATACACGTACATATACATATACATGTACATATACATATACATGTACATATACATATACATGTACATATACATATACATGTACATATACATATACATGTACATGTACATATACATGTACATGTACATATACATATACATGTACATGTACATATACATGTACATATACATATACATGTACATGTACATATACATGTACATGTACATATACATGTACATATACATGTACATATACATATACATGTACATATACATATACATATACATATACATATACATGTACATATACATGTACATATACATGTACATATACATGTACATATACATGTACATATACATGTACATATACATGTACATATACATATACATGTACATATACATATACATATACATATACATATACATATACATATACATATACATATACATATACATGTACATATACATATACATATACATATACATATACATATACATATACATATACATATACATATACATATACATATACATATACATATACATATACATATACATGTACATGTACATATACATATACATATACATATACATATACATATACATATACATATACATATACATATACATATACATATACATATAAATATACATATACATATACATATACATATATATATACATGTACATGTACATATACATATACATATACATATACATATACATATACATATACATATACATATACATATACATATACATATACATATACATATACATATACATATACATATACATACACAGATACATGTACATATACATATACATATATATACATATACACAAACATATAAACATACATATACATATACACATGCATGTACATATACATATACATAGTATTCATGGACCATTGAAATTGTTGGATAAGTAACCAGAGGTGTCACGATCATTCTTCTTGTCTAAGGCATAAAGTTAATATTTAAATCAATACTTTCTGGACCTTTCAACACTTTGATAACAGGATTTTGAATCGGTTATTTGAGTTTGTATTCACATCACATTTGCGGGGGGAATGCCCTACATAAACGGCCTGCAGGTAGGGTTATTAGTGAAACTATTTTTCCTTCTCATCCCTTTAGGGTTCATAAGAAAGTGCATGAAGAAACATTCCTATGTAGCACTACTAAAACATCTTGACATTTCCATTATATAACAACTTCAAGATTTGAGTAGGGATCATCCAGACTATGATGCAGAATTTATGTAATTTTCGTCTTCTCCTTAAGAAGGATTCAAGAAATCAAGGAAAAGCTGTTGTGAGTACAATAAGTTTTATCTGGGTTCCTTCCATTCAGATCTGATTGTTCTTTCTTGAATTCACTGACCCTTATATCCTCTAAGGGGGTGTAAACACGCTGGCTACTATAATTAGCAGATGTTCAACATGGGAGTATGGTAGGGATATGGTTGTATAACCACCGTACTTAGGGATTGAATCCACGACTCCTATGCTTGTGGACTTTTGTTGTGAGTGTTCCTTGGCTGTAAGTCAAAACTTATTGTTCAGGAATAATTATTGAAATACCAAATGCCAATATGCCTGATCAAGGGTGATGTATAGTAACCTTTGATTAGAACATGATCTACGATTGGAAGACTGAATTACATGAGAGTTTAGGCTATATGACATCTAGGACATTGAGCTCTGAGTATTTATATGTTGTGACTAGTTGTGATAACTTGCTCTTCTATTTTCATATGATCCACAAGTTTCTCATTACGAAGGTTTCACTAGTAGCTAATGTGCTAAGTCCTTGCCAGGGAGTCTCTATCTTAGTTGTACATCATGACATAATTATATGCCTTGCAGGGATCAACACTGATCAACGATCAAATACTTCCTTAAGCAACTCCAGGATTGTGGCCTTCATTTCGTGGCTTCCTCTATTATCTTGAGCCAGAAATTCATAAGATGTTTTATTCAATCCTTACAATGAAATGCATCACACATTGCACTTGTGTGATAACACATTTAGGGAAAGATTGAGTGATTATAATATGGAGAAGTTACAGGTTCTTGCTTTTTATGCTATAATTTGTGAAATGCAGGAAGATTTTCAGACTTGAAGAATCCAACTTGGAATAGTTCAATTATGTATGATCCTCTTCTCTTAGCTTTGTCAAGGATGACAAAGTCTAGGGGGAGGAGGGTATGCACACATCCTCAATTGTGCATGGGAACCCTCCCTAGATCCTAAGAATAACTCTTTTTGTATCTACTCAGAAGTTCACATAAAAACACCCTCTTAGGACACTTTTTGATATTTCTCCTATACTAAGGTAGAGAATCCTTGTAAATAGACACCTCTCTTACAGACATATGAGAGAACACATGTGAAAATCCCATGCCTCTATTTCTTGGGATTTGTTTGTTAGAAAAGGAATATTTGCCAAGATATGGTAGTTACACACATGCTCCTTGTTTGATTTTTCAAAAGGAACACATGGGGAATATAGCTTAGCCTATGTATAGAAGCTCATTTTTGTAAAGAGGGGAGCTTTTGGTCGACGTGCTCTCATGTAATATCTCTTATGAATGGAAGAAGGCTCTCTTTTACTCCAAGACTATTTACATTTATGTATTGTGTCTTTGTGAGTGTGTGAGAGTGAGGTGTGTGTGTTGTTGAAGAATCACTCACGAATTTGACATATAGACAGACACAAAGACAAATAAAGATAAAGAGAAGCAGAATCAGAGTATTTAGAAAATCAAAGCCTTAGTGAAGGGACAAATTCACGACCGTAATGTATAGCGTAGAAACTTCCAGAATTAAAGTTTGTTAGAGTTGTTACACTAGATCAAAACTGTATATAAAGAGAGACGAGAACAGGAAAAAAGAGCGCGAGCAAGAGAGAGCAAGAAAGTGCGTGAGTAGAGCACGTCGTTTGAATAGAGCGCATATAGAGATCAAGAATAGGTTTAGAAGACGCCAGAGATCGCGTATGTAAAGATGAATTACCAAAACCTGAAATGTCAGGTATTCATCTGAGAGAGATGGTAAGAACAAACTACTCAATGTAGGAGGGTTTCTATAGCTTGAGCAAGAAGAGGCCAAGCTAGTTTGTACTCATCTTCTCTAATAGAAAACACATGTTCATGTGGAAGCTTGCGCGCATTCTTTGTATGTGAAGAAATTTGATTATTTTCATGTTACGGTATAAAGTTAGTTTACAGTTGCAGTTATCTCAGTGAACGAATATTTCGGTCAATTACAGTTATCTCAGTAAACGCATTTTTCGGTCAGTTACAGTTTTCCAGTAAACGTTTTTTTCGGTAGAACAACGAAGTATATCTCACAGAATAAATTAAAGTTTTGTATGAGAGATAACTTATCTTGTAGCTAGACATCTCTACTATCAGTTCATTAAAGATTTCGGTGAAATGGATATGTACACATAGTACAAAGTCTGACTGAAAAGAGACATTCTGAACCGGTGAAGCTTTTTCCTAAACTTCAGAAAGTGTTCATTCAGTGAAGGAAGTTCACGCATCACTTCCTTACTTCTTGTATAATCACTTGAAGTAATTACAAATAGAATAGCAATTGATTCCGATAAGATTCCAATATAATTACGGTGACAGTCTGGTGACAGTCCGGTGAAGTTCGAGTGGAATTTTCAGCAAATTCAAAACGTAGTCTTATATGGTTGAGTGACAGTAACTTTGCTAAGCTACTGCTGATTATAGAGGTGTTCTAATATTACTCTAGCTTAGCCACTCTTCGATGACCCGACAAATTCCACAGGCTTGACGAGGTTCGAGTCTTTGCCGTGTCATCACCAACAAGTGGTATCAGATCCGGTTAACCACAACAAGTGGTACCAGAGTAAGAAAGATTCTAAAGAGCAGAAAGATTCTCAGAGAGCAAACGAAAGTAAAGACACAAGAGAATTCGAAAAACTTTCATAAAGAAAAGTGAAGCTGAAGAGATCGATAGCAAACGGCATCAAGAAGTGTTCCGAAGTCACTTTCAAGGTAAAGGTTTACAAAAGGTAAAGTTCTTTAATGTTACACTCACCAGAAGAAATAGAAAGAAGAAGATTATGGCTGATCATGTTTCAATTGATAAATTGGACAGAGATAATTATCCCGCATGGGTAATGCGCATGGAAGCCTTACTTATGAGTAAGGACTTAATGATGTATGTGACCGGAGAAGAAAAGAAGCCGACCTTTGAAGACAGTAGACAACCAAAGGAAGAAGAATTAGAAGACTTGAAGCTGTGGCAGAAGAAAGATGTAATGGCAAGAGCTTACATCTATAATACCATTACATATCATCTACTACCGCACATTAGAGGTCTGGAGAAAGCGGAGGACATATGGAGTGCGTTGGAAGACCATTTCCAAAATACTACGAAAGCTAGGAAGGCTAGCTTATGGTCCGAATTCACAACGTTCAAAAAGAAGTCGAATCAAAGCATTAGTGACTATGTTACTAAGATGAAGGATCTAGCAGATAGTCTTGGATCCATAAATGAAGATATCGAAGATCACAGATTGATAGCGCAACTGCTCACAGGTTTGAGAGGAGATGAAAGGTGGAAACCTTTCGTACTCTCAACTGAACTATCCTTAAATCATTTTGTACCAGATTTAAATCAGTTGCTTGTGTTGATGCTCACATATGAGCAAGACCTGAAAGGAGATGGAGATAAAGGACAAAGTTCTGCAATGTACATGAAGAACAAGAAGAAAGGAGATAAAGGTAAGTCAAAAGATGAAGAAGAATCAAGTTCTCAGGCTTATTATGTAAGAGGTAAAGGCACCAGCAGAGGAAGAGCAGGAGGTTCTAGAAGAGGAAGAGGTAGCTAGAATATCAACAAGAAGGCTTGCTGGATTCCTGGATTAAGTAATCATCTGGCTCATGATTGTTGGCACAATCAACAAGGATCAAATCACAATCAGAACAGTAATAACAGAGGCAGAAGCGGAAGATATCAGAGTAATTTTCAAAGAGGTAGACAGAATCAAAGAGGAGGCTATGGTAGAGGTGGAGCAAGAAGTTGGGGACAGAATCAATCCTACAACACCACCTACAACAACTACGCAAATGACACATAGAATGAAAGTCATACATCATTGATGATGAACTCAATCGGCACATCAGATAACGAAGATCTAAAGGTATTTTACATTGATTCTGGATGTTCTAATCATTTGTCGGGAAATATAGAACTGATGTCATAATTGGAAAAAGGTAGTTCTAGTCATACTATTCAAACAGGTGACAATACGAGACATAGTGTACATTCAATTGGAAAAGTGAAATGTAAGAGTGGAGCAGATTTGCTAACCAATGTTTTGTATGTTCCGACAATACCTAAAAATTTGATTAGTGTGGGACAGATAGTTGAGAAAGGTTTTCAGGTCAGATTTACAAATGAAGGAGTATTTGTAGAAGATCCCGAGAATGGATATCATCAGATCGTCTCTGGTAAGAAAGAAGGTAGACTCTTTACTTTAAGAGTACAAGGGAACATTGGTCAAGCGTTGCTCACACATGGTGAAAAGGTGATTACAGAACTTGATCTCTGGCATAAGAGATTAGGTCATTTTAATGAAAAGGGAATTAAAGCTATGATTTCAAATCAGTCAGTACTGGGATTACCGAATGTACAGAACCAACATATGATTCACAAGAGCGAAGCATGTCAGATGGGAAAAGCCCACAGGTTACCCTTTCAGAAGAAAGGATTCAAACATGATGGAGTACTTGAACTCATTCATACAGATGTATGGGGTCCAACAAAAGAAGGATCAATCAGTGGCTCAAGGTATTATGTTTTATTCATTGATGATGCTACAAGATGGATAACGTTATATGTTTTGAAGGAAAGATCAGAAGTATTTGAAACCTTCAAGCATTTTCATGCATATGCTGAAAGACGCACAGGTCGAAAGATTAAGAGACTAAGGTCTGATGGAGGGGGAGAATACTTCTCCCGAGAGTTCAATGATTATCTTTGGAATGCAGGTATTAAGAGAGAAATAACCTGCAAGTATACACCACAACAAAATGGTGTAGCAGAAAGAAGGAACCGAACTCTAATTGAGTTCGCACGAGCTATGCTAAAAGAAAAAGATTGTCCAAACTATCTTTGGGCTGAAGCTGTAAATACAACTACATACTTGGTAAACAGATTACCGTGTACAACTTTAGATGGAATGACTCCTTATGAAGCTTGGTGGGGAAAGAAGCCAACACTTGATCATTGCAAAGTGTTTGGATCAGTATCTTATGCTTATGTACCATCACAACTCAGACATAAGCTTGAACCAAAAGCAGAGAAATATGTGTTCGTAGGATATGATGAAAAGCAGATGGGTTACAGGTTATGGAGTCCTCTAACAAAACAGTTTACTGTTTCCAGAGATGTTACATTTGATGAACAGAAAAGCTGGTATGCAGATCAAAGTCATAAAATGAAAGAATTTGAAGAAGAGGTAAGAAGAAAAGAAAAAGGGAAATCAATTGTGCAGGTGAACAGAGATGAAGACTATATGCAAGCAAGTACATCCAAAAATGGATTAACAAGAAGGAATGAAGAAATTCCTATATTTGATGAAGAAGTGTATTCAGACACTTATGAAGAATGTGAACCAAGAAGGTCAAGCAGGACTAGAAGAAAACCAAAAAGGTATTCTTATGATACTTCATATATAACTCAGAAGAATTATGCATATATGGTCAAAGATGATGAATAACCTTAGATCTATGATGAAGCTAAAGGCAAGAAGCAATGAGAAGAAGCAATGGAAGAAGAGTTCAGCGCACTGGAGGAGAACAAGACATGGGAGCTTGTTCCTAAACCAAATGGTAAGAAAGTGATTGGAAATAAATGGGTTTTCAAAGTTAAGAAACTTGCAAATGGAAGGATAGCTAGATACAAAGCTAGACTGGTTATCAAGGGCTATGCTCAGACGCATGGCATAGATTATGATGAGATGTTTAGTCCGGTGGCAAGGATGTCAACCATAAGGACAGTGATTGCTATAGCAGCATCAAAAGGATGGAATCTAATTCAGCTAGATATAAAGAATGCATTTCTGAATGGATATATATCAGATGAAGTCTACATGGAACAACCGGAAGGGTTTGTAAGTTCCAGATACCCAAATTTTGTTTGCAGATTAAGAAAAGCACTTTATGGATTGAAGCAAGCTCCAAGAGCTTGGAATTACAGACTTGTGAAATATCTCAATGAACTTGGATACCAAAGTTCGAAGGCAGATGCAAGTCTACTCATCAAGAGAACAGAAGAAGGTATGATCTACATTTGTATTTATGTAGATGACATTATAATCACAGGTACATCAGATGAAGGAATTAAAGAAGTAAAGAGATTGCTTGAAAAGGAGTTTAAGATCAGTGATCTAGGAAAGTTATCATACTTTCTTGGAATGGAAATCACATACACAGATCATGGTGTATATGTTTCGCAAGAAAGGTATCTCCTAAACTTACTGAAGAAGTTTAATATGGAGAATTGCAGAGAAGCTACAACACCGCTTGAAGTAAATCATAAACTCAGTAAATATGATGGAGCAGAGTTTAAAGACATGAGAAAGTATCAGTCGTTAGTGGGAAGTCTAATTTACGCTACACTTACAAGACCGGATCTTAGTTATGCAGTGGGAGTTCTCTCACAGTTCATGCATTGTCCGAAAGATCAACATTGGGTTGCAGGACAAAGAGTTCTTAGATATATCAAAAGAACTATAAAGGAAGGATTATATTATCCTTTTACGTCAGATATAAAGTTGAGAGCATTCAGTGACTCAGATTGGGTAGGAAGTCAAGATGATAGAAGATCAACACATGGGTATATGATATACCTAGGAGATAAGCTAGTGAGCTGGTGTTCGAAGAAACAACACACAGTGGCTCTATCATCAATAGAAGCCGAATATAAAGGACTAGTAGAAGCAGCTAAAGAAGTGATATGGATGCAGACCTTGTTCAAAAGCATGGGTATTGATCAAGGTATACCTATCATACATGGAGATAATATGAGCTCATTGTATCTTGCAGCAAATCCAGTATTTCATGCAAGAACAAGGCATATAGAAATTCAGTATCATTTCCTGAGGGAAAAGGTAATGGAGAAGGAGATAGAAATTGTATACACTCCAACAAAAGATCAGATTGCAGATATTTTGACAAAGAGCTTGGATGGAACAAAGACAAGTAGATTCAAAGAAATGGCAAGATAAAAGAAAGACAAATATATGAAAGACAGGAAGAGTCAAATTAGTGATTTAGGGGGAGCTGTTGAAGAATCACTCACGAATTTGACATACAGACAGACATAAAGACAAATAAAGATAAAGAGAAGCAGAATCAAAGTATTCAAAAAATCAAAGCCTTAGTGAAGGGACAAATTCACGACCGTAATGTACAACGTAGAAACTTCCAAAATTAAAGTTTGTTAGAGTTGTTACACCGGATCAAAACTGTATATAAAGAGAGACAAGAACAGGAAAAAAGAGTGCGAGCAAGAGAGAGCAAAAAAGTGCGTGAGTAGAGCGCGTCGTTTGAATAGAGCGCATATAGAGATCAAGAATAGGTTTAGAAGACGCCAGAGATCACGTATGTAAAGATGAATAACAAAAACATGAAATGTCAGGTATTCATCTGAGAGAGATGGTAAGAACAAACTACTCAGTGTAGGAGAGTTTCTATAGCTTGAGCAAGAAGAGGCCAAGTTAGTTTGTACTCATCTTCTCTAATAGAAAACACATGTTCATGTGGAAGCTTGCGCGCATTCTTTGTATGTGAAGAAATTTGAGTATTTTCATGTTACGGTATAAAGTTAGTTTACAGTTGCAGTTATCTCACTGAACGAATGTTTCGGTCAATTACAGTTATCTCAGTAAGCACATTTTTTGGTCAGTTACAGTTTTCCAGTAAATGTGTTTTTCGTTAGAACAACGAAGTATATCTCGCATAATAAATTAAATTTTTGTATGAGAAATAGCTTATCTTGTAGCTAGACATCTCTACTATCAGTTCATCAAAGATTTCGGTGAAATGGATATGTACACACAGTACAAAGTCTGATCGAAAAGAGACATTCTGAACCGGTGAAGCTTTTTCCTAAACTTCAGAAAGTGTTCATTCAGTGAAGGAAGTTCACGCATCACTTCCTTACTTCTTGTATAATCACTTGAAATAATTACAAACAGAATAGCAATCGATTCCAGAAAGATTCCGGTATAATTACGGTGATAGTCTGGTGACAGTCAGGTGAAGTTCCAGTGGAATTTTCAGCAAATTCAAAACGCAGTCTTATATGGTTGAGTGACAATAACTTTGCTAAGCTACTGCTGATTATAGAGGTGTTCTAATATCGCTCTAGCTTAGCCACTGTTCGATGACCCGACGAATTCCGCAGGCTTGTCAAGGTTCGAGTCTTTGCCGTGTCATCACCAACATGTGTGCCTATGAATGTCTCTCCTTTGTGTGAGTAGAGTAGTTGCATTGCTTGTATTTTACCCATGGACTAGGATCCTTGACTCCCTATTTTCCTTGTTTTCAAGCATGTGGCATAGCATGGGGATGATGCCAATGGCTTGAACATGTTGGAGGTAGGGGTGGATGAGAGGAGAGTCACTCTTGAGCCTTCCTTCTTGCTTCCATGCAAGGTGGTGAGGGTTTTGGTCTTCTCTTGCTACAACTTCAACATATGTATATAGCAATTAATGAAGAACAATGGACCCCCCATTGTGATGAAGACGACTATGATATATCCATCTTTACTATAAACCTAGTAGAGGAATAAACAGAAGAGGATAAGTTTGAAGGTGAGATTTCGGAAAGGAGTAAGCAAGTGATAGAGGAAGAATGGGAAGTAGACTCGGATAGACCCAAATGTTCATCGGAAGAGGGTAAGTTACTTGGTCACATAGTTTTGAAAAATGGAATTTCCACAGATGAAGATAAGGTACGAGTGGTCAATGAATTACCCAGGCCAAAGAACATAAAAGAAGTACAAGCATTTATGAGCCATTGCAGTTATTATCGACGATTCATACACATGTATGCAATTATCGCTAAACCACTCTACAACCAGCTAACAAACTTTGAGTGTACAGAAGAATGTGAGAGTTCCTTTAGTGAACTAAAAGGATGATTGTGTTCTTCACCTATTCTAGCTGTGCCTGATTGGAACAAACCTTTTCATATACATGCAGATGCTTCTAATCATGCCATAGGATGTGTGCTAGCACAACCCACTAATGAGGGAAATATAGATTTACCGATTGCATACACCAATAAGTAGTTGAACGTCGTAGAGAGGAATTACACTACTACTCAGAGAGAGGGGCTAGGAATGGTCTATGCCGTTAAGAAATTTTGCCACTATTTATTGGAAAATAAGTTTGCAGCTAGCACATGTAGGTGCACTAGAGCAACATCATTCGAGACAAGTGATGTTATTGAAATTGAAAAGGCTAGGTGTGTATTTGCAATCAATAGAAAAAGATATCCGATGACTTTGTGATGAATGACAAAAGTGTTGTAATAGACCACCAATAGAACACGTCACTCTATACCAAGTGACCCTAATGCCAGACTGGAGTGAACCTTTACCCACTTATCTAAGGACGGAGACTTTTCTAGAGGACATGACTTTGGCATGTCAGCAAAGCCTCGAGCAAGAGGCTCTAGACTATAAGCTCATTGGTGATAGTTTGTATAAGCGAGGAAGAGATGGTTACCTAAGGATATGTGTGCACGAAAGTGAATACCTGAACCTTTTGGAAGCCGCACACCAGGGTGCAGGAGGAGGCCATTTTAGACCTAACCACGTTATTAAGGCCATACTATTTTTAGGATTATGGTGGCCAACTCTACATATGGACGCCCATACCTATGTAAAAAAATGTGTCGTATGTCAAAGAACTCAATATCCCATACACAGGGATGAGATGCCCCTACGACCCATGATGGGAGGGTGCACATTCTCAAAGTGGGGAATAGATTTTGTTGGACCTATTAACCGTCCTGCAAAAAACTCCCATGCCGAGTATATCATCGTTGCCACTAACTATCTCACTAAATGGGTAGAAGACAAGGCCATAAGGAAAAATGATGCACACACCATGCCAAAGTTCTTGTTCGAGAATGTCTTCACAAGATACGGACTTCCTATCGAGCTTGTAAGTGATAGGGATACTCATTTCCTAAATGAGGTTATTGCACAACTATTACAAAGACTTTATGGTAATACACAAGAAATCGACACCGTATCATCCACAAGCTAATGGACTAGTTGAGAATACTAATAAGATTTTGTGCAACATCTTAACCAAGATTGTGAACAATAAACGTTTGGATTGGGATCGGCAATTACACCATGCCTTATGGGCTTATCACGTAGCCTATAAGACAGTGCTCAATGCCACACCATTCCAGATGGTGTTTGGCCAGAATGTTGTGTTTCCTTTATACTTTTTGATACCCACACTCAAAATTGCTCAAGAGCATGAGTGAACGGGCCATGAACTTTCCTCAAGAATACTTGAATTAGAATGATTAGGAGAGACACGATTGTGTGCAACAACAGGAATTTATGCTGCTAAGAAGAGATAAAAAGCCTACTTTGATGCTCATATCAAAGATAAAGGGTTGCGAGTAGGCGATTTGGTGCTAGTTTACACCTTGAAACAACACTCCTGCAAGTTAGAGAAACGAGGATATGGACCCATGATCATCAATAGGATATCAACTAGTAGTGCCGTTCAACTAGCAACTCTAGAAGGTGAAGTAATGCCTAATTATATCAACGGATGTAGAGTTAAGCTCTATCAAGAACCCTTAACCGAGAACACGATCAAACGGCTAACTCTTGCCAAAACGTGAAAGGAAGAGGAGGAACGAATTAGAGTTGAAGCCCAAGGAGAGGCATTGGAACGCATTAGGTTGCATGCAACTATGAAGGAGAGGACTAGGTAGAGAACATCAATCTGAGGATGCTCCATGATATCGAGTAGCTATGTGTCAAATTAAAGGAAGGGATATCCCAGTTGACAAGAGACCATTTGTTCATATCAATCTAGGACATGACCCTGTGCGCATGCACTTTAAGGCTTTAATCAACTCTGGTGCAGCGATGAATACTATTAGACTTTCTCTTTGTCGGGAATATGACGTGAAGCCTATTGAAGCCTATCTCATAGGATTAGGTGGATTAGAAACCCCTTGCATAGGTGAGGTCGAGTTACCAATCTCCATCAAGGACATGACCTTGATAGTAAAACTTTTAGTTTGACATGATGACGAACTAATAGAACCTATGATCCTAGGACAGGATTGGTTATACCGCTATTTGGTGAACTTAAATCTTTGCAGAAGTGTGCTCCAGTTGGAACTTGCAGGGCGGTATTATGAGCTACTGCTCAGAGTTTGGTGCAGAGAAGTGTTGGACATAACAGAAGACCCCCGAGCTACGTGTGGCCTCCATCCAACTTGATGTGGGTTAAGTAGCCCTACCGAAGGTGTTTCAGAGCAAAGAGGCACGAAAGGGAAGCCCCAAAATTTTCAAATTAACGGGCATATTTTTCTTCTGCAAAGTCTTAGGAAATTCCCTCAAGCCATGTAAATGCACTACAGGAGTCCTCTAGATGCATAATCCCAAATCATTGTAATATATTCGTTGTAAATTAGTAGGAAATTCACCTTTAAGTTAATAAAGTGCCGGTCTCTTGTGTGAAAGGACCATTTTTAGGGCACATGTATATAAGTCACTTTGTGACTCTTTGTAGAGAATTTGGAATTTTCGAATTTTCTTCTTTCTTGCAGATTTCTACCTTCTCTATGATCTTTGTTGTGTGTGTAATGCTTGCAATGTGTGTGTAGGACTGTTGTCTACCCCTCCCCACTGTTTTTGAGCTACTGTAGTGTGTGTGTGAGCTAGTACGAGTTGTGGAGTGAGTGTGTGTGCTTCCCACTATTCACTGTTTTGGTCATAACTTGAAACACGGTTGTCAGAATCGAGTGAAATTTCCAATAGATGCGTCTCGTCGAGAGCTTCAAAAGTGACCTGCTATTGGCCATATTCGGAGTTCGGGGCTGGGTGGAATCCTCGATTTAGTGAAAGCTGCTGTAAGTGGTATCGCGACAGACACTTTCAGTAATTAAGTGAGTTGGAGAGGTAGGTTAGTCTTTTCTCATGCATGTGAGCTGAACCACTTCATTTTCCATCATGTAAGCACAACTCCTCATACACTTGGTTAGGTCGGTTCGTCAGATTGACAAATAAGCGTGTGTCGATTCCTCACTATACACACTTGTGTGGCAAATGAGATTTAGTCTCTTTGGCACAAGTCCCTAATACTTTTGACTTAGGTACACATATTTTTGGTGTCGTTGCCAGGGAACAACTCAATCAAGGTGCCTTCGTGATGGTTATAGCTTGAGAGTGATGAAATCGTACTTGTAGAAGTGAATTCGTTCAATGGCAAGTAGTCATCCACTTCAGCACTTGTTACTTCACATCCCGAAGGTGTGTATAATGTGTTTTTAGGTTTAGGGTTAGTAGAAAGGGAGAGAAGAAAGAGTTAGGGTTAGGTTAGGAGAAGAGAAGTGGAGTAGGAGTAAGCCAAGATCACCAAGAAAAATCCCAAAAAAATTTGCCAAATTAGTGTAGTTAAGCTTCAGTCACCAAAAAGTATAAAAACCAAAATTTGAAGTTCCTTTGACATTTGCTTCATTCTGGTATCGTCTGAGCATAGCGACTGGTATCGCCGAGTTGGTATCGTGCAAAGTGAGCTCTCACCCTTGCCTAGTGACCTCAAGGCTTGTGCATTACCACCTAAAGGTAAGCTACCATCAAACTTTAATCTCAAAAAGTATGAAAATCTGCATTTCCACATGATTAAAGTTCCGATTGGTATCGCGGGGTGGGACAGAGTGTTTTTTGAAATTCTTTGAGTGAGACAGTAGGCTAGGAGTGAAGAGGGGTGTGAGAAGAGCAAGGGGGGGGGGAATTTTTGAATTTGGAGGTATTTTGGCTTGAGTATCGTGATCGGTTGAGTTTTTGGTATCGTGATACCAAAAATTCCCTTGTATCGCGATACTCGCCGAAGTATCATATCGTCGATTACCAGCCTTGGTATCGCGATACCACTTGTGGTATCGTATCGCCTCGTTGGTATCGCGATCTCACTTTACCAAAGTGGTATCATATCGCGGTCCACTTTTGGTATCGTATCGTCTCTCTTCCCAGTATCGTATCACGATACCATTTTTAGTATCATATCGTGCAGGTTGGTGGTATCATATCACCACTTGCCTTGGTATCATATCGTGCAGTTTTGTGGTATCATATCACGTGATTGCTAGTATCGTATCGTGCATTACTCAGGTATCGTATCGTGGGGAATTCCAGTATCGTATCGTCACCCTTTTTGGTATCGTATCGTCCAAAACTTGGTATCATATTGTGCAGTTCCTAGTATCGTATCATCTCAACTTTAGTATCGTATCTCCAGAATTCCCGATATCGTATCGCTCAGTGCATAACTATCGTATCGCCCAGATTTTTGGTATCATATCGTGGACTCCCTAGGTATTGTATCGTGACTGGATGTGGTATCGTATCATCTAGACTTGAGGTATCGTATCCTCAGAGTTTCCAGTATCGTATAATGCCCAACAGCGGTATCGTATTGTCTGTTGCCATAGTATCGTATCGTCTAGAAAAGTGGTATCGTATCATCTCACGAGCAGTATCGCCTGGTGCAGTATCGCCAAAAGTGGTATCGCCCATACCTTTTGGAGAATTTCCAAAGGCAAATTTGAGGCATTTGAGGAGCCACTTAGGGAGAGTTTTAGAGACCTAGAGAGCCCCAAGAGGGTGAATGAACTTGAGATCAGGAAGGGTGCTAAGTACTCGGAGAAGTTTCATATCTTTCGTTGGAAGTGCCGCTCAGGTCAGTCACCGCTCAGTCTATTCAGACACCTCTAGTGACTCAGAGGAGGAGATACCCATGGCTTCAGAAGACATGCAGGGTCCCACTCCCGGAAGAAACTTCATGACCACTGTAGAAGGAGAATATCACACTTCTTTACAGTACGTTTCTACTAATGCCCAGGAGATCCCCATCTACCTGGATGGTTTAAATAGATCTGTGGCTAGGATGGTGACTTCCATGGATGCAACAATTGTGCCCAGACCGGCTGTTAAGTATGAAGGAGGAGCATACATGGACAAGCTGAGTCACATCTACATAGTAACTGAATACCCTAATTTGATCAATGAGAGAGGAAAGTTAATGGGACAAGAAAACGTAGGGAGACCAAACCCTGAGGAGTTAGTGACGACCCCTAGAGGCAAGTCCCAAGTGACGCGAGTCTTGAGAGGGGACTTGATACCTCAAGACGACTACCTACTGGAAGTCTATTTGATCCATGGATCGGACTTGTTACTTCAAACCAACTCACCGGCCCAAGGAAGAGAAGAAAGTCCGATGATATTTTATGAGTTAAAGGATCCAGAAGAAGAGTCTAGAGTAACCTATCTGGACAAAAGCCAAAGAAGGTATTGGCTTGTTGATGCCATAGACAGATCCGATTAAAGTATATGGGTTTGCCTGCATTTCCTCCACGAGAACAGGCAACCACCTCTCAGAACCCCTTCGGAACACAATAGGAGGCAAAGCACACAATGTCAGGACAAACAAGCCAACGAAGCGTTCCGAACCGAACTCATGTACAATTTGCGACTCCCAGAGTGCAACCACACAATGAGACCCACCTAGGAGTAGTAAATCAATACCGACCACCAGTAAGGCCATGACCACCAATAGAAGTGCAGCTAGGAATACCCCCAATTAGACCAGCGGTTCCCGCCTTCGCTGTAATGCCTAGACAACAAGAACCAATGAGAAGATTGAGACCTATTCAGGTGGCCAAATGCGTGAGGAATCATTATGACGGATTGGGAGAACCTTATGACCACATTGCTGAATTTAAACAAGTTCTAAGAGCGGAACAAGTAGACGACTTCTTCGTGCAGTATGAGTCTTTCGGACTCACCCTCACAAGAACGGCTCTGACTTGATTCCAGCCATTAGACCCCAACCAATTTGGAAATATGAAGCAATTCTTTCAAGAATTCATTGGGGAATTCACTAAGGAGGGATTAAACACAATTCGGCATCTTTAATCCATAGTTTTAAACAGAACCCTAATGAAACCGTGAAAACGGCTGCGCGAAGATTCAACCAATACGTGGATAGATGTCGTGTAGCAGAAAGACCTACACAACAAAAAATGATATCATTATTTTTGGATGGACTAATGAATGGAACTCTAGGAATGCTAGTATATGTAAAGAGGCTACAGACATTGAGCGAATGCCTATAGGAATGTATTGACTTAGAGGACAAATCTAGTAGAGGATCTCAAGAGTACACCTAGCCCCACTAAATCAGAAGACTCTCGGAGTACAATTACATCCAACTCTAGTAATGTGGAGGAATTAGCAGAGCTAGTGGCAAAGAAATTAGGAGTCCAAGGATAGAGGAATTACCAACACCCAGCCTTAAGAGTGCCTATGTTACGAAGATGTAGTCTATGTGGAGGAGATCACCCCACTCATTTGTGCGTCCGAGGAGGAGCCGGAGTACCTCAAACATACCCCTACAATAGACAACATTACCTTGGAACTGCCTTGTGCCATAGAACAAAAATACAATAATCACACCACGGAAAACTGCCCGTTCAATAGGCAAACATGACCTCTACAACCTCCTCGGTATCGGCCATATGGATATCCACCTAGAGAGCCAGGTAGAGATATGCCCAGGTACAATCCCTACCCAACACCACCAAGAGCACTGAGACCATACGAGCAAGCACAACATCCACAACCCCAGCCAATGTTAGGACCACAATTATCGCAGCCCCAACATGTGGTACCTGCGAAGTATGCCCAACCAGAAGAAAACTTGGAAAGAGCCATAGTACCAGCCTCAACGATGACCAGTGTAGAATCAACAAACCCTAGATACGAGCTATCCCAAGGAGATTTCTATCCCTATGAAACCAATATGTTTGAGTATGAACCAGCATATGATCTAGCATACCATGGATATGAAGGCTACGACCAGGCCTATGGAACGGAGATGGCTACTTTAATGTACACTACACCCAAAGCACCCACACCTGGGAGACCAACCATTAGACCGCCTGTGCTGAGAGGACCATGTTATAGATGCGGAGGAGATCATTTTATCAGAGAATGTACTTGACCTTATAACCCAACACCTCCTAGGACTTGGGAAGGGCATTGCAATGATTGTGGGAAGGAACATCTTTTCAGAGACTGCCCAAAGAATCCCACTAAAGCCCAAGACACTGCACCTATTAATGTAATTGAGGTGATAGAAGCACCTAGAGGTGATAAGGAATACACCGTGCCCTTAAAGGCCATTACACGAGCTCAAACAAAGGAACAAAAAGAAAAACAACCACATCGAGAACAAGAAAACAATAGAACTGTAAACCCCAAAATTCAAATAGTGGAAGATTTAGAGGATCCACATGAGAATACCCAGAACATAAAAGCGCAAAAATGGAAGGAAATAAGAGAGAATCTCAAAGATAAATGGATGAAAAACAAAAGTGAAGACAATAAGAAACAAAACCGAAGCAGTAAGAAGCATAAGGAACCAGAGATTCGGGAAGAAGTTCCCATTCCACCGCTTATCCGAGAAGTAGAGAAACCAGGATCAATTCTAGCTGACCCAAAACCAGACGACTTAGAAATGTGGTTAAAAGCATACAAAGCTAGAATTAAGGACGGACCAAATGTGGAACAACACAAAAAACTTTACCCACAAGGAGAATTAGAAAAAGAGAGGCTGGCTATATGCAGTAAACTTATAGAGGTAGCACACACAACCCTAGAAAAGACTATCCCAGCCCTTCCAGAGACAAGGATAGCAGAGAAGCATACAAGGAGTGTGTTAAAGCCAAGGATAAAGAACCTAAAGAGAAGGATGATAAATGTGAGCGAGTGAAAACCCAGGACGAACCTATGTCAACAATACCTGACTTAGAGGCTGACTGGCCAAAAGAATTATGGAATAGAATCCGATAAGAGCAATGGAAGAGGAATGGTGTGACTAAGCCTCCCTTTGAGGAATTAGATGTGGAAGTATATCGACCAAATCCCAACATGGAAGAAGTATATGAGTAAGTATCAAGACTAGACCGAAATAGAGAAGAAGCTTAGAGCATTTCATACACATACATATACATATACATATACATATACATATACATATACATATACATATACATATACATATACATATACACATACATACACATATACACATACATATACATATACATATACATATACATATACATATACATATACACATACACATACACATACACATACACATACACATACATATACATATACATATACATATACATATACATATACACATACATATACATATACATATACACATACATATACATATACATATACACATACATATACATATACAGATACACATACATATACATATACAGATACATATACATATACATATACACATACATATACATATACAGATACATATACACATACATATACCATGTTAAAAGTCAAGCTTCAAGCTACAAATTTGTGGGGAATCTTTTATGGACATGTGTAGAAATCAAAGGAATTCAAAAGCCACGAGCTTCCATCAAGAAAAGTCACTCAACCACTCCCCAAGTCATCTCAACTAAATCCTCCAAGTTAGGAGGCTGATTTGGAAAGGTAGTTCCTAGATTTTAGGGGCACACTTCTCACTATAAAAGGACCATGTATCCCGACTTCTTTTGGGCCATCTTCTTGGAGTTTTAGCTCATGTAAAGTGAGCACTAAGTGCTGGAGTTCTGATAAGCAAGCCCCTTGCTTAAGCTAGCCCCTTGCTTGCTTGTTTGTTTTCTTTTAGTAGGCATATCTATCTGTGTGCGCAGGCAGTGTTGCAACTCTCTACCCCTGCGTTGTTAGCATTGGTTCTCCCTCATATTGTATCCATTTGATGTAATTCTTGTCTCATTGGATAGCTATTAGAGTCTATTTTATGCTCACATATTCTCTGGAGCATTCTCTGAGTAATCTGGGAGCAACATTCATTTTAGTGAAGTTGTGTGATTGATGTCTCTCTCTGTGTGTAGGCTCTGTTGGAAATATTTTGCTCTCTGTTGTAAGGGCTGGTTTTCCTTCTCTATTTATCCATTTGCTATGATTTTGGTCTCATTGGGTAGCTATTAGAGTGCTCTAAAGTTAAACAAAGTTTGAGATTCATTCTCTGTATACTCTCTGAGAAACGCTTGCTGGAGTGAAGTGAGTTCTCTGCTTGACTAGCAATTGTGAGCATTCAACTAGCTCATGTTGTAGACATTGTTTCTCTTTGTGTAAGCATCCATTTGAAGTAAAATTTGTCTTGTTGGAAAGCTCTTGGTGTCTACTACAGGTCTACAAACGCTCATTGGAGTTCTCTGCATAAGCTCTGAGTAAGAGCACTTTTGATGTGCAGAGGTCAAAGAAGGATACCTGTGGAGGTCATTCACGCTTCGTCGTTGCTTAGGGGTTGAGATACTTCCCCCATCAGTGGTATCAGAGCATTTGGGCATCTTGGAGGCATCAAATACAAGCAAGAAGACCTCTTGGAGTTGGTGGTTGAAGATTTGCATCAACAAAAGCTTCTTGGAGGTAGCTCACATCAAGGGGGAGCTATTCTACTCAAATTTGCAAGAGGACAAGGTGTCCATCTAAGGAAAGCTTTGGATTGAGGTAACCTCAGAGCCTCATTTTCATTTTACACACATTGGAGCATTAGCCAAGGGCTAGGTCAAGTATCAAAGACTAGATATGGGAGACTTCAACACTCAAATTGAAAAGCTAGACAAAGGTAACTATCAACCATGGAGATTTAGGGTCTCCAACTACCTTATGGGCAAGGGCCTTTGGGGGTTGATTAGTGGAAGTGAACCAAGACCTAGGTTGGATGAGAATCCAACCAATGACCAGAGAAGGGCCTTTAGGGAATGGAATGAAAGAGACAAGAGGGTTATCTTTATTCTTTCCCAACACATTAGCAATAGCATGATCGGCCATATCCAAGACTTGGATTCAAGCATGAAGGTATGGGAGACACTTGAAAGGCTTTATTCAACAAGCACCAAAGCAAGGAAGATCCAACTCAAGAATGAGCTCAACAACCTTAGGAAGAGCTCAGGGAGTAGCATAAATGACTACATACTTAAGGTCAAGGAGTTATCAGATGCATTGGGATCCATTGGAAGCCACATAGACGATGATGATCTTGTGGCTTATACTCTCAATGGTTTGAGAGATGATGAGAAGTGGAAACCCTTTACCACTTCAGTTTATGTAAGGGATAATCTTCCCGATTTTGAGCAATTGGTTGCTCTCATGGTCACCGAAGAAATGAACATAGGTGGAAGTTCAACTAAAAGCAAGGATGCACAAGTTTTCTATGCAGGTAATCAAAGGGGCAAAGGAAGACGAGGACAAGGAAGGGGCAAAGGAAGGTTTGGAGGAAGGCAAGGCCACTCAAGGAATCAAGGACATGACCAAGGCACCTCATCACAAAGAGGGAGAGGAAGAACAAGAGGAAGAGGAGGAGGACATCAACAAAATAGGAATCAAGATGGTGAAGGATGTTACATATGTGGCAAGTTTGGCCACTATGCTAGAGATTGCTACCAAGGAGGAAACCAAAGGAGCTATAATCAAGGTTCTTCATACAAAGGCCAAGGTAATTATGGTTCTACAAGTTCAGAAAATGACAATCTCTTGATGATGCACATGAATGGGAATTCAAGCAAAGTAGATAACACTTGGTATATTGATAGTGGATGTAGCAACCATATGAGTTGCAATTCTTCTTGGTTTACTAATCTACATGTTCCCAAAGGTAAAGGACATGTAGAAACAGGTGATGATACAGCCCATGAGATCTCCCATGTTGGAGATGTAGCTTTGGATGACAAGGAGGAAGGAAGATGTCTCAAGGATGTCTTGCATGTACCTACCATCACAAAGAACTTGGTGTCCGTTGGGCAAATGGTTGAAAGAGGCTATCAAGTAAGGTTCAACAAAGGTGGATGCTTTGTGGAGAACCCTAAGCAAGGGTACAAGGTCATAGCAAGAGGAAAGAAGCAAGGGAGACTCTTCACTTTGGAGGTAAATTCTCATTCCACTCAACATGTCTACGTCACATATGGAAACAAGAGGATTTCGGAGTTGGACTTGTGGCACAGGAGGATAGGTCACATCAACATACAAAGAATGAAGGAAATGCAATTCAAGAGGCTGGTTGAAGGTCTTCCCAACTTCCAAGGACAAGGTATGAAGCATTTATGTGAATCTTGTCAACTAGGGAAGCAAGCGAGACTTCCATTCAAGAAGAGTGGCTACATAAGCCAACATCCATTGGAGTTGATACATACAGATGTGTGGGGGCCAACCAAAGAGCAATCCATTGGAGGTAACAAGTACTTTGTCACTTTTATAGATGATTGCACAAGGATGGTTTGGGTTTATTTCATAAAAAAAAAATCAGATGTGTTTACATGTTTCAAAGCATTCAAGGCAATGGTAGAAAAGGAAACAGGTACATATATCAAGAAGCTAAGGTCCGATGGAGGGGGAGAATATTTCTCCAATGAGTTTTCTGATTTTTTAATGGATCAAGGCATCAAGAGGCAAGTAACATGCAGGTACACACCCCAACAAAATGGAGTAGCAGAGAGAAAGAATAGATACATTGCCGAGATCGCTAGAGCAATGCTTAATGAGATGAATGTACCTAACATGTTTTGGAGTGATGCAGCAAATACCGCCGTGTATCTTATGAATAGGGCTCCTACCTCAGGGATCCATGGCTTGACACCATATCAAGCCTATTTTGGTAAGAAACCTGATCTTTCCCACTTGAAGATATTTGGATGTACTTGTTATGTACATGTGCCAAGTGAATTGAGGCACAAGCTACAACCAAAGGCAGAAAAGTGTGTGTTTCTAGGATATTCAAATGATCATAAAGGTTACAGGTGCTTCAACCCAAACACAAAGGACTTGAGGATATCAAGGGATGTAGCATTTGATGAGCTACTCCCTTGGTATAAGAAGTATGATTGTATGCAGGACTATGAAGAAGAAAAGCATGGACATGATGAAGAAAAAATCAACCTAGAGCTAAGCGGCCCAAGGTGTTCCATCAATGAAGATAGTTCAAGCATGAACTCACCATGGAGGGGGAGATCTTCATCAAGCTATGGAGCACAATCAATCAACAAAGGCAAAGAAACATTGGTGGAGTTGGATGAAGAAGGTAATGAAGTTGAAGATGATGAAGGACACATGATGGAGAAAGAATCTACGTCAAAGAAAGAGATCAAGTTCCCAAGGCAAAGGAGGTTTATTCCTCCAAAAGGTGAAGAAAGGAAGTCTTATAGAGTTAAGTATGCAACTCAAAGGTTTACTTATGATTCATACATGGCAACTCATTATGCATATATGAACAAAGTAGTAGAAGATCATGAGCCCGATTGCTATGAAGATGCAAGCAGGTACACCGAATGGAAAGAGGCAATGCAAGAAGAGATCGACGCACTTGAGGAGAATCAAACATGGACTCTAGTGCCCAAGAAGGATAACATGAAGGTAATAGGTAATAAGTGGGTGTATAAAGTAAAGAGGAATTCAGATGGATCTATTTCTAGGTTCAAAGCAAGATTGGTGGCCAAGGGTTTTGCACAAACCTATGGAGTGGACTTTGAAGAGACATTCAGCCCCATGGCAAAGATGAGCACCATTAGGACACTCATTGCAATGGCTGCTAGCAAAGCATGGAAGCTTTTCCAATTGGATATCAAGAATGCCTTTCTCAATGGAGACTTGGAAGAAGAGGTATACATGGAGCAACCACTAGGTTTTGTTCATAAAGAGTTTCCACATCATGTTTGTAGGTTGAAGAAGGCACTTTATGGCCTAAAACAAGCTCCAAGGGCTTGGAACCAAAGATTGGTGGACTATTTGATCAAATGTGGTTACAATCAATGCAAGGTGGATCCATTTCTCTTCATCAAACAAAGAGGAGAACTTATAGTCTACATGTGCGTGTATGTAGATGATCTTATCATTACAGGTAATGATAAAAAGGGCATTGAGGAGATTAAGGCAAAGCTTGGAAAGGAGTTTAGGATCTCTGATCTTGGAGATCTTAGGTATTTTCTTGGCATTGAAGTTGTATACAAAGAAGAAGGTATTATGCTCATACAAAGGAAGTATATTCTAGACCTACTTGAGAGTTTTGGGATGCTACATTGCAAGCCTATTTCAAATCCCATGGAAGTTAATGTAAAGCTAAGCTCCATTGATGAAGAGCCATTACAGCATGTAACCTTGTATCGATCTATTGTAGGATCTTTCAATTATGCCACAATAACTAGGCCCGACATAGCATATGGAGTTGGAGTGTTATCACAATTTATGCACAGTCCAAGGACTACACACTTGCAAGCTGCAAGATGAATGTTATGATATCTCAAGGCCACTATAAATGAAGGATTGTTCTATTCATTTGATGATGATATGCAGGTCAAAGCTTATTCTGATGCCGATTGGGCCGGTTCCAAGGAGGATAGAATAAGTACAAGTGGTTA
>CM035441.1:39053497-39055997 GCA_020310875.1 Ceratopteris richardii | reverse complement strand
TTGTGGGTTGCCATTTTTTCCTTGTAGACCTCCTAAGTTCTCCACTTCTTGAGGTTTCTGGTTCTTCATGTTCAGGATCAAATCTTGGTGTATCTTCCACTTCAACCTGCACTTTATTATTCTCTTGCTCATCAAATATCTGTACCTTCGATTTACCTTTTCTTTGGCTCACAATTTCTTCATCATCTGTATTAATATTGATAGTACCTGCATACCAAGTACCTTGCTCATCAAATGTAACATCTTTTGATACAAGAAAATGTTTTGTGGATGGATTCCACAACCCGTATCCCATCTGCTTATCATCATAGCCAATAAAAACATATTTTTCAGCTTTAGGTTCCAATTTGTGCCTTAATTGTGATGGCACATATGCATAGGCCAAACATCCAAATACTTTGCAATGATCTAGTGTAGGTCTCTTACCCCACCATGCCTCATAAGGTGTCATACCCTGCAAAGCTTTACATGGTAACCTATTGACCAAATAAGTAGCTGTATTTACAGCCTCAGCCCACAAATAATTTGGGCAATTTTTCTCCTTCATCATGGACCTTGCAAACTCAACAAGAGTCCTATTTCTCCTTTCTGCTACACCATTCTGTTGAGGAGAGTACCTGCAAGTAACCTCTCTTTTTATACCTGTATTCCACAAGTAATCACTGAACTCATTAGAGAAATACTCTCCCCCTCCATCTGACCTTAGTCTCTTCAACTTATGTCCTGTAATTCTCTCTGCATACATATGATAATGTTTGAAAGTATTGAACACTTCTGACTTATCTTTGATCACATAGATAGTGATCCATCTGGTAGCATCATCAACATAAATTACATAATACCTTGAACCATTGATACTGAAATCCTTTGATGGTCCCCACACATCTGTGTGTACCAACTCAAGTTTCTCTGAATACATAAACCCATGCTTGGAATAGGATTGCTTATGAGCCTTACCTAATTGACATGCCTCACATCTGTATGTCATATGTTGACCTGCAACATTAGGCAAACCAAGCACTGAACCATTGTTAATCATGTCTTTAATGCCTCTTTCATTGAAATGTCCAAGCCTTTTGTGCCAAAGATCTAACTCAGAGATCTTATGTCCTCCATATGTGAACATGGCATGACCAATATTACCTTGAATCTTCAATGTGAACAATCTCCCTTCTTTCTTTCCTGAAACAATTTGTTTATACCCATTGCTAGGGTCTTCCACAAACACTCCTTCATTAGTGAACCTCACTTCATAACCTTTTTCCACAATTTGTCCTACACTTATCAAATTCTTAGGAATTGTAGGAACATACAAAACCTTACTCAATAAGGTGCTACCATCCTTGGCCTTTACTGATCCAATTGACTTCACATTGTGCTTTGTGTTGTCACCTGTTTGAACAACATGATTAGATACCTTATTCTCCAAATCAGTCATCAAGGCTATATTACCACTCAGGTGATTGCTACACCCTGAGTCAATGTAGAAGACTCTTTGATCTTCACTCTGCCTTTCACAAGTTTCATTCATTATTAATGTTGAATCTTCCTTTTGATCTGAAGCATAATTGTAGTAGGTGTTGTTATATTGTTGACTTTGGAAACCTCTTGACTTTGGAAACCTCTACCTGCATTTCTTCCAAAGTAGCCCCTACTACCTCTGCCTCTGAAATTACCTCTTTGATTTCTACCACCTCTTCCTCTTGTATTAAAGTTCTGATTATATCCACCATTACTCTGATTATTATACCAACAATCATTAGCTAAATGATTTGTCTTACCACAAATCCAACAAGCTTTGCCTCCATCTTTATTGCTTCTGCCTTTTCCTCTACCTTTGCCACCTCCTCTACCTCTTAGGAAGTTGGCTTGACTAGTTGTGCCTTCTTCTTCACCTGATTGTTGCTTTCCTTTGTTAGCTTTCTTCTTGTCCTTTGAGTACATTGCATGACCTGTACTTTTGTCACCATCTCCTTTAACATCCTGCTCAAATGTTAGCATATGACCTAGCAACTGATTTAAATCAGGAGTGAAATGATCAAGTGATAATTCTGTAGACAAAATGAATGGCTTCCATTTGTCATCACCTCTCAGGCCTGTAAGGATTTGCCTTACCAATTTATCCTCCTCAATATCTTCATCAACAGCTCCTAGTGCATCTGCAATGTCTTTCATTCTTGTTACATAGTCTGAAATAGATTGAGAGGCCTTCTTCTTGAAGGTTGTAAATTCTGCCCATAGGGATGCCTTCCTTGACTTTGTAGTGTTTTGGAAATGCTCCTCCAAATCATTCCATATCTCACTTGCACTTTCAAGACCTCGAATATGAGGTAACAAGTAATCATTGACTGCCATATATATAATGCTCCTAGCTTGAGCATCTCTTTTCATCCAATTCTTCAAATCTGCTAACTCTTCCCTAGTTGGAACACTAGGATCTCTGAACTGTGGCTTCTCTTCTTCTCCTGTGATGTAAGCTATTAAATCTTTGCTCATAAGA
>CM035441.1:39030997-39033497 GCA_020310875.1 Ceratopteris richardii | reverse complement strand
CCCTAGTCCATCGCGATTGACACCCATCAATCGCGACCGACAGCCCTGTCCATCGCCATTGACCCCAGTCCATCGCGATTGAAACCTATCCATCGCGATTGACACCTGTCCATCGCGATTGACAGCCCAATCCATCACGATTGACAACCATTTTTGGCTAAATTTTTAGGGTTTTTTAAATTGAAGATTTTGGCTACTTTTGGACATGGATAATGGACTCTAGAGCACATAAGGAGGCTATAGGCAAATAAGCCGAGGAAAACCTGTTGCCCTGTTGGCCTGTTTGAACCCTGTTTTAATCCCTGAAGCCTGAACTGACATAACTTTCTCATACGAAATCCGTTTGTTGTAATTCTTGTTTTGTTGGAAAGCTTGCAAGCTGCAAGAAGAATGTTACGATATCTCAAGGCCACTATAAATGAAGGATTGTTCTATTCATTTGATGATGATATGCAGGTCAAAGCTTATTCTGATGCCGATTGGGCCGGTTCCAAGGAGGATAGAAGAAGTACAAGTGGTTACCTAGTCATGCTAGGTAGCAAGATCATCTCATGGATTTCAAAGAAGCAACCCACGGTGGCATTATCTTCCATGGAGGCTGAGTATAGAGCTTTGGCTCAAGTCACATGTGAGCTAATGTGGATTAAGAAGTTATTTATGGAGCTTAATTTGCAGGTTGACACATATCCAATTTTTTGTGACAACATGAGTAGCATTCATCTAGCATCAAATCCTGTCTATCATGCTAGAACCAAGCATATTGAAGTGCACTATCACTTCATAAGGGAAAAGGTGATATCCAAGGAAGTTTCAGTACATCATATTGGTACCAAGGACCAAGTTGCGGACATGTTTACAAAGGCTTTGGATGGGATGAAGATTTCAAAATTCAAGCAATGCATCAACATGAAGGAGCTTGGATGAGAACGAAGAATTGAAGCTTGAGGGGGAGTGTTAAAAGTCAAGCTTCAAGCTACAAATTCGTGGGGAATCTTTTATGGACATGTGTAGCAATCAAAGGAAGCCAAAAGCCACGAGATTCCATCAAGAAGAGTCACTCAACCACTCCCCAAGTCATCTCAACTAAGTCCTCCAAGTTAGGAGGCTGATTTGGAAAGGTAGTTCCTAGATTTTAGGGGCACACTTCTCACTATAAAATGACCATGTATTCCGACTTCTTTTGGGCCATCTTCTGGGAGTTTTAGCTCATGTAAAGTGAGCACTAAGTGCTGGAGTTGTGATCAGCAAGCCCCTTGCTTAAGCTAGCCCCTTGCTTGCTTGTTTGTTTTCTTTTAGTAGGCATATCTATCTGTGTGCGCAGGCAGTGTTGCAACTCTCTACCCCTGAGTTGTTAGCATTGGTTCTCCCTCACATTGTATCCATTTGATGTAATTCTTGTCTCATTGGATAGCTATTAGAGGCTATTTTATGCTCACAAATTCTCTGGAGAATTCTCTGAGTAATCTGGGAGCAACATTCATTTTAGTGAAGTTGTGTGATTGATGTCTCTCTCTGTGTGTAGGCTCTGTTGGAAATATTTTGCTCTCTGTTGTAAGGGCTGGTTCTCCTTCTCTATTTATCCATTTGCTATGATTTTGGTGTCATTGGGTAGCTATTAGAGTGCTCTAAAGTTAACCAAGTTTGAGATTCATTCTCTGTATAATCTTTGAGAAAAGGTTGCTGGAGTGAAGTGATGTCTTTGCTTGACTAGCAGTTGTGAGCATTCAACTAGCTCATGTTGTAGACATTGTTTCTCTTTGTGTAAGCATCAATTTCAAGTAAAATTTGTCTTGTTGGAAAGCTCTTCGTGTCTACTACAGGTCTACAAACCCTCACTGGAGTTCTGTGCATAAGCTCTAAGTAAGAGCACTTTTGGTGTGCAGAGGTCAAAGAAGGATACCTGTGGAGGTCATTTGCGCTTCGTCGTTGCTTAGGGGTTGAGATACTTCCCCCATCATACCACATATACATATACATATACATATACATATACATATACATATGCATATACATATACATATACATATACATATACATATACATATACATATACATATACATATACATATACATATACATATACATATACATATACATATACATATACATATACATATACATATACATATACATATACATATACATATACATATACATATACATATACATATACATAGACTTATACATATACATATACATATACATAAACATATACATATACATATACATAGACATATACATATACATAGACATATAGATAGACATATACATAGACATATACATAGGCATATAAATATACATATACATACATATACATATACATATACATATACATATACATATACATATACATATACATATACATATACATATACATATACATATACATATACATATACATATACATATACATATACATATACATATACATATACATATACATATACATATACATATACATATACATATACATATACATATACATATACATATACATATA
>CM035441.1:39025997-39028497 GCA_020310875.1 Ceratopteris richardii | reverse complement strand
TATACATATGCATATACATATACATATGCATATACATATACATATAATATGCATATACATATACATATACATATACATATACATATACATATACATATACATAAACATATACATATACATATACATATACATATACATATACATATACATATACATATACATATACATATACATATACATATACATATACATATATATATACATATACATATACATATACATATACATATACATATACATATACATATACATATACATATACATATACATATACATATACATATACATATACATATACATATACATATACATATACATATACATATATGTTGAGAGTAGTATGGGCACCCAAGGACTGACTAGACAAGGAAGCCAGTGGAGAGAGTCAGAGCGAGGTGAAGGATTGAGTAGACAAAGCAGTCGACGCAAATCTGGCAGATAGGCCCTTCAAATATTTCCAAATTAACATCTTTATAACAGTGATTCTTATCACTAACAATCATTGTAAATACCATTTCATATTTTTGTAGCTCCATTTTGTGCAAGCCAAGGAGTCCTTGAGCTTTAGGAGCCTTAGAAGTACCTTCATATCAATTTTCGTATTTTTTAGGCTCCGTTTAAGCCCTCGAATCGGCCCTGGAACCTAGTTTTTAACTAGGCCGCACACTAGGTGTGGACAGGGCCAAAACCTAGTAAAAAACTATAAATAGAGCTAGAGAGCTCATTTTTGAGGTTAGCTTGTAATTGATATGAACTTGTAAGAGCTTTTTGAAAGTAATCTAAGAACTCCATTGCTTCTCACTCTTTGTCTGACTGTGTGTGCGTGTGTGTGTGTGTATGTGTGTCCATGTTAGTGTGCTTCTCACTCACGCACTTATGCCTTCACTTGCTCGAGGTCTTCATACCATCTTCATGCCTTCACCCCTGTCCATCGTGACTGATACCCTGTCCATCGCGATTGACCCCAGTCCATCGCGATTGATACCCTGTCCATCGCGACTGATACCCTATCCATGAGGATTGACCCTAGTCCATCGTGATTGACACCCATCAATCGCGACCGACAGCCCTGTCCATCGCGATTGACCCCAGTCCATCGCGATTGAAACCTATCCATCGCGATTGACACCTGTCCATCGCGATTGACAGCCCAATCCATCACGATTGACAACCATTTTTGGCTAAATTTTTAGGGTTTTTTCAATTGAAGATTTTGGCTACTTTTGGACATGGATAATGGACTCTAGAGCACATAAGGAGGCTATAGGCAAATAAGCCGAGGAAAACCTGTTGCCCTGTTGGCCTGTTTGAACCCTGTTTTAATCCCTGAAGCCTGAACTGACATAACTTTCTCATACGAAATCCGTTTGTTGTAATTATTGTTTTGTTGGAAAGCTTGCAAGCTACAAGAAGAATGTTACGATATCTCAAGGCCACTATAAATGAAGGATTGTTCTATTCATTTGATGATGATATGCAGGTCAAAGCTTATTCTGATGCCGATTGGGCCGGTTCCAAGGAGGATAGAAGAAGTACAAGTGGTTACCTAGTCATGCTAGGTAGCAAAATCATCTCATGGATTTCAAAGAAGCAACCCACAGTGGCATTATCTTCCACGGAGGCTGAGTATAGAGCTTTGGATCAAGTCACATGTGAGCTAATGTGGATTAAGAAGTTATTTATGGAGCTTAATTTGCAGGTTGACACATATCCAATTTTTTGTGACAACATGAGTAGCATTCATCTAGCATCAAATCCTGTCTATCATGCTAGAACCAAGCATATTGAAGTGCACTATCACTTCATAAGGGAAAAGGTGATATCCAAGGAAGTTTCAGTACATCATATTGGTACCAAGGACCAAGTTGCGGACATGTTTACAAAGGCTTTGGATGGGATGAAGATTTCAAAATTCAAGCAATGCATCAACATGAAGGAGCTTGGATGAGAACGAAGAATTGAAGCTTGAGGGGGAGTGTTAAAAGTCAAGCTTCAAGCTACAAATTCGTGGGGAACCTTTTATGGACATGTGTAGCAATCAAAGGAAGCCAAAAGCCACGAGATTCCATCAAGAAAAGTCACTCAACCACTCCCCAAGTCATCTCAACTAAGTCCTCCAAGTTAGGAGGCTGATTTGGAAAGGTAGTTCCTAGATTTTAGGGGCACACTTCTCACTATAAAAGGACCATGTATCCCGACTTCTTTTGGGCCATCTTCTTGGAGTTTTAGCTCATGTAAAGTGAGCACTAAGTGCTGGAGTTGTGATAAGCAAGCCCCTTGCTTAAGCTAGCCCCTCGGTTTCTTGTTTGTTTTCTTTTAGTAGGCATATCTATCTGTGTGCGCAGGCAGTGTTGCAACTCTATACCCCTGAATTGTTAGCATTGGTTCTCCCTCATATTGTATCCATTTGATGTAATTCTTGTCTCATTGGATAGCTATTAGAGTCTATTTTATGCTCACAAATTCTCTGGAGCATTCTTTGAGTAATCTGGGAGCAACA
>CM035441.1:39003497-39020997 GCA_020310875.1 Ceratopteris richardii | reverse complement strand
CCATAAAGAAAAGAATCTAACGTGGAACGATTAACCTAAAAATACGAAGAACATTCAAGTATTCCTGACGACGTAATATCAGACAAGACCTTAAACACGATAAATAACTAAAAAGAATCAAGTGACTGATACCAATTGATCGGCAACGAGGTTGTACTCTGGGCAAAGATCGGGCTACTTAACTAGGCATATGAACCTTAGATCAGGACGGCATCTAGTAAGGGATAGACAAAGCCTTAGGTCTTCAGAAGCTAGTGTCAATCATACTGCGAGGTCTTGGGCCCAGCTGTTGAGTCACCACTCGCATTACCCTAGCTCTGATACCAGTGAATCAGAGATGTCTCAAGGCATGGACAGACCTACGGGAAGTTCAGGAGTGCCATACTTGCACAGGGTAGAAGGCCCATACAAAACGCAGTTGGAATACCTTAGGACCAACCGATTAGGTGCTAGCATCTATGAGGACGGTCTAGGAAGATCCGTGGTCCAGATTAAGAATCCTGATCAATCCATTGGACTAGAGCGCCCAGCTGTCAAGTTTGAAAACGGAGCATACTTGGACAAAGAAGGAACCATATACGTAGTCATCGATCACCCAGATAGGACGGACGAATTTGGAAATGTGATCCCCGAAGCAGACTTAGGTGACCTGGAGCAAGGAAACATGGGTGCAGAACCTAGAACCCCTCGAGGCAAATCGGTTCTCACTAGGATTATCACACCAGAGTGGATTCCCCAGGATAATAAGAGCATAGAGTTGCTCCTCAATCGAGAGACTGACGAAGCCTTTTGGAGGTACAAACCTGATCGGCCAACTGATATAGGAGCAATCATGATCTATGAGTTTAAGGATCCTGATAGCCCAGGTAGAGTGACCTACTTAGATCACGCTTCGGAGAGGATCTTTGTGGTGACAGAACATGATAGGCATGCTTACACTTGGAAGGGTGAATTCGTTTTCCCCCAACCAAGATCGAATGTATCCTATGGTCACCCTAGAGCTGGAACATCCCAAGCTCATGGAGTGCAAAGAGACAGACATAGAGAAAGGCCGGAAGTAAGCTTTGCCAACCCAGTGGGCAGAGAAAGAACGAGGACGGAAACAAATAGAGTAGAACCTGAGATACTTAGAGCTCACAGGAATCAAAGAAATGAGGATGAGTTCCCTCTACCACGACCTAGAGAGCACACAAGAACCTTGAGACCGACTCAGCTAGTTAAGTCCATGAAGAACTACTTCGATGGCACTGGAGATCCATACGATCATGTGGCTGAGTTTAGGCAAGTCCTGAGAGCTGAACAAGTGGAGGATCTATTCACGCAATACAATGCCTTTGGTCTGACCCTTAGGAACACTGCCCTGACATGGTTTCAGCCACTAAATGAGAGGCAGTTCAGGAGAATAGACCAACTCCTAGAAGCTTTCATTATTGAATTCTCTAAGAGTGGCATAAGGCATAATACCTCCTCGCTGATTCACAGCTTCAAGCAAACCCCGCAAGAGACCGTGAGACTTGCAGGAAGGAGATTTAGGCAATATCTTGAAAGATGCCCTGTTTCGGAGCTACCCACACCAGCTAAGCAAGTGGCTTTATTCCTGGATGGATTGCTAAGTACTAAATTGAGATCTTATGTGTACTTGAAGGACCCTAGGACCATAGAAGAGTGTGTACGCATGTGTATTGACATTGAGGATAACCTAGGGGAGGAGTTAGAGCTTTCCAAGATATACAAAGATTTGGATAGTGCCTCTAACATCTCTTCCACGCAATCCACATCAATCGAGGAACTTGCGGAAAAAGTAGCTCAAAAATTAGGCGTCTCTAGTAAACAAATTCCTCGATTTGCCCCAGTGAAAAGATGTTATACTTGTGGTGGTGACCACATGGCGAATGTATGTCCCATTATGGCTCAACCCCAAGTTAATCCTGGTAGCCAGTATTGCACTATAGAACGAAGGTACACCAATCACACCGCGCAAGATTGCCCCTACAGTAAGCAAACCGTTAGGCAGACGTACCCACAGCCATACCCTCAACAAGGAAGATACCAGAACCAGTACCCACCTCAGCAGTATGCTAGGCCTCAACAAACCTACCAACCCTACCAACCCTACCAAAACCAACAAAGGCCTCAGCCTGTGCTAGCACAACAACCCCCAGCTCCAGCTAATGTGATTCCGGTAAAGTATGCTGTGGCAGAAGAAAACCTGAATAGAGCTATAGTCCCTGTAACACCACTGCTTTCTGAAAGTGACCCCAGTGACCATAGCTTTGATTCTACACATATTGATAGTCCCCAGGCCTACTACATGCAGTCTCCTGAGCATGGTGAGTCCTACTATAGTGAAGAACCGAGTGAACCTAGTTGGGAGTCAGATCACACAAACCTCATGTATACAAACCCCAATCCTAGGCCTCAACCTAGACAGGTAAGACCTCCATTCCCTAGAGGACCATGCTACAGATGTCAAGGAGATCACCTCATTCGTGATTGTCGCTTGCCTCCACCTACACAACCCCAGTCAGTGACGATTCAAGGCTTTTGCCAAGAATGTGGAAAGGAGCATCTCTTACGAGATTGCCCAAAGAACCCCAATAATATGCCAAAAATCACTCCTATCAACGTTGTTGGGTTAGTGGTAGACTCCACAGGGAGTGTGACTTCCACTGCACCAGTACAAGTAATCACTAGAGCCCAAGCACTGCAGCAAAACCAGGGTGTAGGTCAGGAAAAAATCCCCAAAGTTAGTGAAATAGAGAGCACGACAAAGAAGAGGACTAGAGTGTGGAAAGATAGTCGGGAAAGAATGAAAAGACAATGGGCTAAAAAGATGAGTGAACTTGAGGAAAGCATAAGAGAAACCAAAGCCAGGATAACTGAACTCACATCTCAAACTCCCTCTCACACTACTCCACCTCCACCATTTCCAACTCCATCCGACCAGCCACCTTCCAACCCGCCTCACCTAATTCCACCACCCCCTAGAGTAGGATCAGTCCTAGCAGATCCCACTCCCGAGGACCTAAACATGATGCTTAAAGCATATCAAGCCAGAATCCAAGAAGGGCCAAACGTAACTGATCATGAAAAGTGCTACCCTAGAGCAGAATTAGAGCTTGAACGAACTAAAATTTGTGCCAAAATGGTGGAATTGGCTCAGACCATGTTTGAAGCCAGTCGCCTATTTAACATCTCTAGTTTAGCGAAGACACAGTTGCACTTTGATGGACTGTTAGAAAGAATAGAGAAGCTGATTGCACAATCAGAAAAGGAACCCACCTCTCAACATAAGGACAAGGCAAGTGGAAGAGCAAGTCTTCCTGCCTAGAAAGCCTATGTGCCTGAAGCCTATGTGCCTAACTCTACGGAGCCAGACACATCTTCTTCTATGAATCGATTCACACCAGAATTCCTACGAGAGATTCAAGAAGACAAATGGGCTAAAGAGAGTGAAGTCCCTCCTCCTATATGAACTTGTGGATGATGCACATGACCAATTCCCACAAGATATCCCATCCATTTATGAGGAGCAGGAGAGCACCCAATCTCAGGAAAGATTAGACTTTGAGTCTAACTCTCTACAAGAATTACCCCACTTCACAAGCCCATGGGAAACTAAGTCTACTTGTATGAGGGCACCCACGGTCATGGTACGAAACGAGGACTCAGTCTTACCTAGGAACACAGAGGTAGTGAAAAACACTAAAGTGCAGTGCAATCTCAAGTTAGAAGAGCTACTCAAGGTTAAACCTGAATTATGGAAACATGTAGCCAAACAAGTACCAGAAATAGCCAAACCTCGTTCCCAGGTAGGATCCCAGAGAACAGTGCCAGAGATACCCTTGGATAAGATAGGAGATATGTGTGAAGGTGAAGAAGGGAACACCTATCTTCCCATTACCTACCAGGAATACACCACCAAGGCAATTTTGGACTCAGGTGCAGGAGTTGCAATTGCCACCACTTCCCTATGGAAGCGTTGGGGCAAGCCAACACTCAGGCCAACGAGGATGAAATTGCAGATGGCCGATGGTCACATAGAGAGACCCCTAGGGTTGTTAGAAGGAATAACTCTCACTACATGTGGTGTTGAGTTCGAACATACATTTGCTATATGTGACTTTAGCAAAAATCATGCCTATGAGATGATTTTGGGAAGACCATTTATGCGACAGTTGCAAGTGGTACAGGACTGGGGAACCAACTCCTTGTATTTGCAACACTTAGGTGTTACAACCAAAGTAAATCTCAAAGATTACTCTCATAGAGATGTACCTCCCATCCAATGGAATCCCATCCATAGAGCCAAAGATGATACAGAATCGGTGCATTCCATAGGCTCAGGATCCTCATGGATGCATGAAGACACCCACTTATGGATGTGCAAAGTAGCAGTGGACGAAGAGAAGAGAGAAAAAGCCAGAGAGGTAAGTGCAAAAGAAACCCATAGATCAATCCAAGACCCAGCCTATGCACCTGTAGTTTTTCCAGACAAAGAATTCGAACCTCACGGTTGGGCAGAAATTTTAGCAACCATGGATGTAGCCATCAATGAGGAACAATGGACACCTCACTGTGATGAGGATGGCTATGACATTTCAGTCTTCTCCATAGAACCAATCATGGGAGAGGCAGTTCTAGAAGAATGCGAACCTAGCCCTCATGCATTTGAGGATGCAAGTGACTCTGATCTAGAGTCAATCATTATGGACCCACCATTTGCATCAGATGAAGAATACTTCCATGAAGTAGAATTTCAACCCCAGAGGCATGGAGAGCTTACAAATGATGTAAGATTAGCAACACATGTGACCCCGAAGGAAGAAGGGAAGAAACGAAAAAAGAGAGAAGTCTCACCAGAAGAGGAAGAATCTTTGTTTGAGGTCCCAGAAAATTTTAAGAAGTATGAGATAGATGACAGGAGAGTCATGATCAGAATGCCGAAACGAGAGGCACGATCAGGAGAGGCCTATGATAACAAAGAAACCACCAAGAAAATAGTAGTGGCCCTAGAAGAAGGAGAGGAGAGATGCACATACATAGGCCATGACCTAACAGAGGAAGAAGAGCATGTGTTAATTGCCTTGCTAAGAGAATACAGAGATGTATTCGCTTGGAGTTACAAGGATTTGAAAGGTGTTGACCCTGACATATGCTCACACACTATCCCCATGACCTCAGACGCTAAACCCTCTAAACAAAAGCCCTACACATATAACGACAATTACGCTGCCAAGATTAAAGAGGAGATAGATAGACTGGTTGAAGCTGGATTTATCTATGAAATTGAGCACACTGAGTGGGTATCCCCTATCGTAGTGGTGCCCAAGAAGAACGGCAAGCTGTGTGTATGCATTAACTTGAAGAAGGTCAATGCAGCCACAATTCGAGATAACTATCCGCTTCCCATCACAGAACATCTCTTAGAAAGAGTAGCAGGCAAGGAAGTGTACAGCTTCCTCGATGGATTTTCAAGCTACAATCAAGTAGCCATAGCTCTAGAAGATCAGCATAAGACCGCATTTGCCACAGAATGGGGCATATTTGCCTTTAGAGTAATGCCATTTGGGCTTACCAATGCCCCCGCAACCTTCCAAAGACTAATGTGCCATGTGTTTAAGGAGTTCTTGAGGAAGAATTTAGAAGTCTATGTTGATGATCTTTGTGCTCATTCCAACATTAGACAAACCCATATTCCTGAACTCAGACAAATCTTTGACAAATGTAGAGAATATCAAGTCTGCCTGAACCCAGAAAAGTGTGTTTTCATGGTCAGACAAGGCAAAATTCTAGGGCACATAGTGTCAAAGAATGGCATATCCACTGATGAAGAGAAAGTGAGAGCCATAGCAGAGCTACCTAGGCCAAGGAATGTCAAGGAAGTACAAGCTTTCATGGGGCATTGTGGTTACTACCGCCGGTTCATTCACATGTATGCTGTCATTGCAAAGCCCATGTACGGACTTCTGACAAACTTTGAGTGGACTGAGGAATGTGAGAATTCCTTCCAGGAGCTTAAACGAAGATTATGTTCAGCACCAATCTTGACCACACCAGATTGGAATAAGCCTTTCCATGTTCATGTGGATGCATCCAATTATGCCATTGGATGTGTGCTTGCACAACCTACTGGTGAAGGTAATATGGATCTTCCAATTGCCTACGCTAGTAGACAATTGAATGCAGCTGAACGAAATTACACCACTACGGAGAGAGAAGGCTTAGGCATGGTATATGCAGTTAAGAAATTTAGACACTATTTGCTTGCAAACAAGTTTAAAGTTTTTACTGACCACCAAGCATTGTTATATCTCGTGAACAAGCCATGCAATACAGGAAGATTAGTAAGATGGTTCCTCTTATTAATGGAATATGATTTCGAGGTTGTGGTAAGGAAAGGTAGGACTCACTTGAGAGCAGATCATCTCTCTAGGCTCACATATGGAGAAGCCCCACAAGGAGTATCACATGATCTTCCTGATGCTTACTTGTTTAATTTGGAAGTGGTGCCGCAGTGGGCTAAGCCATTGGTGCCAGTATTGACATACGGGCCTAACCATCCTATAGTAAACACACAGAATAGAGAGGTTGTGAAAGCCCAAAAGTACCACATCATGGCAGGAAGCATGTACAAGCACACAGATCAAGGAATCTTGGCTTGTTGTGTGGAAGAGGACGAGTACAATAAATGGTTGCATTTAGCACATGTAGGTGCGTTAGAGCAACACTACTCAAAGCAACGAACCTTACAGACACTAAGGAGACTCGGAGTACATTGGCCAACTATGGAAGCTGATGTCCAAAGGTTGTGCAAGGAATGCTCAATCTGTTGCACTAAACCACCTGTGGAACACGCCACTCTTTATCAAGTGTCCATAGTGCTAGATTGGAGTGAACCACTAGTATCCTTCCTGAGGACGAAAACATTCCCTCCAGATATGACCTTGGCTAGGAAAAAGAGTTTAGAACAAGAAGCCCAGGATTACTCACTCATTGGTGATAATCTATATAAGCGTGGTAAAGATGGTTACCTAAGGCTATGTGTCCATGAAAGTGAATATCTCAAGATCTTGGACACTGCTCACCAAGGTGTAGCAGGAGGACACTTTGGACCAGATCGGGTGATCAAGGCAATACTATTTGTGGGCTTCTAGTGGCCGACCCTTCACATGGATGCACATGCCTATGTGAAACGCTGTGATGTCTGTCAGAGAACTCAATATCCTATACGTAAAGATGAGATGCCACTGAAATCTATGATGGGTGGACGTGCATTCTCTAAGTGGGGAATAGACTTCGTAGGTCCTATTAATCCCCCAGCTAAGGGTTCCCATGCAGAATACATCATTGTTGCGACAGACTATCTAACAAAGTGGGTAGAGGTAAAAGCCACAACGAAAAACGATGCTCAAACAATGGCTAAGTTTTTATTCGAGAATGTGTTCACTAGATACGGGCTACCTATAGAGCTAGTTAGTGATAGAGGCACTCACTTCTTGAACGAAGTGATTGAAAATCTACTCCAAGAATTCTTGGTAATACATAAGAAGTCTGCACCCTATCACCCTCAAGCAAATGGCCAGGCGGAGAGCACCAACAAGATCTTGTGCAATGTACTGACGAAATTAGTGAACACTAAACACTCTGATTGGGACAAACAGCTACACCATGCTGTTTGGGCATACCGAGTCGCCTACAAAACGGTACTCCAAGCCACCCCCTTTCAGATGGTATTTGGCCAAAACGCGGTGCTACCCTTGGACTTCTTGATACCTACATTGAAGGTAGCACAAGAGCACGAATGGACGGGTCATGAACTCTCCTCTAGACTTTTTGACCTTGAACGATTAGGAGAAACAAGACTGAGAGCAGCTGTAGGGATATATGCAGCTAAGAAGAGACAGAAGGCATACTTTGATGCCCATGTGAAGGATAAGGGCTTGAAAGCAGGAGATCTAGTTTTAGTCTACACACTGAAACAACACGCAAGGAAGCTAGAAAAGAGAGGCTACGGACCTATGATCATCAATAGGATCTCCACGAGTGGAGTAGTACAACTAGCCACTTTAGAGGGTGACGTTCTCCCAAGCTATATAAGCGGATGCAGAGTCAAGTTATATCAAGAACCTCTCACAGAGGAAATGCTAAGTCGACTCAATACTGCTAAGAAACGCAAAGAGGAAGAAAAGCGAATTCGAGAAGAAGCTCAAGCAGAAGCCCTAGAGCGCATACAGAGAATGAAATTAAGAAGACAAGGCGGAGAGCACCCTAGGCAAGATGCATATGCAGATCAAGGATATGACGTGGCTATGTGTGAAGTTTCAGGTATTAGCTCACATAGGATAACTGATCGACGTCCCTTCATAACCTTAGATATAGGACAAGGAAAGAGTGCAAGGACTGTAAGAGCCTTGATTGACTCAGGCGCAGCCACTAGTGCTGTTAAATTGTCTTACTGTCAAGAATTGCAGTTAACTGTCAGTCCTGTGGAAGCATATCTCATAGGATTGGGAGGCGTGGAAACCCCTTGCATGGGCGAGGTGGAACTTCCCCTCTATATTCATGATGAGGCAATGACAGTTAAAGTGCTAGTATGTCAAGATGAGGACCTCACTGAACCCCTTGTCCTGGGTCAAGACTGGATTTATGACCAAGCAGTCAACTTAAACCTAAGAAGTGGACTTCTTCAGGTATGGGTGAATCAGACTAGAATTACAATGGAGTTAAATAATGGAGCACTCAAGGAAGTAGGAAAGACACAGACTCCTGGTCCCTCCAGGGGTGCACATGAAGTTGACCATGCTGTTCTTGTCCAAGGCTATGTGATGCAGAAGAATGAAGATCTCAAAAAAGGAGTCAGAACCACAACGAAACTCCCTTCTTTTCCAAAGGCCAGAGGGAGGCAGCAACCAAAGGTGGATCAAAGGCAGAAGAAGCAGAGTACTACCTATGTCGGAGATCAAAAGTACCTGTGCAGCAAAATGTCTCAGCTAGTGAAACAAGTGTGGGTGCGGAAAGGCGAACACCCGGTTGCACTCAAGCCAACCACACGGGCAAAGCCTCTTATTAGTAACCAACAACACGACACTAATAAGAAGTCTTTCAGAAGTTCTTCTGCTAATGTGAAGTCTATTTGGGTGCCCAAGAAGTCGATGAAGGCTAGCCCACAATCAAGACAAATTTGGGTGCCTGAGGCTTGTTGGCGGGCTCAAATAGCTACACCAAGACCACACCGTAGACAGCATGATCCATTCACTCGCACAGCCAACATCCACTCGTTTTCAACACTTAGGAACACACTAAGGCCCATGAGCACGAACAGAATCACTTGTAAATGGGTCTCTAAAAGGCCTCATTTTCAAGCCGACACACCTATAAAGCTCTCGAGAGTCTCTACAAAACCAAGAGCAAAACCCATCCACCACATTTGGCAGCCTAAGACGTGTAACAAACCCCCGGACCCGATTTGTAAATCCATGACAACCTACTAACCACATCACTATCACACTACATCATTCCACTTAGCTCTTAGGTCTACCGAACTCCTAACCACACACACACTCGCACCGAGCACTTACTAACCCATTAATCTCTCCCGACCCTTGTGTTAATGTTGTAATGGGAGCAACAACGGTTCTCTCTTGTCCTGTACAATGTTAACACATATTTCTATATTCTCACAGAGACAGGAAGCAAGAAGTAACATGGCAGATACGGTAGGAACTAGCTCCCAGGCAGGCACCAGCCCCCAAGTTGTGGACATTGAAAGCCTTCCGGTCGAGGAGGAATTAAAGGAACGACCAGAGGCATTGAGGGCATTACATGCCATACCGGTTCAGAACCCTCCACAGGGGCACACAATGCCAGTCAGCAAAAACTCTCATTGGTTCAGTGATGTGGCAGGACCCCTAGGTGAAGGCAATTATATGTGGGAGGTAGAAATAGAATTCAATGGGCGCTGGGCAGGTATCACGTTTTTACCAGGGAATTTGAAAGATTGCAGAATAATGAAGGATTGAAACCCATATGGAAGAAGGCAAGACTCTACGAGTATTTCAAATTCCAATTGCCCAAGCCGGATTTTCTAAGGTGTTCGTATCTGATTAGCACCCTTACTCCGAGCAAAGACAAAAAGGGATACAGCTCCTTTGTCCTCCCATCTCTCACAAGGGGCAATGAACTCAAGCGTTTCAGATTGACTATCAACTTGGTAAGGGAAGCTTTGGACATGAAAGGTATGCACATTCCTACGGAGAAAGAGACTATGGCTCCAGACAATATGAAGAACAAAAATTTGACAAAATTAAAGGACATGGTCGCGATGACACCTATGATCGCCATTCACTTACGCATGGTCATGCAACATTTCGCATTCCCCGCGCAGGAAAGGTTCACAATGCCTCCCAAAAAGATCTGGTTTAGCCTCTACTTAGCAGATGCTTTTGATTTGATAATCAATATGCCCCACTGGATTATCGACCAAATTCATTTGGCTCATCAAAGATGGTATAAGAAACAAAAATCTGTACTGTATGGATGTTGTGCGCTTACAAGAATTGTGTATAGATGTCTCGCATATGATGTACCGGTGCAAAGGGCTCTCATTTGGACCAGAGCACAGGAGTTTCAATGCAGACTGTCAGCCGTAGGGCCTCCCTCAAAGAAGATGAGAGGCACCGTCCAGATGCCTTGTGCACAAGCCCCCGGTGCAACCCTAACACCTGAAACAACTCTAAGGCTTCCCAGACGAGTACAACCATTTACTATTAGGTTACCCAGGCACAACACAGATGGCCCTAACCTTGTGTTTCCACCAGTACCTACTGATCTGGAATTTCCTCACGGATTCACTTTGGAAGATCTAACGGATGAAGAAGTTGCCAGAATCATTGAAGCTGTTAATGCGGAAGTCGAAGCAGAGCAGGGTAGTGGACAACAAACGGCTACAGAACAACCCCAGCCAAGACAACCAGAAGTGGTGGAATTGGAGGATGAAGAAGAAGAAGGCCAAGAAGATGAACAGGAAGGATTTTCTGATGAGGAGGCGCATGACTATGAGCAAGAAGTTATACAGGAGCTAGAGGGTGCCCCAACATATACAAAGGAGTTGAAAAAGCTCTACGATGCCATCAACAGGGTCCAACAACAACATAAGTTATCCCTTGCAGCAGGAAAGGCTATCATGAACCAAATCCTTGAGGAGGAAGGAGTCGACTAACAATATCGTGCCACACTGGATATGATCTCTGATGCTTTAGGAGTACCTGAGACAGTGCATACTGCCCTGGTACAATCACGCAGAACGGAAAGAAGATACGGAAGATGTCCCCCACGAGCAGGGAAACAGATGAATGTCTTAGTATCCGAAACACAAGGGACAGCCACGACCACGGGCACAGCACACACGATGCATGATACTGAAGAGACCCATGTGTCCAGTGCACCCCCATCACCCCCCTTGCCACCCCCGCCTCCCACTCCACCACATTCACCTCCCCTCACCAATGTAACAACCACCGTTACCGTCCCCGAGTCCACCGCCATGACTGAAGCACAAACCGCCAATCAACCCACACACCCTCTCAACACCACCCTTGTATACACCTCCACTAACACTGTAATCCTAACGGCAGCTACTGACATCCCCATTCCCCCACTCACACTTCCGGGTAGTTCATATTCACAACTGCACACACCACTATACACATTCACCACCATCACTGCACCCACAATTCCACTATTCACAATCACTCCCACTACTGCGTCCACCGTGGATTTTATGGACATATCACCCCCCACCGCACCTATCCCTCCCCCCATACGGCCACAATCTCCCATTCCCCCACCACCCACTTCACCATTTTCTAGCACCGCATTCACACTTCCCTTCCCCTTTCCCTTTCCTTCTGCATTTAACACCCTTCCTGCATCCACCCCCATTAATAATGTATTTAATAACATGTATCAGTGCATGTCTCAGTTACAACAACACTATCAGCACCTCGATGCTCAGCATACAAGTTTGTTCAGGAGTCATGAGGCATTACAAGGAAGATTCAGTGACTTAGAGCAAGAGAAGAAACAATTACAACAGCAGTTTAGTGCATTGCAAGAACAACATGAGCAATTAGTGGCAAATCCACCGCAGCCAGATGCCGAAGAAAGACAACAAATGGATGATCTGCTACACTCCCAAATCACAGAGAACCTCAAGCTCCACCGCAACATGGCTCTATTACGGAAGCATATGTCTGCAGCCCTGGAAGAAAATAGACGGCTTCAGACACAAAACGAAGAGAACTTGGAATTAGCCATGGACGGTTCCCCACAAGAAATTGACCCGGAGAAGTTTAAGGCCATTCCCTCGGACACTATGCAAATCATTTTGGAAACCCATGCTGATCTCCTCGAAGCCCATGCAGCCTTAGAAAAGGAAAGAGACGAACTACTAAGGCAATTGGCAGCTCAACCAGCACCACCCAAAGAAGTCCCAACCACAGCTGACACAACTGACGAAGTAGCAGCGCTCAAAGCCCAACTCGAAGAATTACAAAAGAAAGTGCTTGTGTATGAACGCCAACCCTCCCCCTTGGTAGAACCAGAACCTGAAGACCTAGTACCAATCGAAGTAGAGGAAACCTTTGAGGACCCGTACGTTCCGATGCCAGCACCTGGAGGCAAGCAAACAGATGAGGGCATGGACACCCTTGAAATAGAGGCTCCTGAATGGATGCAGAAATTGGAAAAGGTGGCCACAACACATGATGATAGGGTGGCAGTCCAGATAGCATCGATGTCACGCTTGGAAGAGGTGGTCATAAAATCGGACTACTTTAGGAACCTCTCTCATCACAGGTGGATTGGCACCTCCGACGACTTGTATGTTCCTTTTTGTGTCTTAATGGCGGATTATAATGCTGAAATCAAGCACCACACCTCACGGGAACCAACCTCTGCCACACAGTTTGCACCAGACGACATCCCAAAAAGTGCCAAGCAGGGAAATATTCGCCAACCGACTTGGAGAATTCGGCTGCTTGAAACCTACCCGGAAATGAATCGCACATGGAATAACATGCCCCTATATATCAAGTACAATCCCTGCTACTGTCCTGTTTTCCGAAGAAGGTCGTGGCCAGAATACACAAAGATGGTGCTGAAAACCAAAGGATGTGAGAAATGGCTCAACTATGTCTACTTAGCACCACCTAAAGGTCAACCTACCGTAGGGTATATGATATCGACAATTCGGCATTAGGGTGTCAGGTTCAAAAACGTACCAGATGTCATGACACAGATGTGCCTTAAAATTTTTGAACTCATGATAGTCACCTTCCGCACCTTCAAGAATGTGAAGGAACCTCACGTCTCTGCGCTCGGATTCAATGAAGGCAATCAGGATCTTGTGTATGACATGAGCACAACGCCCTCTATTAATGTTGTTTATGCATGGCATGCCCGCATCAAATACCTACCGGCCTGCTTCAAACAGACATTTGAAGAGATGTTTGTCACCGGGTTCTGGGAATATCACTCAGAGATCTTCATTCCCCGGCCCTCACATTTATTACAATTGTTTGCAGTGGAACAAGCTCTCCATTCAGAAAAATTACGTATGCCACATCCAGAGGTTCCCGGGCCGGTAGATTGGGATGCTCTACTCACAGACTTGGCCAAAGGATTGAGGATTGCCGAACATCACTTAGCACAAGATGTCATTGAGTACTACATCCAAAAACCCACACAACAAGGGTCTGTCAGGGACGACAGACGCAAGAGAGGGGGGGTGTTAGCAGCACACAAGGAACTGAAGGACTGACGAGGCATGGCAGTCAGAGAAGAGAGTCAGAGGGGAGAGAAGCACAAGCAAACAAGGGAGTCAACGACGATCTGGCAAGTAGGCCAATAATTTTCTTCATGAAGAAGCAAGTACGAACATTCACGCAGATCTAGCACTAAGGCAACCCTTTAATTTTTCAAAATCCTTACACAAATTAAAAGTGATTCTCATCACTAACAACCCCTGTAAATACCATGTTCACCTTTTTGTAGCTCCATTTTGTGCAAGCCGAGGAGTCCTCGAGCTTGAGGAGCCTTAGAAGTAGTTTCTTACCAATTTTCGTATTTTTTAGATCTCGTTTGAGCCCTCAAATAAGCCCTGGAACCTAATTTTTAACTAGGCCGGACACTAGGTCTGAACAGGGCCAAAGCTAGTCAAAACTATAAAAGGAGCTAGAGAGCTCATTTTTGAGGTAGATTGTAATTGAAACAAACTTGTAAGAGCTTTTTGAAAGTAATCTAAGACCTCCATTGCTTCTCACTCTTTGTCTTGCCGTGTGTGCACGTGTGTGTGTATGTGTGTGCATGTTTGTGTGCTTCTCACTCACGCACTCGTGCCTCCACTTGCTCGAGGTCTTCATACCATCCTCACGTCTTCCCGGATTGACATTAAAGGAGGTGCTACTCATCACTGAGCTACACATATACATATACATATACATATACATATACATATACATATACATATACATATACATATACATATACATATACCTATACATATACATATACATAAACATATACATATACACATACATATACACATACATATACATATACATATACATATACATATACATATACATATACATATACATATACATATACATATACATATACATATACATATACATATACACATACATATACACATACATATACATATACATATACATATACATATACATATACATATACATATACATATACATATACATATACATATACATTTACATATACATTACATATACATATACATATACATATACATATACATATACATATACATATACATATACATATACATATACATATACATATACATATACATATACATATACATATACATATACATATACATATACATATACATATACATATACATATACATATACATATACATATACATATACATATACATATACATATACATATACATATACATATACATATACATATACATATACATATACATATACATATACATATACATATACATATACATATACATATACATATACATATACATATAGATATACATATAGATATACATATACATATACATATACATATACATATACATATACATATACATATACATATACATATACATATACATATACATATACATATACATATACATATACATATACATATACATATACATATACATATACATATACATATACATATACATATACATATACATATACATATACATATACATATACATATACATATACATATACATATACATATACATATACATATACATATACATATACATATACATATACATATACATATACATATACATATACATATACATATACATATACATATACATATACATATACATATACATATACATATGCATATGCATATACATATACATATGCATATACATATACATATAATATGCATATACATATACATATACATATACATATACATAAACATATACATATACATATACATATACATATACATATACATATACATATACATATACATATATATATACATATACATATACATATACATATATGTTGAGAGCAGTATGGGCACCCAAGGACTGACTAGACAAGGAAGCCAGCGGAGAGAGTCAGAGCGAGGTGAAGGATTGAGTAGACAAAGCAGTCGACGCAAATCTGGCAGATAGGCCCTTCAAATTTTTCCAAATTAACATCTTTATAACAGTGATTCTTATCACTAACAATCATTGTAAATACCATTTCATATTTTTGTAGCTCCATTTTGTGCAAGCCAAGCAGTCCTTGAGCTTGAGGAGCCTTAGAAGTACCTTCATATCAATTTTCATATTTTTTAGGCTCCGTTTAAGCCCTCGAATTGGCCCTGGAACTTAGTTTTTAACTAGGCCGGACACTAGGTCTGGACAGGGCCAAAACCTAGTCAAAAACTATAAATAGAGCTAGAGAGCTCATTTTTGAGGTTAGCTTGTAATTGATATGAACTTGTAAGAGCTTTTTGAAAGTAATCTAAGAACTCCATTGCTTCTCACTCTTTGTCTGACTGTGTGTGCGCGTGTGTGTGTATGTGTGTGCATGTTAGTGTGCTTCTCACTCACGCACTTGTGCCTTCACTTGCTCGAGGTCTTCATACCATCCTCACGTCTTCCCGGATTGACATTAAAGGAGGTGCTACTCATCACTGAGCTACACCAAATTTTGGCGCCGTTGCCGGGGATCGAGCTTTGAGGACGAGCGTGTGATGGTAAGACGTAGATTTGGGACATTGGCGTTGTAGGTAATTCCTTCACTTTTCTTATTTTTCTTTTACTCACCTCATCACCATCATCACCATCATCATCATCACCATCTCCCACCTCCATCTCCATCATCGCAAAAATTTTCAGTTTTTGATCATATCACCCTTCTCCACCTCATTTCCCTCATTCCACTTGTGAGAGAGAGCGAGAGAGCGATTTTGTGTGCCTTGTGTTTGCATGTTTGTTGAGTTTCTTGCAGGTTCCAGCAACATCAGCCCCTCCTGCACGTTGCGCAGGTACGGAAATGTGCAGAACTCTCTCGCAGTCGCCAGCTTCTGTCGATCGCGATTGACAGAAATTTTCATCCTTTGGTAAAACTGAGTGCACCACAGTAGTCTAGAGGCCTTGCACAACACAGATCCACAAAAATTTTTGAAAAAATTGCAAAATTTCAGTCCATCGTGATTGATAGCTAGTCAATCGTGATTGACATTATCCATCGCGACGGACAGCCAGTCCATCGCGACTGACAGATCCCGACGGACACGTGTCCATCGCGACGGACACCCCTGTCCATCGCGACTGATACCGTGTCCATCGCGATTGACCCCAGTCCATCGCGACTGATACCCTGTCCATCGCGACTGATACCCTGTCCATCACAATTGACCCTAGTCCATCGCGATTGACACCCATCAATCCCGACCGACAGCCCTGTCCATCGCGATTGACCCCAGTCCATCGCGATTGAAACCTGTCCATCGCGATTGACACCAGTCCATCGCGATTGACACCTGTCCATCGCGATTGATAGCCCAGTCCATCGCGATTGACAGCCATTTTCGGCTAAATTTTTAGCGTTTTTTAAATTGAAGATTTTGGCTACTTTTGGACATGGATAATGGACTCTAGAGCACATAAGGAGGCTATAGGCAAATAAGCCAAGGAAAACCTGTTGCCCTGTTGGCCTATTTGAACCCTGTTTTAATCCCTGAAGCCTGAACTGACATAACTTTCTCATACAAAATCCGTTTGCTGTGATTCTTGTTTTGTTGGAAAGCTTGCAAGCTGCAAGAAGAATGTTACGATATCTCAAGGCCACTATAAATGAAGGATTGTTCTATTCATTTGATGATGATATGCAGGTCAAAGCTTATTCTGATGCCAATTGGGCCGGTTCCAAGGAGGATAGAAGAACTACAAGTGGTT
>CM035441.1:38950997-38985997 GCA_020310875.1 Ceratopteris richardii | reverse complement strand
AGTGTGCCCCTAAAATCTAGGAACTACCTTTCCAAATCAGCCTCCTAACTTGGAGGACTTAGTTGAGATGACTTGGGGAGTGGTTGAGTGACTTTTCTTGATGGAATCTCGTGGCTTTTGGCTTCCTTTGATTGCTCCACATGTCCATAAAAGATTCCCCACGAATTTGTAGCTTGAAGCTTGACTTTTAACACTCCCCCTCAAGCTTCAATTCTTCGTCCTCATCCAAGCTCCTTCATGTTGATGCATTGCTTGAATTTTGAAATCTTCATCCCATCCAAAGCCTTTGTAAACATGTCCGCAACTTGGTCCTTGGTACCAATATGATGTACTGAAACTTCCTTGGATATCACCTTTTCCCTTATGAAGTGATATTTCACTTCAATATGCTTGGTTCTAGCATGATAGACAGGATTCGATGCTAGATGAATGCTACTCATGTTGTCACAAAAAATTGGATATGTGTCAACCTGCAAATTAAGCTCCATAAATAACTTCTTAATCCACATTAGCTCACATGTGACTTGAGCCAAAGCTCTATACTCAGCCTCTGTGGAAGATAATGCCACTGTGGGTTGCTTCTTTGAAATCCATGAGATGATCTTGCTACCTAGCATGACTAGGTAACCACTTGTACTTCTTCTATCCTCCTTCGAACCGGCCCAATCGGCATCAGAATAAGCTTTGACCTGCATATCATCATCAAATGAATAGAACAATCCTTCATTTATAGTGGCCTTGAGATATCGTAACATTCTTCTTGCAGCTTGCAAGTGTGTAGTCCTTGGACTATGCATAAATTGTGATAACACTCCAACTCCATATGCTATGTCGGGCCTAGTTATTGTGGCATAATTGAAAGATCCTACAATAGATCGATACAAGGTTACATCCTCTAATGGCTCTCCATCAATGGAGCTTAGCTTTACATTAACTTCCATGGGATTTGAAATAGGCTTGCAATGTAGCATCCCAAACCTTTCAAGTAGGTCTAGAATATACTTCCTTTGTATGAGCATAATACCTTCTTCTTTGTATACAACTTCAATGCCAAGAAAATACCTAAGATCTCCAAGATCAGAGATCCTAAACTCCTTTCCAAGCTTTGCCTTGATCTCCTCAATGCCCTTTGTATCATTACCTGTAATGATAAGATCATCTACATACACGCACATGTAGACTACAAGTTCTCCTCTTTGTTTGATGAAGAGAGATGGATCTGCCTTGCATTGATTGTAACCACATTTGATCAAATAGTCCACCAATCTTTGGTTCCAAGCCCTTGGAGCTTGCTTTAGGCCATAAAGTGCCTTCTTCAACCTACAAACATGATGTGGAAACTCTTTATGAACAAAACCTAGTGGTTGCTCCATGTATACCTCTTCTTCCAAGTCTCCATTGAGAAAGGCATTCTTGATATCCAACTGGAAAAGCTTCCATCCTTTGCTAGCAGCCATTGCAATGAGTGTCCTAATGGTGCTCATCTTTGCCACGGGGCTGAATGTCTCTTCAAAGTCCACTCCATAGGTTTGTGCAAAACCCTTGGCCACCAATCTTGCTTTGAACCTAGAAATAGATCCATCTGAATTCCTCTTTACTTTATATACCCACTTATTACCTATTACCTTCATGTTATCCTTCTTGGGCACTAGAGTCCATGTTTGATTCTCCTCAAGTGCGTCGATCTCTTCTTGCATTGCCTCTTTCCATTCGGTGTACCTGCTTGCATCTTCATAGCAATCGGGCTCATGATCTTCTACTACTTTGTTCATATATGCATAATGAGTTGCCATGTATGAATCATAAGTAAACCTTTTAGTTGGATACTTAACTCTAGAAGACTTCCTTTCTTCACCTTTTGGAGGAATAAACCTCCTTTGCCTTGGGAACTTGATCTCTTTCTTTGACATGGCTTCTTTCTCCATCATGTGTCCTTCATCATCTTCAATTTCATTACCTTCTTCATCCAACTCCACCAATGTTGCTTTGCCTTTGTTGATTGATTGTGCTTCATAGCTTGATGAAGATCTCCCCCTCCATGGTGAGTTCATGCTTGAACTATCTTCATTGATGGAACACCTTGGGCCACTTAGCTCTAGGTCGATTTGTTCTTCATCATGTCCATGCTTTTCTTCTTCATAGTCCTGCATATAATCATACTTCTTATACAAAGGGAGTAGCTCATCAAATGCTACATCCCTTGATATCCTCAAGTCCTTTGTGTTTGGGTTGAAGCACCTGTAACCTTTATGATCATTTGAATATCCTAGAAACACACACTTTTCTGCCTTTGGTTGTAGCTTGTGCCTCAATTCACTTGGCACATGTACATAACAAGTACATCCAAATATCTTCAAGTGGGAAAGATCAGGTTTCTTACCATAATAGGCTTGATATGGTGTCAAGCCATGGATCCCTGAGGTAGGAGCCCTATTCATAAGATACACGGCGGTATTTGCTGCATCACTCCAAAACATGTTAGGTACATTCATCTCATTAAGCATTGCTCTAGCGATCTCGGCAATGTATCTATTCTTTCTCTCTGCTACTCCATTTTGTTGGGGTGTGTACCTGCATGTTACTTGCCTCTTGATGCCTTGATCCATTAAAAAATCAGAAAAATCATTTGAGAAATATTCTCCCCCTCCATCGGACCTTAGCTTCTTGATATATGTACCTGTTTCCTTCTCTACCATTGCCTTGAATGCTTTGAAACATGTAAACACATCTGATTTGTTTTTGATGAAATAAACCCAAACCATCCTTGTGCAATCATCTATAAAAGTGACAAAGTACTTGTTACCTCCAATGGATTGCTCTTTGGTTGGCCCCCACACATCTGTATGTATCAACTCCAATGGATGTTGGCTTATGTAGCCACTCTTTTTGAATGGAAGTCTCGCTTGCTTCCCTAGTTGACAAGATTCACATAAATGCTTCATACCTTGTCCTTGGAAGTTGGGAAGACCTTCAACCAGCCTCTTGAATTGCATTTCCTTCATTCTTTGTATGTTGATGTGACCTATCCTCTTGTGCCACAAGTCCAACTCCGAAATCCTCTTGTTTCCATATGTGAAGTAGACATGTTGAGTGGAATGAGAATTTACCTCCAAAGTGAAGAGTCTCCCTTGCTTCTTTCCTCTTGCTATGACCTTGTAACCTTGCTTAGGGTTCTCCACAAAGCATCCACCTTTGTTGAACCTTACTTGATAGCCTCTTTCAACCATTTGCCCAACGGACACCAAGTTCTTTGTGATAGTAGGTACATGCAAGACATCCTTGAGACATCTTCCTTCCTCCTTGTCATCCAAAGCTACATCTCCAACATGGGAGATCTCATGGGCTGTATCATCACCTGTTTCTACATGTCCTTTACCTTTGGGAACATGTAGATTAGTAAACCAAGAAGCATTGCAACTCATATGGTTGCTACATCCACTATCAATATACCAAGTGTTATCTACTTTGCTTGAATTCCCATTCATGTGCATCATCAAGAGATTGTCATTTTCTGAACTTGTAGAAGCATAATTACCTTGGCCTTTGTATGAAGAACCTTGATTATAGCTCCTTTGGTTTCCTCCTTGGTAGCAATCTCTAGCATAGTGGCCAAACTTGCCACATATGTAACATCCTTCACCATCTTGATTCCTGTTTTGTTGATGTCGTCCTCCTCTTCCTCTTGTTCTTCCTCTCCCTCTTTGTGATGAGGTGCCTTGGTCATGTCCTTGATTGCTTGAGTGACCTTGCCTTCCTCCAAACCTTCCTTTGCCCCTTCCTTGTCCTCGTCTTCCTTTGCCCCTTTGATTACCTGCATAGAAAACTTGTGCATCCTTGCTTTTAGTTGAACTTCCACCTATGTTCATTTCTTCGGTGACCATGAGAGCAACCAATTGCTCAAAATCGGGAAGATTATCCCTTACATATACTGAAGTGGTAAAGGGTTTCCACTTCTCATCATCTCTCAAACCATTGAGAGTATAAGCCACAAGATCGTCATCGTCTACGTGGCTTCCAATGGATCCCAATGCATCTGATAACTCCTTGACCTTAAGTATGTAGTCATTTATGCTACTCCCTGAGCTCTTCCTAAGGTTGTTGAGCTCATTCTTGAGTTGGATCTTCCTTGCTTTGGTGCTTGTTGAATAAAGCCTTTCAAGTGTCTCCCATACCTTCATGCTTGAATCCAAGTCTTGGATATGGCCGATCATGCTATTGCTAATGTGTTGGGAAAGGATAAAGATAACCCTCTTGTCTCTTTCATTCCATTCCCTAAAGGCCCTTCTCTGGTCATTGGTTGGATTCTCATCCAACCTAGGTCTTGGTTCACTTCCACTAATCAACCCCCAAAGGCCCTTGCCCATAAGATAGTTGGAGACCCTAAATCTCCATGGTTGATAGTTCCCTTTGTGTAGCTTTTCAATTTGAGTGTTGAAGTCTCCTATATCTACTCTTTGATACTTGACCTAGCCCTTGGCTAATGCTCCAATGTGTTTAAAATGAAAATGAGGCTCTGAGATTACCTCAATCCAAAGCTTTCCTTAGATGGACACCTTGTGCTCTTGAAACTTTGAGTAGAATAGCTCCCCCTTGATGTGAGCTACCTCCAAGAAGCTTTTGTTGATGAAAATCTTCAACCACCAACTCCAAGAGGTCTTCTTGCTTGTATGTGATGCCTCCAAGATGCCCAAATGCTCTGATACCACTGATGGGGGAAGTACCTCAACCCCTAAGCAACGACGAAGCGTGAATGACCTCCACAGGTATCCTTCTTTGACCTCTGCACACCAAAAATGCTCTTACTCAGAGCTTATGCAGAGAACTCCAGTGAGCTTTTGTAGACCTGTAGTAGACACCAAGAGCTTTCCAACAAAACAAATTTCACTTCAAATGGATGCTTACACAAGGAGAAACAATGTCTACAACATGAGCTAGTTGAATGCTCACAACTGCCAGTCAAGCAGATAGCATAGACTGAATCTCAAACTTGGGTCAACTTTAGAAGCCTCTAATAGCTACCCAATGACACCAAAATCATAGCAAATGGATACATAGAGAAGGAGAACCAACCCTTACAACAGAGAGCAAAATATTTCCAACAGAGCCTACACACCAAGAGAGATATCAATCACACAACTTCACTAAAATGAATGTTGCTCCCAGATTACTCAGAGAATGCTCCAGAGACTTTGTGAGCTTAAAATAGACTCTAATAGCTATCCAATGAGACAAGAATTACATCAAATGGATACAATATGAGGGAGAACCAATGCTAACAACTCAGGGGTAGAGAGTTGCAACACTGCCTGCTCACACACATAGATATGCCTACTAAAAGAAAACAAACAAGCAAGCAAGGGGCTAGCTTAAGCAAGGGGCTTGCTTATCACAACTCCAGCACTTAGTGCTCACTTTACATGAGCTAAAACTCCAAGAATATGGGCCATAAGAAGTCGGGATACATGCTCCTTTTATAGTGAGAAGTGTGCCCCTAAAATCTAGGAACTACCTTTCCAAATCAGCCTCCTAACTTGGAGGACTTAGTTGAGATGACTTGGGGAGTGGTTGAGTGACTTTTCTTGATGGAATCTCGTGGCTTTTGGCTTCCTTTGATTGCTCCACATGTCCATAAAAGATTCCCAACGAATTTGTAGCTTGAAGCTTGACTTTTAACAATATACATATACAGATACATATACAGATACATATACATATACATATACATATACATATACATATACATACACATATACATATACATATACATATACATATACATAGACATATACATAGACATATACATAGACATATACATAGACATATACATAGACACAGACATAGACATAGACATAGACATAGACATAGACATATACAGACATATACATATACATAATCATATACATATACATATACATATACATATACATATACATATACATATACATATACATATACATATACATATACATATACATATACATATACATATACATATACATATACATATACATATACATATACATATACATATACATATACATATACATATACATATACATATTGTTGGCAGCAGTCAGGGAACCGAAGGAGCCACAAGACGAAGAGAGTCAGAGCGAAGGGACAGCACAAGCAGACATGGCAGTCAAAGAAGATCTGGCAAGTAGGCCATCTAATTTTTTAGACATCAAGGAGTTGGGCACACAAGGAGAAAGAGCAAGTAGGGAGCTCAAAGAGGTGTTTGACAAATCCACAGAGAAAATCCCTACACAAATAGTGATTTTCATCACTAAAAACCATTGTAAATATCATTTCGTATTTTTGTAGCTCCATTTTGTGCAAGCCAAGGAGTCCTTGAGCTTGAGGAGCTTTAGAAGTATCTACCTGCCAATTTTCATATTTTTTAGATCTCGTTTGAGCCCTCTAATAAGCCCTGGAACCTAATTTTTAACTAGGCCGAACACTAGGTCTGAATAGGGCCAAAGCTAGTCAAAAACTATAAAAGGAGCTAGAGAGCTCATTTTTGAGGTTAGATTGTAATTGAAATGAACTTGTAAGAGCTTTTTAAAACTAATCTAAGAACTCCATTGCTTCTCACTCTTTGTCTTGCCGTGTGTGCGCGTGTGTGTGTATGTGTGTGCATGTTTGTGTGCTTCTCACTCACGCACTTGTGCCTCCACTTGCTCGAGGTCTTCATACCATCCTCACGTCTTCCCGGATTGACATTAAAGGAGGTGCTACTCATCACTGAGCTACACCAAATTTTGGCGCCATTGCCGGGGATCAAGCTTTGAGGACGAGCGTGTGATGGTAAGACGTAGATTGGAGACGTTGGCGTTGTAGGTAATTTCTTTACTTTTCCTATTTTTCTCTTTCTTACCTTACCACCATCATCACCATCATCATCATCACCATCTCCCACCTCCATTTCCATCATCGCGGAAATTTCAGTTTTTTGATCATATCACCTTCTCCACCTCATTTCCCTCATTTCACTTGTGAGAGAGAGCGAGAGAGCGAAATTGTGTGTGCTGTTTTTGCATGTTTCTTGAGCTGTCTTGCAGGTACAGGCGGCATCATCGTCCCCAGCACTTTGCGCAGGTACAGAATTCGAAGTAACTGTCTGTGTGTCGCCGACCTCTGTGAATCGCGACCGACAGAAAAAATGCTCAAATTGCCAAACAAAGTGCAAAACCATGATCTACAGGCCTAGAGCTTCCCAAAAATGTGCTTAGAATTTTGAAACTCCTCAGATTTCTGTCAATCGCGATCGCTCTGTCAATCGCGATCGACAAACCACGACGGACAGACCTGTCAATCGCGATCGACCAGTCAATCGCGACCGAGAGCCCACGACGGCTCTGTCAATCGCGACCGACAGAGTCAACGATCGATTGACCACGACCGACGGATCATATGCGTGACACGTGTCAATCGCGATCGAGTCATCAATCGTGATCGACCCATCAATCGCGACTGACAGCCCACGACGGCTCTGTCAATCGCGATCGACACAGTCAACGACTGTTTGACCACGACGGACAGACCCTCGCGACCGACCTGTCAATCGCGATCGACCCATCAATTGCGACTGACAGAGTCAACGACCCTTTGACCACGACTCATTGACTTTTCGAAACCCCTGTCAATCGCGACTGACAGCCACGTTGGACTTGTCAATCGTGATCGACACGTCGATCGCGACTGACGTGTCAATCGCGACCGACAGACTTTGCGAACACGTTAGAAGGGCAAATTAGGTCAAATTTTTAAGGGCAAAATAATGGTCTAAATTTTGGCCAAGTGTGGGACAAACACTAGGGTGTAGTATTGCATTACGAGGGCATGACCCAAGTAACCCGAGAATTCCTGTTTGCCTGTTAACCTAGTTTAATCCTGTTTTAGCCCCAAAACCCTGAACTGGCATAACTTTCTCACACGAAATCCGTTTGCCGTGATTTTTGCTTTGTTGGAAAGCTCGCGGGGAGTACAACAAAAGCATCGACTGGTTACGGTTAAATTAAGATCACGAATATTAGATAGGGTATTTTGAAGTTGACCATACTCAGGGGAAACAAAATTCAGGGATCTCTAGAGTTGTGTCCAAAAAATCATAGTGCAAATTGGTGAAGTGTTACATGAATGAAAGTGATTGGTTCTATCTTTTGAATTTAAGTCTTGAGCTAACGGTGGGCCTTTTACACGTCCTTTGAGAGCATCGAAGGGTACGCAAAGCAAGAGTAAGTGCAGGCTTGGGAACGCGCGTCCTGGGCACACCAGGGCAACAACACAAGGAAAGGAACTCAAGGTTGGAAAACCCGCAACACCCTCTGTCAATTCTTAGTTTAGGCTAAGTGCGGGTAGTGTTAGAAGTAATTCTAGGCAACGACAGGCACGAGATAAATCAAAGACTATCTAAGAAATCTAGTTCAAGTCAAGAGATAACCTCTGTGTGTGAACGACAACCTTAAAGGAAAAGAACCTAACGTGAAACGACCAAACTAAAGTGCGAAATTAAACTCAAGTATTCCTTACGACGTGGTATCAGACAAGAATTTTAACACGGGAATCAACTAAAAAGAATCAAGTAACTGATACAAAAGGACTCTGCAACGAGGTTGTACCTGGGAAAAATTGGGTTAATCAGTTAGGCATATGAACCTTAGACCAGGACGACATCTAGTAACAGATAAACAAAGCCTTAGGTCTTTAGAGGCTAGTGTCAATCATACTGCAAGGTCTTGGGCCCAGCAGTTGAGTCACCACTCGCATTACCCTAGCTCTGATACCAGTGAATCAGAGATGTCTCAAGGCATGGACAGACCTACGGGAAGTTCAGGAGTGCCATACTTGCACAGGGTAGAAGGCCCATACAAAACGCAGTTGGAATACCTTAGGACCAACCGATTAGGTGCCAGCATCTATGAGGACGGCCTAGGAAGATCTGTGGTACAGATTAAGAATCCTGATCAATCCATTGGACTAGAGCGCCCAGCTGTCAAGTTTGAAAATGGAGCATACTTGGACAAAGAAGGAACCATATACGTAGTCACCAGTCACCCAGATAGGACGGACGAATTTGGAAATGTGATCTCAGAAGCGGACTTAGGGGACCTAGAGCAAGGAAACATGGGTACAGAACCTAGAACCCCTCGAGGCAAATCGGTTCTCACTAGGATTATCACACCAGAGTGGATTCCCCAGGATAATAAGAGCATAGATTTGCTCCTCAATCGAGAAACTGACGAAGCCTTTTGGAGGTATAAATCTGATCAGCCAATTGATATAGGAACAATCATGATCTATGAGTTTAAGGATCCTGATAGCCCAGGCAGAGTGACCTACTTAGATCACGCTTCAGAGAGGATCTTTGTGGTGACAGAAAATGATAGGCATGCTTACACTTGGAAGGGTGAATTTGTTTTCCCCCAACCAAGATCGAACGTGTCCTTCGGCCACCCAGGAGCTGGAACCTCCCACGCTCACGGAACTCAAAGAGAAAGACATAGAGAAAGGCCGGAGGTGAGCTTTGCCAACTCAGGGGGCAGAGAAAGAACGAGGACGGAAACAAATAGAGTAGAGCCTGAGGTACCTAGAGCTCACAGGAATCAAAGAAATGCGGATGAGTTCCCTCTACCACGACCTAGAGAGCACACAAGGACCTTGAGACCAACTCAGCTAGTTAAGTCCATGAAGAACTACTTCGATGGCACTGGAGATCCATACGATCATGTGGCTGAGTTTAGACAAGTCCTGAGAGCTGAACAAGTGGAGGATCTATTCACGCAGTACAATGCCTTTGGTCTAACCCTTAGGAACACTGCCCTAACACTAAACGAGAGACAGTTCAGGAGCATAGACCAACTCCTAGAGGCTTTCATCATTGAATTCTCTAAGAGTGGCATAATACATAATACCTCCTCACTGATTCACAGCTTCAAGCAAACCCCTCAAGAGACCGTGATACTTGCAGGAAGGAGATTTAGGCAATATCTTGAAAGATGCCCTGTCCCTGAGCTACCCACACCAGCTAAGCAAGTGGCTTTATTCTTGGATGGATTGCTAAGTACCAAATTAAGATCATATGTGTACTTGAAAGACCCTAGGACCATAGAAGAGTGTGTACGCATGTGTATTGACATTGAGGATAACCTAGGGGAGGAGTTAGAGCTTGCCAAGATATACAAAGATTCAGATAGTGCCTCTAGCCTCTCTTCCATGCAATCCACATCGATTGAGGAACTTGCAAAGAAATTTGCTCAAAAACTAGGTGTCTCTAGTAAACAAATCCCAAGGTTCGCCCCTGTAAAAAGATGTTATAATTGTGGAGGCGACCATATGGCAAATGTCTGCCCCATTATGGCTCAACCCCAAGTAAATTCTAGTAGCCAGTACTGCACCATAGAACGGAGGTACACCAATCACACCGCGCAAGATTGCCCATACAACAAGCCATACCCTCAGAAGGGAAGATACCAGAACCCGTACCCTCCACAACCATATGGTGGGCCACAACAACCTTATCAGCAACCATACCAAAACCAACAAAGGCCTCAGCTTGTGTTAGCTCAACAACCCCCTGCCCCAGCTAATGCGATCCCAGTAAAATATGCAGCAACAGAAGAAAACCTGAATAGAGCTATAGTCCCGGTAACCCCACTGCTTTCTGAAAGTGACCCCAGTGACCATAGCTTTGATTCTACACATGTCGATAGTCCCCATGCTTATTACATGCAATCTCCTGAGCATGGTGAGTCTTACTATAGTGAAGAGCCAAATGAACCTAGTTGGGAGTCAGATTACACAAATGTCATGTATGCAAACCCCAACCCTAGGCCTCAACCTAAGCAAGTAAGACCTCCATTCCCAAGAGGACCATGCTACAGATGTCAGGGAGATCACCTCATTCGTGATTGTCCCTTACCTCCACTTACACAACCCCCGTCAGTAACAATTCAAGGCTTTTGCAAAGAGTGTGGAAAGGAGCATCTTTTACGGGATTGCCCTAAGAATCCTAATAATATGCCGAAAATCACTCCTATTAACATTATTGGGTTGGTGGTAGACTCCACAGGAAGTGTGACGTCCACCGCACTAGTATAGGTAGTGACTAGAGCTCAGGCATTGCAACAGAACCAAGGAGTAAACCAGGATAAGAACCCAGAGGCTAGTGAAACCGAGAGCATGACAAAGAAAAGGACTAGAGCATGGAAAGATAGTCGGGAAAGAATGAAAAGACAATGGGATAAAAAGATGAGTGAACTTGAGGAAAGCATAAGAGAAACCAAAGCCAAGATAACCGAACTCACATCTCAAACTCCCTCTCACACTACCCCACCACCACCATTCCCATCGCCATCCGACCCGCCACCTTCCGACCCACCTCATACGATTCCACCACCCCCTAGAGTAGGATCAGTATTAGCTGATCCCACTCCTGAAGACATAGACATGATGCTTAAAGCATATCAGGCCAGAATCCAAGAAGGGCCAAATGTCACGGATCATGACAAGTGTTACCCTAGAGCTGACCTAGAGATAGAAAGAACCAAGCTTTGCGCGAAAATGGTCGCATTGGCTCAGACTATGTTTGAAGCCAGTCGCCTTTTCAATTACTCGGGCTCAGCCAAGACGCAATTACACTTGGATGGACTTCTAGAGAAGTTAGAGGGCATAATTGCAAGATCTGCCAACGAAGAAGAAAATCAAGAAAGAGATAACGCAAGCAAAAACATGACCCATCCCCCACCGAAAGCTTATGTGCCCAATTCCACTGAACCAGACAACCCCCCCTCCCTAGAAAGAATAGAGAAGCTGATTGCACAATCAGAAAAGGAACCAACCTCTCAACACAAGGGCAAGGCAAGTGAAAGAGTAAGCATTCCTGTTTAGGAAGCCTATATGCCTGAAGCCTATGTGCCTAACTCTACGGAGCCAGACACATCATCTTCTATGAATCGGTTCACACCAGAATTCCTACGTGAGATTCAAGAAGACAAATGGGCTAAAGAAAGTGAAGTCCCTCCTCCCATTGAACTTGTGGATGATGCACATGACCAATTCCCACAAGACATCCCATCCATTTATGGAGAGCAAGAGAGTACCCAATCTCAAGAAAGATTAGACTTCGAGTCCAATTCTTTACAAGAACTACCCCATTTGACAGGCCCATGGGAAGCAAAGTCCACCTGTATGAGAGCACCTACAGTCATGGTAAGAAACGAAGATTCAGTCATACCTAGGAACACAGAAGTAGTAAAGAACACCAAAGTGCAGTGCAATCTCACTTTGGAAAAGCTGCTTAAGGTTAGACCAGAAGTGTGGAAACATGTAGCCAATCAAGTGCCCAAGATAGCAAAACCTCGTTCCAAGGTAGGATCACATAGGACAGTGCCAGAGATACCCTTGGATAAGATAAGAGATATGTGTGAAGGTGAAGAAGGGAACACCTATCTTCCCATTACCTACCAGGAGTACACCACCAAGGCAATTTTGGACTCAGGTGCAGGAGTTGCAATTGCCACCACTTCCCTATGGAAGCGTTGGGGCAAGCCAGCACTCAGGCCAACAAGAATGAAATTGCAGATGGCCGATGGTCATATTGAGAGACCCTTAGGATTGCTAGAAGGAATAACTCTCACCACCTGTGGTGTCGAGTTCGAGCATACCTTTGCCATATGTGATTTTAGCAAGAACCATGCCTATGAAATGATCTTGGGACGACCCTTTATGCGACAGTTGCAAGTGGTACAGGATTGGGGAACCAATTCTTTGTACCTGCAGCACTTAGGTGTTACAACCAAAGTCAATCTCAAGGATTACTCTCATAGAGATGTCCCTCCTATCCAATGGAACCCCATCCATAGAGCCAAAGATGATACAGAATCGGTGCATTCCATAGGATCAGGATCCTCATGGATGCATGAAGACACCCACTTATGGATGTGCAAAGTAGCAGTAGACGAAGAGAAGAGAGAAAAAGCCAGAGAGGTAGGTGCAAAAGAAACCCATAGATCAATCCAAGACCCAGCCTATGCACCTGTAGTTTTTCCAGACGAAGAATTTGAACCTCACGGCTCGGCAAAAATTTTAGCAACCATGGATGTAGCCATCAATGAGGAACAATGGACACCTCACTGTGATGAGGATGGCTATGACATTTCAGTCTTCTCCATAGAGCCAATCATGGGAGAGGCAGTTCTAGAAGAACACGAACCTAGCCCTGATGCATTTGAGGATGCAAGTGACTCCGATCTAGAGTCAATCATTATGGACCCACCATTTGCATCAGATGAAGAATACTTCTATGAAGTAGAATTTCAACCCCAGAGGCATGGAGAGCTTACAAATGATGTAAGATTAGCAACACATGTGACCCCGAAGGAAGAAGGGAAGAAACGAAAGAAGAAAGAAGTCTCACCAGAAGAGGAAGAATCTTTGTTTGAGGTCCCAGAAAATTTTAAGAAGTATGAGATAGATGACAGGAGGGTCATGATAAGAATGCCTAAACGAGAGGCACAATCAGGAGAGGCCTATGATAACAAAGAAACCACCAAGAAAATAGTAGTGGCCCTAGAAGAAGGAGAGGAGAGATGCACGTACATAGGCCATGACCTAACAGAGGAAGAAGAGCATGCGTTAATTGCCTTGCTAAGAGAATACAGAGATGTATTCGCTTGGAGTTACAAGGATTTGAAAGGTGTTGACCCTGACATATGCTCACACACTATCCCCATGACCTCAGATGCTAAACCCTCTAAGCAAAAGCCCTATACATATAATGATAATTACGCTGCCAAGATCAAAGAGGAGATAGATAGGCTGGTTGAAGCTGGATTTATCTATGAAATTGAGCACACTGAGTGGGTATCCCCCATCGTAGTGGTGCCCAAGAAGAATGGCAAGCTGCGTGTATGCATTAACTTGAAGAAGGTCAATGCAGCCACGATTCGAGATAACTATCCGCTTCCCATCACAGAGCATCTCTTAGAAAGAGTAGCAGGCAAGGAAGTGTAGAGCTTCCTTGATGGATTTTCGGGCTACAATCAAGTAGCCATAGCTCCAGAAGATCAGCATAAAACAGCTTTTGCCACAGAGTGGGGTATATTTGCCTTTCGTGTAATGCCATTTGGGCTTACCAATGCACCAGCTACCTTCCAGAGACTAATGTGCCATGTATTTAAGGAGTTCCTGAGGAAAAACTTAGAAGTCTATGTTGATGATCTTTGTGCTCATTCCAACATTAGACAAACTCATATTCCTGAACTCAGACAAATCTTTGACAAATGTAGAGAATATCAAGTCTGCCTAAACCCAGAAAAGTGCGTTTTTATGGTCAGGCAAGGCAAGATTCTAGGACACATAGTGTCAAAGAATGGCATATCTACTGACGAAGAGAAAGTGAGAGCCATAGCAGAGCTACCTAGGCCAAGGAATGTCAAGGAAGTACAAGCTTTCATGGGACATTGTGGTTACTACCACCGGTTCATTCACATGTATGCTGTCATTGCAAAGCCCATGTACGGACTTCTGACAAACTTTGAGTGGACTGAGGAATGTTAGAATTCCTTCAATGAGCTTAAACGGCGATTATGTTCAGCACCAATCTTAAGCACACCAGATTGGAACAAGCCATTCCATGTTCACGTGGATGCATCCAATTATGCTATTGGATGTGTACTCGCACAACCTACGGGTGAAGGTAATATGGATCTTCCAATTGCCTACGCTAGTAGACAATTGAATGCAGCTGAACGAAATTACACCACTACGGAGAGAGAAGGCTTAGGCATGGTATATGCAGTTAAGAGATTTAGACACTATTTTCTTGCAAACAAGTTTAAGTTTTTTACTGACCATCAAGCATTGTTATATCTCGTAAACAAGCCATGCAATACAGGAAGATTAGTAAGATGGTTTCTCTTGCTAATGGAATATGATTTTGAGGTTGTGGTAAGGAAAGGTAGGACTCATTTGAGAGCAGATCATCTCTCTAGGCTCACATCTAGAGAAGCCCCACAAGGAGTATCAGATGACCTTCCTGATGCTTACTTGTTTAATTTGGAAGTTGTACCGCAGTGGGCTAAGCCATTGGTACCAGTATTGACATACGGGCCTAACCATCCAGTAGTAAACACACGGAATAGAGAGGTTGTGAAAGCCCAAAAGTACCACATCATGGCAGGAAGCATGTACAAGCACACGGATCAAGGAATCTTGGCTTGTTGTGTGGAAGAGGACGAGTACAATAAATGGTTGCATTTAGCACATGTAGGTGCATTAGAGCAACACTACTCAAAGCAATGAACCTTACAGACGCTAAGGAGACTCGGAGTACATTGGCCAACTATGGAAGCTGATGTCCAAAGGTTGTGCAAGGAATGCCCAATCTGCTGCACTAAACCACCTGTGGAACATGCCACTCTTTATCAAGTGTCCATTGTGCCAGATTGGAGTGAACCACTAGTATCCTTTCTGAGGACAAAAACATTCCCTCCAGACATGACTCTGGCGAGGAAAAGGAGTTTAGAACAAGAAGCCCAGGATTACTCACTTATTGGTGATAATCTATACAAACGTGGTAAAGACGGTTACCTGAGACTATGTGTCCATGAGAGTGAGTATCTCAAGATCTTGGACACTGCTCACCAAGGCGTAGCAGGAGGACACTTTGGACCAAATCGGGTGATCAAGGCAATACTATTTGCGGGCTTCTGGTGGCCGACCCTTCACATGGACGCACATACCTATGTGAAACGGTGTGACGTTTGCCAGAGAACTCAGTATCCTATACGTAAAGACGAGATGCCACTGAAACCCATGATGGGTGGACGTGCATTCTCTAAGTGGGGAATAGACTTTGTAGGTCCTATTAATCCCCCAGCTAAGGGTTCTCATGCAGAATACATCATTGTTGCAACAGACTATCTAACTAAGTGGGTAGAGGTAAAAGCCACAACAAAGAACGATGCTCAAACAACTGCTAAATTCTTGTTTGAGAATGTATTCACAAGATACGGGCTACCTATAGAGTTAGTAAGTGATAGAGGCACTCACTTCTTGAATGAAGTAATTGAAAATCTGCTCCAAGAATTCTTGGTAGTTCATAAGAAGTCTGCCCCCTACCACCCACAAGCTAATGGGCAAGCCGAAAGCACAAACAAGATTCTGTGCAATGTGTTGACCAAGCTCGTGAATAATAAACGCTCTGATTGGGACATACAGCTACACCATGCTGTTTGGGCATACCGAGTTGCCTACAAAACGGTACTCCAAGCCACCCCCTTTCAGATGGTATTTGGCCAAAACGCCGTGCTACCTTTGGACTTCTTAATACCTACATTGAAAGTAGCACAAGAGCACGAATGGACGGGTCATGAACTCTCCTCTAGACTTTTTGACCTTGATCGATTAGGAGAAACAAGACTGAGAGCAGCTGCAGGGATATATGCAGCAAAGAAACGACAGAAGGCATACTTTGATGCCCACGTTAAGGATAAAGGTTTAAAGGCAGGCGACTTAGTTCTAGCCTACACATTGAACCAACATGCGAGGAAACTGGAGAAGAGAGGCTACGGACCCATGATCATTAACAGAATCTCCACGAGCGGAGCAGTACAACTAGCCACTTTAGAGGGTGATGTTCTCCCAAACTATATTAGCGGATGCAGAGTCAAGTTGTATCAGGAACCCCTCACGGAGGAAATGCTAAGTCGACTCAATACTGCTAAGCAACGTAAAGAGGAGGAAAAAAGAATTCGAGAAGAAGCTCAAGCAGAAGCCCTAGAGCGCATACAGAGAATGAAATTAAGAAGACAAGGTAGAGAGCACCCTAGGCAAGATGCATATGCAGATCAAGGATATGACGTGGCTATGTGTGAAGTTTCAGGCGTTAGCTCACATAGGATAACTCACCGACGTCCTTTCATAACCTTAGATATAGGACAAGGAAAGAGTGCAAGAACTGTAAGAGCCTTGATTGACTCAGGTGCAGCCACTAGTGCTGTTAAATTGTCTTACTGTCAAGAGTTGCAATTAACTGTCAATCCTGTGGAAGCATATCTCATAGGATTGGGAGGCGTGGAAACCCCTTGCATGGGCGAGGTCGAACTTCCCCTCTATATTCATGATGAGGCAATGACAGTTAAAGTACTAGTATGTCAAGATGAGGACCTCACGGAACCCCTTGTCTTGGGTCAAGACTGGATCTATGACCAAGCAGTCAACTTAAACCTAAGAAGTGGACTTCTTCAGGTATGGGTGAATCAAACTAGAATTACAATTGAGTTAAATAATGGAGCACTCAAGGAACTAGAAAAGACACGGACTCCTGGTCCCTCCAGGGGTGCACATGAAGTTGACCATGCTGTTCTTGTCCAAGGCTATGTGATGCAGAAGAATGAAGATCTCAAAAAAGGAGTCAGAACCACAATGGAACTCCCTTCTTTTCCAAAGGCCAGAAGGAGGCAACAACTAAGGGCAGATCAATCACTGAAGACTCTCCAGGCGAGAGACCAAAAGAACGCGCGAAGCAGAACAACTCAGCCGATGAAACAAATGTGGGTGCGGAAAGACGAGCTGTCGGCCGTAACTAAGCTGCAACAACGGTCTCAACTTCCTATTAGTAATCAACGACTTGATGCTAATAAGAGGACTCCTAAAACCTCTGTTGAGAAAATAAAATCTATTTGGGTACCCAAGAAGTCGATGAAGGCTGACCCACAATCAAGACAAATTTGGGTGCCTAAGGCTTGCTTGCGGGCTCAACTATTCCCACACAATTCACATCATACACGACAGGGTTCACTCGCTCAAGCAGCCGCCACCCACTCTTGTCTAATATACTCGAACACACTGCCGCCTAGAAGCACGCACAGACTCACTCGTAAATGGGTCCCGATGACACAACAACTCCCAGTAGAATTACTCGTGCAACCCTCCCGAATCTCCACAAAACCAAGACCAAAAGCCATTCATGGTGTTTGGCAACCTAAGACTTGTAATAAAACCCCCGACCCCAATCTGTGAATTCATCTCCACTTACTAACTGCATTAGTCAGACAGTGCATCTTTCCATCTAGCTCCTAGGACTATCCAAGCATTAACTACACACACTGTCATCGTGCACTTACTAACCACTGACTCATAACCTACCTCATGTTAATGTTGTAACGGGGACAACAACGGGTTTATTCTGTCCATTATGATGTTAACACCTGGTTCTATATTCTCACAGAACCAACAAGCAAGCAGGGCCATGGCAGAAGCCGGAGGTGCCAGTTCTCACGCCGGATCCAGCGCACAAATTGTGGATATAGAAACACTCCTCCTCGAACCACATCTCACCGAAAGACCGCAAGAACTTCAAGCTGTGCATGTACTCCCAGTTCAGGATCCTCCCCAGGGGCACACCTCTCAAGTGGGCAAACACGCTCATTTGTTCAGTGATGTTGCAGGACCATTGGGTGATGGAACCTATTTTTGGGAAGCTGAATTGGAGTTTAATGGTAAATGGGGACGCTACCATTTTTTCACGCGCGAATTTGAGAGCTATCAGAATGCCGAAGTCATGCGTTCAGTATGGACCAAAGCTGGCCTGGACAGTTATTTCAGGGCACACTTACCGAAGCCGGATTTCTTACGTTGTTCTTATCTTATCAGTACCATCACTCCGAGCAGGGCCAAGGGAGGCGACAGCACTTTTGTGTTACCCTCACTATTGCCGGGCCACGAACTTAAAAGATTCAAACTGACCCTCAATCTGGTACGAGAAGCATTGGGCATGTATGGTATGCACATTCCTACTGAAAAGGAAACAATGGTTCCAGGCAGAATGAAACATAAAGATCTCAATAAGCTGAAGGATATGGTAGCAATGACATCAACCATCGCTCTTCACCTACGGACCGTCATGCAGCATTTTGCTTTCCCCGCCCAGGAAAGATTGACCATGCCTCCAAAGAAGATATGGTTTAGCTTGTATTTGGCAGAGACAGAAAGCCTCCCTATCAACGTACCACATTGGATCATAGATTAGATTCACCTAGCCCATCAACGGTGGAACAAGAAGCAGAAAAATGTGCTTCACGGATGTTGTGCTCTAACCAAGATAATCTATCGATGTCTAGCCTATGACGTGCCTATTCAGCGGGCACTCGTATGGTCCCGGGCCCAGGAATTCCAGAGAAGGCTATCAGCGGCAGGTCCTCCATCAAAGAAGATGAGAGGGGGAGTCCAATTACCCTGCGCTCAACCAAGGGGAGCCACCACTACACCAGAAATTACCCCTCCCCAGACACGACGCATTAGACCATTCACCATTCGGCTACCAAGACCAAGTATAGAGGGACCCAATCTAGTGTTTCCACCCGTCCCATGGGATTTGGAATTTCCACAGGGCTTTACTCTCAATGATCTCACTGATGAAGAAGTGGCTAGACTAATCTACGACTCTAATCTCGAAACAGAAACAGAGCGAACTCAGGAACCACAACCCCATACAACAACGTCAGCCCCCACCCAACCACAAGTGGTAGAAGTCGACGTAGATGAACAAGAGACCGAACAAGAGGAAGAAGCCTACGAAAAACAAGAGTATGATGAACTTTCAGAGTTAGCAAGTGCCCCCGCATATTCGGCACAAATAAAAAGACTATATCGAACCATGCAGCTAGTTCAAGAACAACATAAAATGTCACTTGAAGCAGGCAAGAAACTCATGAACCAATTGCTGGTGGAGGAAGGCGTGGATGATATGTTCATCGAGTCCATAAACATACACGCCGATGCAGTAGGATTGGATGAGGCCATTCATGAGGCAATGGCCTACATTCACCGATTTGAGAAAAGAGTTCCCGCCCGTCCCATGAGGTCTGGGAAACAAATTCATATCAACGTATCAGCATCAGGAGAGACAACGCAAGCAGACGAACATCACGAAGCACCACTGTCACCACCCTCCCCACCTCTCACTACACAACTCACTCCACCACATGACACTATCACCACCACGTCCACTACCACCACAATCGTCATGGGAATTCCACTCTCTCCGGGAATCCAATTCGGGGGAGTCACCATGCCCACTTTCACCACTCTATTCACTAACGTCACATCCACCCCACCCACGATCCCCATCTACACGGTCACTCAAACATTTGACACTATGGAAACATCTCCTGCCACTGCACCGCTGCCTCCCCCCATGCCACCTCCATCTCCCATACCCCCTCCACCCACATCTCCACTTGCATCCACATCATTCACAACTCCCCTTCCCGCCCCCATTCCCCCTGCATCTTCACCCCTCCTTGCATTATTTAATGTAAATAGTATATTTCTAGCATTAAATCAATGTGTATATCAGCTTCAGAATGAGTACAGAGCTCTTGACGACCGGTATCAACAACTGACAACAAATCACCAAAACTTACAAAGGCAACTTACAATTCTTGAAGAGGAAAATGCAGATGTGAATCAACGTTAATCAGGCGTCAAACAACTAGAAGCCTTGCTCGAAGTATACCAGGCCGATAACCTACGAGTCAGACGTAACTTGGCGCTACTCAGGAAACATATGGCCACGGCACTTGAAGAGAACAAGAGACTGCAGAAACAAAATGAAGAGAATCTGGAAGCGGCAATGGAAGGCTCTCCCCACGAGATAGATCCAGAGCAGTTCAAAGCAGTTCCCTCGGAGACGATGAAAACCATTTTGGAAAGCTATGCAGATCTTTTGGAAGCCCATGATGACTTGGAAATAGAATGTGACACACTACGGAGCAGACTTAAGGAACAGGAAGAACAACCGAAGAGTGTCCCATCAACATCTACCTCAGACGAGGTAAAGGCCTTAACCGAGCAGGTGGCAGAATTATAAAAGAGGTTACTGACATACGAGAGGCAGCCCTCTCCAGTAGTAGAACCAGAGCCAAAAGAGTTGGTCCCTATTGAGGTAGATGATTCATACGAAGAACCGTATGTTCCTATGCCGATGCCAGGCGGGCAACGAACCTCAGAGGGACTAGACACCTTGGAAGTGGAAGCACCCGAGTGGCTTCAGACACTGGAAAAGACAGCGAACACACACGAAGAACGGGTGGCCATTCAGATCCAATCACTAGCGAACCTAGAAGAAACTCTCATAAAGTCAGAATATTTCAGAAGCATGTCTCATCATAGATGGATCGGCACCAATAATGACCAATATGTGCCATACTGCATACTTTTGGCCGATTACAACGCCGAGATTCAATGACGATGCGGCAAGCCTCCCCCATTTGCTACACAATTTGGTCCAGATGATATACCAGAAAGTGCTAAGCATGGGTCCATCCATCAACCCACCTGGAGGATCAGGCTTTTGGAAACATATCCTGAAATGGTCCGAACCTGGAATAATATGCCGTTGTTTATTAAATATAATCCTTGTTACGTTCCAGTTCTTCGACGATGCACCTGGCCTGAATTCACTATTGCCGTCAGAGACATCAAAGCGTGCACAAAATGGTTAAATTATGTTTATCTAGCACCTCCACGAGGACCCCCCACGGTGAACTACATGATTTCTACAATCCGTCACTGGAGCATTCGGCTACGCAATAATCCCGATGTGATAGCCCAGATGTGTATGAAAATATTTGAATTAATGCTGATCACTTTCAGGACGTTTAAGAACATTAAGGACCCCCACTTCTCAGGAGTAGGCTTCGTGACAGGAAACCAGGATTTGGTGTACGATATGAGTACCACCCCATCAATTGAAGTAATATATGCTTGGCACGCCAGAATCAAGTACCTCCCAGCCTGCTTTAAACAGACATTTGAGGAGATGTTCATCACAGGATTCTGGGAATATCACTCCGAAATCTTTATACCCAGACCATCACATCTCCTCCAATTATTTGCTGTGGAGAGAACTATTCACTCAGAACAATTGAGGGTGCCTCATCCAGATGTTCCCGGACCTGTGAATTGGGATGATTTGCTCACAGATCTAGCACGCGGCTTACGACTCGAAGAACACCACCTAGCCTCCGATGTTGTCCAATATTATGTTCAAAAATCCTCTAGACAAGGGTCTGTCAGGGGCGACAGACGCGAGAGTGGGGGGGGTGTTGGCAGCAGTCAGGGAACCGAAGGAACCACAAGACGAAGAGAGTCAGAGCGAAGGGACAGTACAAGCAGACATGGCAGTCAAAGAAGATCTAGCAAGTAGGCCATCTAATTTTTCAGACATCAAGGAGTTGAGCACACAAGAAGAAAGAGCAAGTAGGGAGCTCAAAGAGGTGTATGACAAATCCACAGAGAAAATCCCTACACAAATAGTGATTTTCATCACTAAAAACCATTGTAAATATCATTTCGTATTTTTGTAGCTCCATTTTGTGCAAGCCAAGGAGTCCTTGAGCTTGAGAAGCTTTAGAAGTATCTACCTGCCAATTTTCATATTTTTTAGATCTCGTTTGAGCCCTCTAATAAGCCCTGGAACCTAATTCTTAACTAGGCCGGACACTAGGTCTGAACAGGGCCAAAGCTAGTCAAAAACTATAAAAGGAGCTAGAGAGCTCATTTTTGAGGTTAGATTGTAATTGAAATGAACTTGTAAGAGCTTTTTGAAACTAATCTAAGAACTCCATTGCTTCTCACTCTTTGTCTTGCCGTGTGTGCACGTGTGTGTGTATGTGTGTGCATGTTTGTGTGCTTCTCACTCACGCACTTGTGCCTCCACTTGCTCGAGGTCTTCATACCATCCTCACGTCTTCCCGGATTGACATTAAAGGAGGTGCTACTCATCACTGAGCTACACATATACATATACATATACATATACATATACATATACATATACATATACATATACATATACATATACATATACATATACATATACATATACATATACATATACATATACATATACATATACATATACATATACATATACATATACATATACATATACATATACATATACATATACATATACATATACATATACATATACATATACATATACATATACATATACATATACATATACCTATACTTATACATATAGATATACATATAGATATAGATATAGATATAGATATAGATATACATATCCATATACATATACATAAACATATACATATACATATACATATACATATAAATATACATATACATATACATACACATATACATATACATATACATATACATATACATATACATATACATATACATATACATATACATATACATATGCATATGCATATACATATACATATGCATATACATATACATATGCATATACATATACATATAATATGCATATACATATACATATACATATACATATACTTATACATAAACATATACATATACATATACATATACATATACATATACATATACATATACATATACATATACATATACATATACATATACATATACATATACATACACATATACATATACATATACATATACATATACATATACATATACATATACATATACATATACATATACATATATGTTGAGAGCAGTATGGGCACCCAAGGACTGACTAGACAAGGAAGCCAGCGGAGAGAGTCAGAGCGAGGTGAAGGATTGAGTAGACAAAGCAGTCGATGCAAATCTGGTAGATAGGCCCTTCAAATTTTTCCAAATTAACATCTTTATAACAGTGATTCTTATCACTAACAATCATTGTAAATACCATTTCATATTTTTGTAGCTCCATTTTGTGCAAGCCAAGGAGTCCTTGAGCTTGAGGAGCCTTAGAAGTACCTTCATATCAATTTTCGTATTTTTTAGGCTCCGTTTAAGCCCTCGAATTGGCCCTGGAACCTAGTTTTTAACTAGGCCGGACACTAGGTCTGGACAGGGCCAAAACCTAGTCAAAAACTATAAATAGAGCTAGAGAGCTCATTTTTGAGGTTAGCTTGTAATTGATATGAACTTGTAAGAGCTTTTTGAAAGTAATCTAAGAACTCCATTGCTTCTCACTCTTTGTCTGACTGTGTGTGCACGTGTGTGTGTATGTGTGTGCATGGTAGTGTGCTTCTCACTCACGCACTTGTGCCTTCACTTGCTCGAGGTCTTCATACCATCCTCACGTCTTCCCAGATTGACATTAAAGGAGGTGCTACTCATCACTGAGCTACACCAAATTTTGGCGCTGTTGCCGGGGATCGAGCTTTGAGGATGAGTGTGTGATGGTAAGACGTAGATTTGGGACGTTGGCGTTGTAGGTAATTCCTTCACTTTTCTTATTTTTCTTTTCCTCACCTCATCACCATCATCACCATCTCCCACCTCCATCTCCATCATCGCAAAAAGTTTTAGTTTTTGCTCATATCACCTTCCCCACCTCATTTCCCTCATTCCACTTGTGAGAGAGAGCGAGAGAGCGATTTTGTGTGCCTTGTGTTTGCATGTTTGTTGAGTTTCTTGCAGGTTCCAGCAACATCATCCCCTCTAGCACGTTGCGCAAGTACGAAAATGTGCAGAACTGGCTCGCAGTCGCCAGCTTCTGTCGATCGCGATTGACATAAATTTTCATCCTTTGGTAAAACTGAGTGCACCACAGTAGTCTAGAGGCCTTGCACAACACAGATCCACAAAAAATTTTGAAAAAATTGCAAAATTTCATTCCATCGCAATTGATAGCCAGTCAATCACGATTGACACTGTCCATCGCGACGGACACCCAGTCCATCGCGACTGACAGACCCCAACGGACACGTGTCCATCGCGACGGACACCCCTGTCCATCGTGACTGATACCCTATCCATCGCGATTGACCCCTGTCCATCACGACTGATACCCTGTCCATCGCGACTGATACCCTGTCCATCAGGATTGACCCTAGTCCATCGCGATTGACACCCATCAATCGCGACTGACAGCCCTGTCCATCGGGATTGACCCCAGTCCATCGCGATTGAAACCTGTCCATCGTGATTGACACCAGTCCATCGCGATTGACACCTGTCCATCGCGATTGACAGCCCAGTCCATCGCGATTGACAGCCATTTTTGGCTAAATTTTTAGGGTTTTTTAAATTGAAGATTTTGGCGACTTTTGGACATGGATAATGGACTCTAGAGCACATAAGGAGGCTATAGGCAAATAAGCCGAGGAAAACCTGTTGCCCTGTTGGCCTGTTTGAACCCTATTTTAATCCCTGAAGCCTGAACTGACATAACTTTCTCATACGAAATCCGTTTGCTGTGATTCTTGTTTTGTTGGAAAGCTTGCAAGCTGCGAGAAGAATGTTACGATATCTCAAGGCCACTATAAATGAAGGATTGTTATATTCATTTGATGATGATATGCAGGTCAAAGCTTATTCTGATGCCGATTGGGCAGGTTCCAAGGAGGATAGAAGAAGTACAAGTGGTTACCTAGTCATGCTAGGTAGCAAGATCATCTCATGGATTTCAAAGAAGCAACCCACGGCGGCATTATCTTCCACGGAGGCTGAGTATAGAGCTTTGGCTCAAGTCACATGTGAGCTAATGTGGATTAAGAAGTTATTTATGGAGCTTAATTTGCAGGTTGACACATATCCAATTTTTTGTGACAACATGAGTAGCATTCATCTAGCATCAAATCCTGTCTATCATGCTAGAACCAAGCATATTGAAGTGCACTATCACTTCATAAGGGAAAAGGTGATATCCAAGGAAGTTTCAGTACATCATATTGGTACCAAGGACCAAGTTGCGGACATGTTTACAAAGGCTTTGGATGCGATGAAGATTTCAAAATTCAAGCAATGCATCAACATGAAGGAGCTTGGATGAGAACGAAGAATTGAAGCTTGAGGGGGAGTGTTAAAAGTCAAGCGTCAAGCTACAAATTCGTAGGGAATCTTTTATGGACATGTGTAGCAATCAAAGGAAGCCAAAAGCCACGAGATTCCATCACGAAAAGTCACTCAACCACTCCCCAAGTCATCTCAACTAAGTCCTCCAAGTTAGGAGGCTGATTTGGAAAGGTAGTTCCTAGATTTTAGGGGCACACTTCTCACTATAAAAGGACCATGTATCCCGACTTCTTTTGAGCCATCTTCTTGGAGTTTTAGCTCATGTAAAGTGAGCACTAAGTGTTGGAGTTGTGATAAGCAAGCCCCTTGCTTAAGCTAGCCCCTTGCTTGCTTGTTTGTTTTCTTTTAGTAGGCATATCTATCTGTGTGCGCAGGCAGTGTTGCAACTCTCTACCCCTGAGTTGTTAGCATTGGTTCTCCCTCATATTGTATCCATTTGATGTAATTCTTGTCTCATTGGATAGCTATTAGCGTCTATTTTATGCTCACAAATTCTCTGGAGCATTCTATTCATTTTAGTGAAGTTGTGTGATTGATGTCTCTCCCTGTGTGTAGGCTCTGTTGGAAATATTTTGCTCTCTGTTGTAAGGGCTGGTTCTACTTCTTTATTTATCCATTTGCTATGATTTTGGTATCATTGGGTAGCTATTAGAGTGCTCTAAAGTTAACCAAAGTTTGAGGTTCATTCTCTGTATAATCATTGAGAAAAGCTTGCTGGAGTGAAGTGAGGCCTCTGCTTGACTAGCAATTGTGAGCATTCAACTAGCTCATGTTGTCGACATTGTTTCTCTTTGTGTAAGCATCCATTTCAAGTAAAATTTGTCTTGTTGGAAAGCTCTTGGTGTGTACTACAGGTCTAGAAACGCTCACTGGAGTTCTCTGCATAAGCTCTAAGTAAGAGCACTTTTGGTGTGCAGAGGTCAAAGAAGGATACCTGTGGAGGTCATTAGCGCTTCATCGTTGCTTAGGGGTTGAGATACTTCCCCCATCATACCACATATACATATACATATACATATACATATACATATACATATACATATACATATACATATACATATACATATACATATACATATACATATACATATACATATACATATACATATACATATACATATACATATACATATACATATACATATACATATACATATACATATACATATACATATACATATACATATACATATACATATACATATACATATACATATACATATACATATACATATACATATACATAGACTTATACATATACATATACATATACATAAACATATACATATACATATACATATACATAGACATATACATATACATAGACATATAGATAGACATATACATAGACATATACATAGGCATATACATATACATATACATATACATATACATATACATATACATATACATATACATATACATATACATATCCATATACATAGACATATACATAGACATATACATAGACATATACATAGACATATACATATACATATACATATACATATACATATACATATACATATACATATACATATACATATACATATACATATACATATACATATACATATACATATACATATACATATACATATACATATACATATACATATACATATACATATACATATACATATACATATACATATACATATACGTATACATATACATATAAAAATACACATACATATACATATACATATACATATACATATACATATACATATACATATACATATACATATACATATACATATACATATACATATACATATACATATACATATACATATACATATACATATACATATACATATACATATACATATACATATACATATACATATACATATACATATACATATAATATACATATACATATACATATACATATACATATACATATACATATACATATACATATACATATACATATACATATACATATACATATACATATACATAGACATATACATAGATATATATAGACACATAGACGTAGACATAGACATAGACATAGACATAGACATAGACATATACATATACATATACATATACATATACATATACATATACATATACATATACATATACATATACATATACATATACATATACATATACATATACATATACATATACATATACATATATGTATACATATACATATACATATACATATACATATACATATACATATACATATACATAACATATACATATACATATACATATACATATACATATACATATACATATACATATACATATACATATACATATACATATACATATACATATACATATACATATACATATACATATACATATACATATACATATACATATACATATACATATACATATACATATACATATACCAATACATATACATGTACATATACATATACATATACATCTACATATACATATACATATACATACACATATACATATACATATACATATACATATACACATACATATACATATACATATACATAAACATATACATATACACATACATATACATATACATATACATATACATATACATATACATATACATATACATATACATATACATATACATATACATATACATATATGTGAAGAGATGGATAGGTATGTGCTTGAAGATGAAGAGGTGTTGCAATATCCTTGATCTACACCAGCCAAATGAACTCCAGGAGTATATGGTGGGCCTTTTTAGCTTGCCAATGGATGTATTAGACACCCTATGTACCTTGGAAGATCAGTCTCAAAAAGATAGATCAAAACAGATAAGTTGGAGTTAGCTCAGAGGTGAAAACTTGCTATTCTTGGTTCATACACCTGTCCAGTGTTTTACATAATTCTCTGATCACAGCAGCAATTAGCTCAATTCCTCTTGGGGAAGTCTAGGCAACGTAAAGAGCTAACTTTCAAGAGTAATCTCATAAAAAATAATGAACCACACACTGAGAATGAGTTTTAACAAGTGATGACATCATCCCGATTTTCACGGGCTGCTACAGAAATAGACTAGTGAGCAGAAAAATCAGCATAACTCAAAATGTAGGAATCGAATGATTATGAAAATTTGTATGGTTATACTAGACAGTAAGCTGAATTCAACAAGCTTTCAATCACTGAATTTGAATAAGTAACCACTGAGAGACACCTCTGAAAAGATGAGTGAAAAAGTCGGGTACCTGACAGAGAGGTGAAGATGAAAAGACCCTGTTGACTTCAAATGAACATAACTGAAGATTGCAACATCCAAATGACATGAAAATTTATGAGCATGTAGTAGACTTATAGAGCTAACTTTACCAAGTTAAATCACTGAAAATGATGCACCAAGCTCAGAGAAAACATCTCTGCAAGCTGACTAAGAAAACTGAGAGTAATGGTAGTGAGTAGTACACTTCACAAGAACATGGAAAGATGAAACCAAATAATCATGAAAATGAAAGTATATTTCTTGTACAATACAATGACTTACTGATACATATGTGTGCCTTGTAATCACACCTTGATATGGCATAAAGCTCAGCTCTTGGAGGTCTTCACATAGGTCTCTCTAACCACGACTAAAACTGCCATCTATTTATAGTTGAGTTTGGGAGGCTAACTTCCCTCAATCACTCTCCAATCAATCAATGATTGATTTGATTCTCTACCTACCACAAATCACAAATTCGTGGCTCCTCTTTCCATTCTTGATCATGTGGACTCAACCACTTAAGATTCTCTTACTTTTACATTAAGTAAACTCTTCAAAAGTTACAAGAGGTAGTTCACAAGTGAACTTTACATAGTCTTCTTTTTAAAGCTTCTTCTAAGACTTTGTGAGACTCAAGCCAATACTTAGGCTTGTCATAGACTTGCTCCAACAGCTCCCCCTCAAGCCAAGTATGCTTGAGGTCTTCAATCTTCCAAGATTACCTGCAAACCAATCATAGCCTTGAATTTGCAAAGCTTTGTACCATCCAATGCTTTGGTTAGAATATCTGCACATTGTTGATGAGTGGACACATATGATATTTGAATCTCTTTGCTTAGAACCTTCTCTCGTACATAGTGATAATGAACTTCAATATGTTTAGTCCTTGCATGAAAAATAGGATTAGCAGCCAAGTGAATAGAACTCATATTGTCACAAAAAATAGTTGGAGTTCCAAACTCCAATCCAAGATCTTTGAATAATGTCTTCATCCACATAGCTTCTTGTGTAGCTATAGCAAGACCTCTATATTCAGCTTCAGTAGAAGAGAGAGCAACTGTGGGTTGCTTCTTGGATGACCATGAAATAAGCTTTGAACCTGCAAAGGTAAGATAGCCAGAAGTGCTCCTTCTATCTTCCTTGGAGCCAGCCCAATCTGCATCAGAAAATAGCTTCAAACCTAAATCAGATACATAAGGATAATAAAGTCCTTCATTTATGGTTCCTTTGAGATACTTGAGAATCCTTTTGGCAGCATCCATATGTGGTTTCCTTGGTGTGTGCATAAATTGGCTTAGCACACTCACACTGTAACATATATCTACTCTTGTCAATGTGGCATAGTTGAGACTACCCACTAGACTTTGATATGATGTGATGTCCTCTATGAGTTCACCTTCATGTGAGCTCAATTTGTGATTGACCTCCATTGGAGTACCTGCAATCTTACAATCTTGCATCTTGAATTTTGCCAACATGTCCTTAATGTACTTTCTTTGAGTGAGAAACAAACCATGATCTTTGTAGACAACTTCCAAACCTAGGAAGTAGGTAAGTGAACCCAAATCACTTATCTTGAACTCTTCTCTCATCAGATCTTTGATCTTCTTCATACCATCTGCATCATTTCCTGTCAATATAATATCATCTACATGTACACATAGGTAGATGACCTCGGAATTACTCTTTTTAATAAAGAGTGAAGGATCTGCCTTGCTTGGTTGAAAGCCTTTGTCCTGCAAGAATGAAACAAGCCTGAAATTCCAAGCTCTTGGAGCTTGCTTGAGACCATACAATGCTTTGTTAAGTTTACACACATAATCAAGATAAACTTGATTCTCAAAACCAGGTGGTTGTGCCATATATACCTCTTCTGTTATCCAACCATTCAAGAATGCATTCTTTACATCTAGTTGAAGTATCTTCCAATTCTTGGAAGAGGCAATACTAAGCAAAACCCTAATAGTAGGCATCTTTGCCACAGGAGAGAAAGTCTCCTCATAATCAATTCCCTGAGTTTGTGCAAAGCCTTTTGCCACAAGCCTTGCCTTATACCTGTTAATTGAACCATCAGAATTCTTCTTGAGTTTATAGACCCATCTTGAGCCTATTACCTTCATGGATGAAGTCTTGGGCACCAAATCCCAAGTGTTGTTTTCCTCAAGTGCTTCAATCTCTTCCTTCATTGCATGCTTCCATTCTGTTTTTGCTTTGGCCTCTTCAAATGATGATGGCTCCTCTTGGTTTATGTCCTGTGCTATGTAGATAGAATGTTTAGTTACTAATGAGGTGTCAAACCCATACCTTTCTGGTTTTTTCTTTTCCCTCATAGATCTTCTTAGGCCATGATGTGATGATTCTGCCTCATGTCCAAGTTCCTGCAATTTTGCTTTACCTTTAGACTTCCATGCTTTGACCTTTTCCATGTGAGATTCTTCATCATCCTCTGAGGTGTCTTGTTCTTCAATCTTTGGTTGTTCTCTACCAAGCTTTGGAAAATCTTCTTCAAGATTATATGGTAAATTGACCTTCCTGCATGAATCTTCATACCATGAATTGTTCTAATCAAAAACTACATCTCTACTTACCAAGAATCCTTTGTTGGTAGGGTTGTATAACCTGTAGCCCTTTTGATTGTTGTCATATCCAATAAATACACACCTTTCTGCCTTTGGATCCATCTTGCCTCTAACCTGTGAAGGAACATGAGCAAAAGCAATACATCCAAAAATTTTACAATGATCTAAGCTTGGTCTTCTTCCATTCCAAGCCTCATATGGAGTCATCCCATCAAGGGATTTTGAAGGCAACCTGTTAATCAAGTAAGTGGCTGTAGATACAGCCTCAGCCCATAAGTAATTAGGTAAATGCTTTTCATTTAACATAGACCTTGCAGCTTCAACAATTGTCCTATTCCTCCTTTCTGCCACTCCATTTTGCTCAGGAGTGTACCTTGTAGTTACCTCTCTTTTGATTCCTCTTTCTTGAAGAAAAGAATCAAACTCATGGGAGAAATATTCTCCCCCTCCATCTGACCTTAGCCTTTTTAGTGATTTACCTGTTTGATTCTCCACAAGAGCCAAATATCTTTTGAAACATGAAAAAACTTCATCTTTGTGTTTCATAAAGAATAGGATAGTCCATCTGCTGCAATCATCAATAAAGGAAACATAATACCTTGATCCAGATATTGAAGCTTCCTTGCTAGGTCCCCATACATCTGTATGAACCAACTCCAAGAGATCTCCATGCATATAACCTTTCTTCATGAATGGTAACCTGTGAGACTTTCCAAATTGACATGCACTACACTTATAAATCATATGTTGTTTTGACAAATTAGGAAGTCCAAGTACACTTTGGACCCTGCAGATTTGCTTTAATGACCTTTCACCAATATGTGCTAACCTTTTGTGCCATACTTCCAATTCTGTGAGTGTCTGACTACCATAATTAAAGAGAGCAATGTTTCTAGTGTCCTGTAATTCAAATGTGAACAATCTACCTGTCTTTTCACCTTTTGCAATTCTTTTGAATCCTTGACTTGGATCTTCAACAAATGCTCCTGCTTTTGTGAACCTGACTTGCAACCCTTTCTCTACTATCTGCCCAACACTTATCAAATTCTTTGTAATGGTAGGGACATAGAGTACCTTACTGAGTAGGTTGATGTTTCCATCAGGTGCTTTGACATTGCCTATTTTCTCCACAGGATGTTTTGTATCATCTCCTGTTTGTACCTCATGCTTATTCCTTGGATCTTCTAAATCTGATAGGAGTGCCACATTTCCTGCCACATGATTTGAACAACCTGAATCTTTGTAGAAAACATGCTCATCAGATTTACCTTGTGGCATAGCCATGTTCATGATCAATAACGAATCCTCTTTGTTTGAGTCTTCTGTGTAGTTATTGTAGTCTCTCCTTCCTTTGTAGCCTCCTTGATAGTTTGAATGATTGTAGTTGTTGTAGTTGCCATGGTAGTTGTTGAACCTTCCTCTTGAATAGCCATAACTTCCTCTATTGTATCCTCTACCTCTTTGATTCCTGGAATTCCTAAAGCAATTTTCAGTTGTATGATTAGTTAATCCACAAATAGAACATGAGTTGGAGTCTTGGGGTCTCCCCCTGCCTTGTCTACCTCCTCTTCCTCTACCTCTGCCATGTCTTCCTCTACCTGCATAGTTAGCTTGATATGTACCTGCTTCATCATCCACTTTCTTTGCCTTTCCTTTGTTATCTTTAGACTTGCTTTTATCCGTGTATAAAGCTGAAGATTGATTACCTTTAGAGCTTTCTCCATTTTTGATAAGCTTTGCCTCTTGAGTAAGTAGTTGTCCAATGAGTGTGTTGAAATCAGGTACATGCATGTCCATGTACAAATCCATAGCTGTGGTGAATGCTTCCCACTTATCATCTGCCTTCAAGCCATTGATGACCTGCCTTACAATTTGCTCTTCATCTATTACCTCTCCAATGCTTCCCAACTGATCCGCTATGTCCTTGAGCTTTGTGACAAAATCAGTCACATTTTGTTTGGGAGCCTTCTTGAGAGTTGTGAACTCCAGCCATAGTTGATGCTTCCTAGCTTTGGTACTTGAAGAAAAGAAAGCTTCAAGTGCATCCCACACTTCCTGAGATGTCTTACAACTTCTAATGTGAGGCAACAAAAAATCTGAGATAGAGTTGAAGAGATAAGACCTTGCAAGTGCATCCTTGGAGCACCATGTTCTCAATCTTTCTTGCTCTTCTTGTGTTGGTTGACTTTTGTTCCTGAAACTTGGCATAACTTCATCTCCAGCCACATAACCATATAAACTTCTACCTTGGAGATAGGCTTCCATTCTTAATGACCAAGCTGAGTAGTTACCTCTGTCTAATTTGTCAATTGATGAAGGAAATCCATCTGCCATGTTGTCCAACCTTGCTCTCATACCACTGTGAAGAGATGGATAGGTATGTGCTTGAAGATGAAGAGGTGTTGCAAAATCCTTGATCTACACCAGCCAAATGAACTCCAAGAGTATATGGTGGGCCCTTTTAGCTTGCCAATGGATGTATTAGACGCCCTATGTACCTTGGAAGATCACTCTCAAAAAGATAGATCAAAACAGATAAGTTGGAGTTAGCTCAGAGGTGAAAACTTGTTATTCTTGGTTCATACACCTGTCCAGTGTTTTACATAATTCTCTGATCACAGCAGCAATTAGCTCAATTCCTCTTGGGGAAGTCTAGGCAACTTAAAGAGCTAACTTTCAAGAGTAATCTCATCAAAAATAATGAACCACACACTGAGAATGAGTTTTAACAAGTGATGACATCATCCCGATTTTCACGGGCTGCTACAGAAATAGACCAGTGAGCAGAAAAATCAGCATAACTCAAAATGTAGGAATCCAATGATTATGCAAAATTTGTATAGTTATACTAGACAATAAGTTGAATCAAACAAGGTTTAAATCACTGAATTTGGATAAGTAACCACTGAGAAACACCTCTGACAAGATGCGTGAAAAAGTCGGGTACCTGACAGAGAGGTGAAGATGAACAGACCCTGTTGACTTCAAATGCACATAACTGAAGATTGCAACATCCAAATGACATGAAAACTTATGAGCATATAGTAGACTTATAGAGCTAACTTTACCAAGTTAAATCAGTGAAAATGATGCACCAAGCTCAGAGAAAACATCTCTGCAAGCTGACTAAGAAAACTGAGAGTAATGGTAGTGAGTAGTACACTTCACAAGAACATGGAAAGATGAAACCAAATAATCATGAAAATGAAAGTATATTTCTTGTACAATACAATGACTTACTGATACATATGTGTGCCTTGTAATCACACCTTGATATGGCATAAAGCTCAGCTCTTGGAGGTCTTCACATAGGTCTCTCTAACCACGACTAAAACTTCCATCTATTTATAGTTGAGTTTGGGAGGCTAACTTCCCTCAATCAC
>CM035441.1:38945997-38948497 GCA_020310875.1 Ceratopteris richardii | reverse complement strand
ATATTTTTGTAGCTCTATTTTGTGCAAGCCAAGGAGTCCTTGAGCTTGAGGAGCCTTAGAAGTACCTTCATATCAATTTTCGTATTTTTTAGGCTCCATTTAAGCCCTCGAATTGGCCCTGGAACCTAGTTTTTAACTAGGCCGGACACTAGGTCTGGACAGGGCCAAAACCTAGTAAAAAACTATAAATAGAGCTAGAGAGCTCATTTTTGAGGTTAGCTTGTGATTGATATGAACTTGTAAGAGCTTTTTGAAAGTAATCTAAGAACTCCATTGCTTCTCACTCTTTGTCTGACTGTGTGTGCGCGTGTGTGTGTATGTGTGTGTATGTTAGTGTGCTTCTCACTCACGCACTTGTGCCTTCACTTGCTCGAGTTCTTCATACCATCCTCACGTCTTCCCGGATTGACATTAAAGGAGGTGCTACTCATCACTGAGCTACACCAAATTTTGGCGCCGTTGCCGGGGATCGAGCTTTGAGGACGAGCGTGTGATGCTAAGACGTAGATTTGGGAAGTTGGCGTTGTAGGTAATTCCTTCACTTTTCTTATTTTTCTTTTCCTCACCTCATCACCATCATCACCATCATCATCATCACCATCTCCATCATCACAAAAATTTTCAGTTTTTGATCATATCACCTTCCCCACCTCATTTCCCTTATTCCACTTGTGAGAGAGAGCGAGAGAGCGATTTTGTGTGCCTTGTGTTTGCATGTTTGTTGAGTTTCTTGCAGGTTCCAGTAACATCATCCCCTCCAACACGTTGCGCAAGTACGGAAATGTGCAGAACTGTCTCGCAGTCGCCAGCTTCTGTCGATCGCAATTGACAGAAATTTTCATCCTTTGGTAAAACTGAGTGCACCACAGTAGTCCAGAGGCCTTGCACAGCACAGATCCACAAAAAGTTTTGAAAAAATTGACAAATTTCAGTCCATCGTGATTGATAGCCAGTCAATCGCGATTGACAATGTCCATCGCGACGGACAGCCAGTCCATCGCGACTGACAGACCCCGACGGACACGTGTCCATCGCGACGGACACCCTTGTCCATCGCGACTGATACCCTGTCCATCGCGATTGACCCCAGTCCATCGCGACTGATACCCTGTCCATCGCGATTGATACCCTGTCCATCACGATTGACCCTAGTCCATCGCGAGTGACACCCATCAATCGCGACCGATAGCCCTGTCCATCGCGATTGACCCCAGTCCATTGCGATTGAAACCTGTCCATCGCGATTGACACCAGTCCATCGCGATTGACACCAGTCCATCGCGATTGACACCTGTCCATCGCGATTGACAGCCCAGTCCATCGCGATTGACAACCATTTTCGGCTAAATTTTTAGCGTTTTTTAAATTGAAGATTTTGGCTACTTTTGGACATGGATAATGGACTCTAGATCACATAAGGAGGCTATAGGCAAATAAGCCGAGGAAAACCTGTTGCCCTGTTGGCCTGTTTGAACCCTGTTTTAATCCCTGAAGCCTGAACTGACATAACTTTCTCATACGAAATCCGTTTGCTGTGATTCTTGTTTTGTTGGAAAGATTGCAAGCTTCAAGAAGAATGTTACGATATCTCAAGGCCACTATAAATGAAGGATTGTTCTATTCATTTGATGATGATATGCAGGTCAAAGCTTATTCTGATGCCGATTGGGCCGGTTCCAAGGAGGATAGAAGAAGTACAAGTGGTTACCTAGTCATGCTAGGTAGCAAGATCATCTCATGGATTTCAAAGAAGCAACCCACGGCGGCATTATCTTCCACGGAGGCTGAGTATAGAGCTTTGGCTCAAGTCACATGTGAGCTAATGTGGATTAAGAAGTTATTTATGGAGCTTAATTTGCAAGTTGACACATATCCAATTTTTTGTGACAACATGAGTAGCATTCATCTAGCATCAAATCCTGTCTATCATGCTAGAACCAAGCATATTGAAGTGCACTATCACTTCATAAGGGAAAAGGTGATATCCAAGGAAGTTTCAGTACATCATATTGGTACCAAGGACCAAGTTGCGGACATGTTTACAAAGGCTTTGAATGGGATGAAGTTTTAAAAATTCAAGCAATGCATCAACATGAAGGAGCTTGGATGAGAACGAAGAATTGAAGCTTGAGGGGGAGTGTTAAAAGTCAAGCTTCAAGCTACAAATTCGTGGGGAATCTTTTATGGACATGTGTAGCAATCAAAGGAAGCCAAAAGCCACGAGATTCCATCAAGAAAAGTCACTCAACCACTCCCCAAGTCATCTCAACTAAGTCCTCCAAGTTAGGAGGCTGATTTGGAAAGGTAGTTCCTAGATTTTAGGGGCACACTTCTCACTATAAAAGGACCATGTATCCCGACTTCTTTTGGGCCATCTTCTTGGAGCTTTAGCTCATGTAAAGTGAGCACAAAGTGCTGGAGTTGTGATAAGCAAGCCCCTTGCTTAAGTTAGCCCCTTGCTTGCTTGTTTGTTTTCTTTTAAGAGGCACATCTATCTGTG
>CM035441.1:38938497-38940997 GCA_020310875.1 Ceratopteris richardii | reverse complement strand
ACTCACGCACTTGTGCCTTCACTTGCTCCAGGTCTTCATACCATCCTCACGTCTTCCCGGATTGACATTAAAGGAGGTGCTACTCATCACTGAGCTACACCAAAGTTTGGCGCCGTTGCCGGGGATCGAGCTTTGAGGACGAGCGTGTGATGGTAAGACGTAGATTTGGGACGTTGGTGTTGTAGGTAATTCCTTCACTTTTCTTATTTTTCTTTTCCTCACCTCATCACCATAATCACCATCATCATCATCACCATCTCCATCATCGCAAAAATTTTCAGTTTTTGATCATATCACCTTCCCCACCTCATTTCCCTCATTCCACTTGTGAGAGAGAGCGAGAAAGCGATTTTGTGTGCCTTGTGTTTGCATGTTTGTTGAGTTTCTTGCAGGTTCCAGCAACATCATCCACTCCAGCACGTTGCACAGGTACGGAAATGTGCAGAACTGTCTCGCAGTCCCCAGCTTCTGTCGATCGCGATTGATAGAAATTTTCATCCTTTGGTAAAACTGAGTGCACCACAATAGTCTAGAGGCCTTGCACAGCACAGATCCACAAAAATTTTTGAAAAAATTGCAAAATTTCATCGCGATTCATAGCCAGTCAATCGCGATTGACACTGTCCATCGCGACGGACAGCCAGTCCATCGCGACTGACAGACCCCGACGGACATGTGTCCATCGCGACGGACACCCCTGTCCATCGCGACTGATACCCTGTCCATCGCGATTGACCCCAGTCCATCGTGACTGATACCCTGTCCATCGCGACTGATACCCTGTCCATCACGATTGACCCTAGTCCATCGCGATTGACACCCATCAATCGCGACCGACAGCCCTGTCCATCGCGATTGACCCCAGTCCATCGCGCTTGAAACCTGTCCATCGCGATTGACACCAGTCCATCGCGATTGACACCTGTCCATCGCGATTGACAGCCCAGTCCATCGCGATTGACAGCCATTTTCGGCTAAATTTCTAGGGTTTTTTAAATTGAATATTTTGGCTACTTTTGGACATGGATAATGGACTCTAGAGCACATAAGGAGGCTATAGGCAAATAAGCCGAGGAAAACCTGTTGCCGTGTTGGCCTGTTTGAACCCTGTTTTAATCCCTGAAGCCTGAACTGACATAACTTTCTCATACGAAATCCGTTTGCTGTGATTCCTGTTTTGTTGGAAAGCTTGCAAGCTTCAAGAACAATGTTACGATATCTCAAGGCCACTATAAATGAAGGATTGTTCTATTCATTTGATGATGATATGCAGGTCAAAGCTTATTCTGATGCCGATTGGGCCGGTTCCAAGGAGGATAGAAGAAGTACAAGTGGTTACCTAGTCATGCTAGGTAGCAAGATCATCTCATGGATTTCAAAGAAGCAACCCACGGCGGCATTATCTTCCACGGAGGCTGAGCATAGAGCTTTGGCTCAAGTCACATGTGAGCTAATGTGGATTAAGAAGTTATTTATGGAGCTTAATTTGCAGGTTGACACATATCCAATTTTTTGTGACAACATGAGTAGCATTGATCTAGCATCAAATCCTGTCTATCATGCTAGAACCAAGCATATTGAAGTGCACTATCACTTTATAAGGGAAAAGGTGATATCCAAGGAAGTTTCAGTACATCATATTGGTACCAAGGACCAAGTTGCGGACATGTTTACAAAGGCTTTGAATGGGATGAAGATTTCAAAATTCAAGCAATGCATCAACATGAAGGAGCTTGGATGAGAACGAAGAATTGAAGCTTGAGGGCGAGTGTTAAAAGTCAAGCTTCAAGCTACAAATTCGTGGGGAATCTTTTATGGACATGTGTAGCAATCAAAGGAAGCCAAAAGCCACGAGATTCCATCAAGAAAAGTCACTCAACCACTCCCCAAGTCATCTCAACTAAGTCCTCCAAGTTAGGAGGCTGATTTGGAAAGGTAGTTCCTAGATTTTAGGGGCACACTTCTCACTATAAAAGGAACATGTATCCCGACTTCTTTTGGGCCATCTTCTTGGAGTTTTAGCTCATGTAAAGTGAGCACTAAGTGCTGGAGTTGTGATAAGCATGCCCCTTGCTTACTTGTTTGTTCTCTTTTAGTAGGCATATCTATCTGTGTGCGCAGGTAGTGTTGCAACTCTCTACCCCTGAGTTGTTAGCATTGGTTCTCCCTCATATTGTATCCATTTGATGTAATTCTTGTCTCATTGGATAGCTATTAGAGTCTATTTTATGCTCACAAATTCTTTGGAGCATTCGCTGAGTAATCTGGGAGCAACATTCATTTTAGTGAAGTTGTGTGATTGATGTCTCTCTCTGTGTGTAGGCTCTGTTGGAAATATTTTGCTCTCTGTTGTAAGGGCTGGTTCTCCTTCTCTATTTATCTATTTGCTATGATTTTGGTGTCATTGGGTAGCTATTAGAGTGCTCTAAAGTTAACTAAAGTTTGAGATTCATTCTCTGTATAATCTCTGAGAAAATCTTGCTAGAGTGAAGTGAGGTCT
>CM035441.1:38898497-38933497 GCA_020310875.1 Ceratopteris richardii | reverse complement strand
AAGGCTTCCTGGGCTTGTGTAGCAGCCTGGTCAACCAGCTAATTGAGGTTGGAAGATCTCTCAACCCTCCTTTGTCAATTCCTAGCCTAGGCTAAGTACGACTTAGGTGTGGTAATTAATTAGGGCAACGTTAGGAACGAATCAAGTCCAAGAGTATTAATCAACCAAGTGCAAGAAGTAAATAGGTCTTAAGTGCGAAAACCCTAAGGGACAAAAGGTAAACTGGAATCGATCACTTATCAAGTGCGGAAATTCACTTAAGTACTTCTGACGACGCGATTTCAGACAAGACCATAAACATAATATTCAACTCAAAAGAACAAAGTGATTGGTGCAAATTAACCTGCAACGAGAGTGTGCTTGGGTCCAAGGGGGTGGATAAATTAGGCATATGAACCTTAGATCAGGCAGACACTTAGGCCGAGACAGACAAAGCCTCAGATCTTCTAAAGCTAGTGTCAATCACACTGCCAGGTCTTGGGCCCAACAGTTGAGTGATTACCCATACACTCCCAGATCAGAAGCAAGTGATTCTGAGATGTCCTATCACATGGAGAGACCAGTAGGCAGTTCAGGGTTAGCTTATCTAGAAAAGCCAGAAGGACCTTACAAGACTCAACTGGAATACCTCAGGACTAATCGTCTAGGTGCTCGCATCTATGAAGATGGCCTGAGAAGATCGGTGGTCCAGATTAAGAACCCTGATCAACCCCATGGATTAGACCATCCGGTAGTCAAGTTTGAGGATGGAGCATACCTAGATAAAGAGGGGACTATATATGTAGTCACCACTCTTCCTGATAGAACTGATGAGTTTGGAAATGTGATCGCGGAGACTGACATGGGTGATATAGAGCAAGGTAACTTAGAGAGAGAGCCAAGGACTCCTCGTGGTAAATCTGTCTTGACCAGAATCATGACTCCGGAGTGGATTCCACAGGATAATAAAAGCATAGATCTGCTTTTAAACCGAGAAACCGATGAGGCTTTTTGGAGATATAAATCTGCTCAACCTCCGGAAGTGAGTGCACTCACAATATATGAGTTTAAAGACCCTGACTGCCCAGGCAAAGTAACATACCTAGACAATACATCAGAGAGGATCTTTGTGGTCACGGAGCATGGCAGACATGCCTACACATGGAAGGGTGAATTTGTTTTTCCCCAACCAAGGTCTAATGCGTTCTTTGGTCACCAAGGAGCTGGGTCCTCCCAAGCTCATGGAGCTCAAAGAGATAGAAGTAGAGACAAACCTGAGGTAAGTTTTGCCAACTCCCTGGGAAGAGAAAGAACGGGAACGGAAAGGAATAGAGTGGAACCTGAGAGACATAGAACTCCATGGAATCAAAGGAATGCTGACGATTTTCCTTTGCCAAGGTCGAGAGAACACACTAGAACCCTGCGACCAACTCAATTAGTGAAGTCCATGAAGAATTACTTCGATGGCACTGGAGACCCTTATGACCATGTGGCAGAATTTCGGCAAGTCTTGAAAGCTGAGCAGGTAGAGGACCTATTCACACAATATAATGCTTTTGGTCTAACCCTTAGGAACACTGCCCTTACGTGGTTTCAACCACTAAACGAGAGGCATTTCAGAAACATAGACCAGCTCTTAGAGGCATTTATCATTGAGTTTTCTAAGAGTGGAATCAGGCATAACACCTCCTCACTAATTCATAGCTTCAAACAAACACCTCAAGAGACGGTCAGACTAGCTGGAAGAAGATTTAGGCAGTACCTGGAGAGATGCCCGATGCCGGAGTTACCCTCCCCAGCCAAACAAGTGGCCTTGTTCTTAGATGGATTGTTGAGCACCAAGCTCAGGTCATATGTATACTTAAAGGACCCCAGAACGATAGAAGAGTGCGTGCGCATGTGCATAGACATTGAGGACAATCTAGGTGAGGAATTGGAACTATCAAAAATCTATAAGGATTCTGATAGCTCTAGTAGCCTCACATCTGGTCAATCCACATCCATTGAGGAACTTGCAGAGAAGGTAGCTCAAAAACTAGGTGTCTCTAGCAAACAAATTCCGAGATTTGCCCCAGTTAAGCGGTGTTACACTTGTGGCGGTGACCATATGGCAAATGTATGTCCCACTATGGCCCAACCCCAGGCGAATCCTAGTAGCCAGTACTGCACCATAGAGCGCAGGTACACAAACCACACTGCACAAGACTGCCCATATAACAAACAAACTGTTAGGCAAAATTATCCTCAGCCATATCCACAACAGGGTAGATACCAGAATCAGTACCCACCACAACACTACAACAGACCACAGCAAACTTATCAGCCACCTTATCAAGGGCAGCAGAGACCTCAACCAGTCCTAGTGCAGCAACCCCCTGCTCCAACCAATGTGATCCCAATGAAATATGCATCTGCTGAAGAAAATCCGAACAGAGCCATAGTCCCAATCACCCCGTTGCTATCAGACAGTGATCCAAGTGACCATAGTTTTGACTCCACACATATTGATAGCCCACAGGCTTATTACATGCAGTCACCCGAGCATAACGAGTCATACTATTATGAGGACCCAAGTGAAAATAGTGGGGAACCTGAGTATGCTAATGTCATGTACACAAACCCCAACTCTAGACCTCAACCTAGACAGGTACGGCCCCCATTTCCTAGAGGACCATGCTTCAGATGTCAGGGGGATCACCTTATACGTGATTGTCCACTGCCTGCCCCTACACAACCTCTACCAGTAACCATTCAGGGTTTCTGTCAAGACTGCGGGAAAGAACATCTCCTACGAGATTGCCCAAAGAACCCTAATAACATGCCTAAAATCACTCCTATCAATGTTGTTGGGTTAGTTGTAAACTCCACAGGGAGTGTGAATTCCACTGCACCAGTGCAGGTGATCACAAGAACCCAGGCACTACAACAAAACCAAGGTGTTGGTCAGGAAAAGAGCCCCGAGGTGAGTGAAACAGAGAGCATAACCAAAAAGAGAACGAGAGCCTGGAAGGATAGTCGTGAAAGAATGAAAAGGCAATGGGCAAAAAAGATGAGCGAACTTGAAGAAAGCTTGAGAGAAACCAAAGCAAAGATCATAGAGATCACATCTCAACCGCACTCTCACACATTCCCACCGCTACCATCCCCATCACCCTCCATCCCTCCACCCTCTAATACACCCCACGTATCCCACCCACCACCCCGAGTAGGATCAGTATTAGCCGATCCCACTCCTGAAGACATAGACATGATGCTTAAAGCATATCAGGCCAGAATCCAAGAAGGGCCAAATGTAACGGATCATGAAAAGTGCTACCCTAGAGCTGACCTAGAGATAGAAAGAACCAAGCTTTGCGCGAAAATGGTCGCATTGGCTCAGACTATGTTTGAAGCCAGTCGCCTTTTCAATTACTCGGGCTCAGCCAAGACACAATTACACTTGGATGGACTTCTAGAGAAGTTGGAGGGTATAATTGCAAGATCTGCCAAAGAAGAAAAAAATCAAGAGAGAGGTAAGGCAAGCAAAAACATGACCCATTCCCCATCAAAAGCTTATGTGCCCAATTCCACTGAACCAGACAACCCCTCCTCCTTAGAAAGAATAGAGAATCTAATGGCACAATCACAAAAGGAACACGCCCCTCAACACCATGACAAGGATAGTATAAGAGCAGGTTTTCCTACCCAGAAAGCCTACGTGCCTGAAGCCTATGTGCCTAACTCTACGGAGCCAGACACATCATCTTCAATGAATCGGTTCACACCAGAATTCCTACGCGAGATTCAAGAAGACAAATGGGCTAAAGAAAGTGAAGCCCCTCCTCCTTTTGAGCTGGTGGATGACACACACGATCAATTCCCACAAGACCTTCCTTCCATTTATGGAGAACAGGAGAGTTCCCAATCTCAAGAAAGATTAGACTTCGAGTCTAATTCTTTACAAGAACTACCCCAATTCACAGGCCCATGGGAAGCAAAGTCCACCTGTATGAGAGCTCCTACAGTCATGGTAAGAAATGAGGATTCAATTATACCTAGGAACACAGAGGTAGTGAAGAACACCAAAGTGCAGTGCAATCTCACTTTGGAAGAGCTGCTTAAGGTTAAACCAGAAGTATGGAAACATGTAGCCAATCAAGTGCCCGAGATAGCAAAACCTCGTTCCCAGGTAGAATCACATAGGACTGTGCCAGAGATACCCTTGGATAAGATAGGAGATGTGTGTGAAGGTGAAGAAGGGAACACCTATCTTCCCATTACCTACCAGGAGTACACCACCAAGGCAATTTTGGACTCAGGTGCAGGAGTTGCAATTGCCACAACTTCCCTATGGAAGCGTTGGGGCAAGCCAGCACTCAGGCCAACGAGAATGAAATTGCAGATGGCCGATGGTCATATTGAGAGACCCTTAGGATTGCTAGAAGGAATAACTCTCACCACCTGTGGTGTCGAGTTTGAACATACATTTGCTATATGTGACTTTAGCAAAAATCATGCCTATGAAATGATTTTGGGAAGACCATTTCTGCGGCAGTTGCAAGTGGTACAGGATTGGGGAACCAATTCCTTGTATTTGCAACATCTAGGTGTCACAACCAAAGTCAATCTTAAGGATTACTCTCATAGAGACGTACCACCTATTCAATGGAATCCCATCCATAGAGCCAAAGATGAGACTGAGTCTGTGCATTCCATAGAATCCGGATCCTCGTGGATGCATGAAGACACCCACTTATGGATGTGTAAGGTAGCAGTAGAAGAAGAGAAGAGAGAGAAAGCCAGAGAGGTAGGTGCAAAAGAAAACCATAGATCAATTCAAGACCCAGCCTATGCACCTGTAGTCTTTCCTGATGAGGAATTTGAACCCCATGGCTGGGCAGAAATCCTAGCAACAATGGATGTAGCCATCAATGAAGAGCAGTGGACACCTCATTGTGATGAGGATGGCTATGACATTTCAGTCTTCTCCATAGAGCCAATCATGGGAGAGGCAGTTCTAGAAGAATGCGAACCTATCCCTGATGCATTTGAGGAGGCAAGTGACTCCGATCTAGAGTCAATCATTATGGACCCACCTTTTGCATCAGATGAGGAATACTTCTATGAAGTAGAATTTCAACCCCAGAGGCACGGAGAGCTTACAAATGATGTAAGATTAGCCACACATGTGACCCCGAAGGAAGAAGGAAAGAAACGAAAGAAGAGAGAAGTCTCACCAGAAGAGGAAGAATCTTTGTTTGAGGTTCCAGAAAATTTTAAGAAGTATGAAATAGACGACAGGAGAGTCATGATAAGAATGCCTAAACGAGAGGCACAATCAGGAGAGGCCTATGATAACAAAGAAACCACCAAGAAAATAGTAGTGGCCCTAGAAGAAGGAGAGGAGAGATGCACATACATAGGCCATGACCTAACAGAGGAAGAAGAGCATGCATTAATAGCCTTGCTAAGAGAATACAGAGATGTATTCGCTTGGAGTTACCAGGATTTGAAAGGTGTTGACCCTGACATATGCTCACACACTATCCCCATGACCTCAGATGCTAAACCCTCTAAGCAAAAGCCCTATACATATAACGATAATTACGCTGCCAAGATTAAAGAGGAGATAGATAGACTGGTTGAAGTTGGATTTATCTATGAAATTGAGCACACTGAGTGGGTATCCCCCATTGTAGTGGTGCCCAAGAAAAATGGAAAGCTGCGTGTGTGTATTAACCTTAAAAAAGTTAATGCCGCCACGATTAGAGACAGTTACCCGCTTCCTATCACTGAGCATCTATTAGAAAGGATAGCAGGCAAGGAAGTGTACAGCTTCCTAGATGGGTTTTCTGGCTACAATCAAGTAGCCATTGCTCCAGAGGATCAACATAAGACGGCTTTTTCCACGGAGTGGGGCATATTTGCCTTTCGCGTAATGCCATTCGGGCTTACCAATGCACCGGCTACCTTTCAAAGATTAATGTGCCATGTATTTAAGGAGTTCCTGAGAAAGAACTTAGAAGTCTATGTTGATGATCTTTGTGCTCATTCCAACATTAGACAAACCCATATTCCTGAACTCAGACAAATCTTTGACAAATGTAGAGAATATCAAGTCTGCCTGAAACCAGAAAAGTGCGTCTTTATGGTCAAGCAAGGCAAGATTCTAGGACACATAGTGTCAAAGAATGGCATATCCACTGATGAAGAGAAAGTGAGAGCCATAGCAGAGCTACCTAGGCCAAGGAATGTCAAGGAAGTACAAGCTTTCATGGGGCATTGTGGTTACTACCGCCGGTTCATTCACATGTATGCTGTCATTGCGAAGCCCATGTACGGGCTTCTGACTAACTTTGAGTGGACTGAGGAATGTGAGAATTCCTTCCAGGAGCTTAAACGAAGATTATGTTCAGCACCAATCTTGACCACACCAGATTGGAACAGGCCATTCCATGTTCATGTGGATGCATCCAATTACGCTATTAGATGTGTACTTGCACAACCTACTGGTGAAGGTAATATGGATCTCCCAATTGCCTATGCCAGTAGACAATTGAATGCAGCTGAACAAAATTACACCACTACTGAAAGAGAAGGCTTAGGCATGGTGTATGCAGTCAAGAAATTTAGACATTATTTGCTTGCAAATAAGTTCAAATTTTTTACTGATCACCAAGCTCTACTGTACCTAGTAAACAAGCCATGTAATACAGGCAGATTAGTAAGATGGTTTCTCTTACTAATGGAGTATGACTTTGAGGTGGTAGTAAGAAAGGGCAGAACTCATCTAAGAGCAGATCATCTCTCAAGACTCACATCAGGAGAAGCCCCACAAGGAGTGTCAGATGACTTACCTGATGCTTACTTGTTTAACTTGGAAGTGGTACCGCAGTGGGCTAAGCCATTAGTACCAGTGCTAACCTACGGGCCTAACCACTCAGTGATGGCCACACAGGATAGAGAGGTGGTAAAGGCCCAAAAGTATCACATCATGGCAGGAAGTATGTACAAACACACGGATCAAGGGATCTTGGCTTGTTGTGTGGAAGAGGACGAGCACGCAAAGTGGTTGCAATTAGCACATGTAGGTGCATTAGAGCAACACTACTCAAAACAACGAACCCTGCAAACATTGAAAAGACTTGGAGTATACTCGCCAACTATGGAAGCAGAAATCCATAGAATGTGCAAGGAATGCCCAATTTGTCGCACTAAGCCACCAGTGGAACATGCCACCCTTTATTGCGTGTCTCTAGTGCCAGATTGGAGTGAGCCACTAGTAGCGTTTCTGAGGACGAAAACATTCCCTCAAGATATGACCCTGACAAGACAAAGAAGTTTAGAACAAGAGGCCCTAGATTACTCACTCATTGGTGATAATCTATACAAGGGTGGAAAAGATGGTTACCTGCGACTATGTGTTCATGAGAATGAATATCTAAAGATCTTGGAAACTGCTCACCAGGGTGTAGCAGGAGGACATTTTGGTCCAGATAGGGTGATCAAAGCAATTCTATTTGCAGGATTTTGGTGGCCCACCCTTCACATGGACGCACATACCTATGTGAAGAGGTGTGAGATTTGCCAGCGAACCCAGTATCCTATACGCAGAGATGAGATGCCACTGAAGCCTATGATGGGCGGACGTGCATTCTCTAAGTGGAGAATAGACTTTGTAGGTCCTATCAACCCTCCAGCTAAGGGTTCCCATGCTGAGTATATCATCGTTGCCACGGATTATCTAACCAAGTGGGTAGAGGTAAAAGCCACAACGAAGAACGATGCTCAGACAACTGCTAAATTCTTGTTTGAGAATGTATTCACAAGATACGGGCTACCCATAGAGCTAGTTAGTGATAGAGGCACTCACTTCTTGAATGAAGTTATTGAAAATCTGCTCCAAGAATTCTTGGTAGTGCATAAGAAGTCTGCCCCATATCATCCCCAAGCAAATGGACAAGCCGAAAGCACCAATAAGATCCTATGCAATGTATTGACAAAATTAGTGAACAACAAACGCTCTGATTGGGACAAACAGCTACACCATGCTGTTTGGGCATACCGAGTCGCCTACAAAACGGTACTCCAAGCCACCCCCTTTCAGATGGTTTTTGGCCAAAACGCAGTGCTACCGTTGGACTTTTTAATACCTACATTAAAAGTAGCACAAGAACACGAATGGACGGGTCATGAACTCTCCTCTAGACTTTTTGACCTTGAACGATTAGGAGAAACAAGATTGAGAGCAGCTGCAGGGATATATGCAGCTAAGAAGAGACAGAAGACATACTTTGATGCCCATGTGAAGGATAAGGGCTTGAAAGCAGGAGATCTAGTTTTAGTCTACACATTGAAACAACATGCAAGAAAGCTAGAAAAGAGAGGCTACGGACCTATGATCATCAATAGGATCTCCACGAGTGGAGCAGTACAACTGGCCACTTTAGAGGGTGATGTTCTCCCAAACTATATTAGCGGATGCAGAGTCAAGCTGTATCAGGAACCCCTCACGGAGGAAATGCTAAGTCGACTCAATACTGCTAAGCAACGTAAAGAGGAGGAAAAACGAATTCGAGAAGAAGCACAGGCAGAGGCCTTAGAGCGTATCAGACGAATGAAGTTGAGGAGACAAGGGAGGGATCAGCCTATGACTGACACTCAAGCGTCTCCAGGCTATCACATGGCCATGTGTAAGGCTTCAGGTGAACGTACACATAAGATAGTGGATCGGAGACCTTTTGTGACCCTAGAAATAGGACAAAGAGACAGCACAACAAGCGTGAGAGCTTTAATTGATTCAGGAGCAGCCACTAGTGCAGTTCGGCTTTCTTATTGCAAGCAGCTGCAATTGGAGGTAAAACCCCTAGAAGCATATCTGATAGGACTAGGAGGTGTTGAAACCCCTTGCATGGGAGAGGTGGATCTTCCCCTCTACATACAAGAGGTCCTCATGCCAGCAAAAGTGCTAGTGTGTGAAGACGAGGATCTGACCGAACCTCTTGTCTTAGGCCAAGACTGGATCTATGATCACGCAGTCAACCTCAACCTCAGAAGTGGACTTCTTCAGGTTTGGATAGGCCAAAGCCGTCTCATGATTGAATTAGAAAATCAAGCACTCAAACCAATAGAATAGGCACCAACTCCTGGTCCCTCCAGGAATCCACATGAAGATAACAATGTTGTTCTTGTACAAACTTCTATGGTGCAGAGGATTGTCAATCGTACTGAAGGTATAGGAGCCAATAAGGAGTTCTTAACTGATCCAAAGAAGATTCTAAACGAGCAGACTGAACATCACCCGACACAAAGGAGGCTGATGATCAAGAGGCAGGAGCGCCAACCCGTACAACATGGAGCATCTCGTGGCGCGAAGCAGATCTGGATACGCAAGGGTGGAAAACCCACCACTCTAATAGCAGACTCTCAAGGAGACAAGAGACGAGCCTCAACATCAAGGAACAAAGTGAAGAAGCCCTCTAGGATAACCCCTAGGCATGCCATTTCTATTTGGGTTCCTAAGCGGTCAATGAAGGCCATCCCTAATGCTAGACAGATATGGGTGCCCAAGGCTTGCTTACAAGTCCAAATTACTTCACCTTCAGACACTAGGATGAAGCAACATTCACAAGCACTCGTGGCCAACAACTCAGAAAACGAAAAGATACCTACACCACTCACTGTCTCCACTCCCATCAACCATCGGCATGTATGGAAATGGGTACCCAAAAGGTCCCAAATGCATCACACTCTCATCCGAAAATCTTCACCTGTCTTTAGCTCTAAGAGCTACGAATCCTCTATCAAAGTGTGGAGAATTAAACAGTGTATTAAACCCCCTGACCCAATTCTGTAAATCCGTCCACTCTAACACAGGAGCATTCTGAACCCATTGCATAACCAAAGTATGCATCTAGGACGACACTGACCTCTAATCACCACTCACACCTATCACAAACACTTCACCACTAACCACTGACCTCCGGGATTGTCATGTTAGTATTGTGAAGGGAACACCATTACATCTTGTTTCCTATGCAACACTAATGTGCCTTTCTTCTTCCAGTAGATAAGCAACCTACTCTCATGGCAACAGTGGCAGGCACAAGCTCTCCGGCAGGCTCTGGTGCTCCAATCAATTGGGATGCCATGCCAGTGGAGGCCCCACCAACAGCTCGGCCTCAAGAGTTCGTGAATGTGCGGAGACTTCCTATTCCAGATCCACCCAATGGCCTAACCGAAAGAGTAAAGGGGCATTCTCACTGGTTCAATGAGATGCCAGGAGATTTGGGAGACGCGGATCACATCTGGGAATCCAAAATGGAATGTGGAGGAGTGTGGTGGACCTTCCAGTTCTTCTCATGAGAATTCGAAGCATTGCAAAATGCAGCTCCACTTCAAGATATTTGGCAAAAGGCAGGATTACAAACTTATTTCAGTGCAGCTCTGCCTAAACCCGATTTCCTCAGGTGCTACTACCTAATTGCCACGATGAAGCCGACAGGGGATAAGGATCATTCAGGCACATTCTGGGTGCCCTCCTTGTCAAATTTGGAGGAAATGAGGAAGTTTGAATTGAATGTTACTTTAATCAGGGAAGCACTTCAGATGTATGGCACGCATGTACCTTCTGACCGCGACCCCTTGATACATGAGTCGATGAAAAGCAATAGAATCAAGAAGCTAAAAGAAATGTGCGCCCTCACCCCCAACATCGCCATACCTTTGCGGATGTGCCTCCAACACTTCGCATTCCCCGCTCAGGACCGTTTCACTCAACCTCACAAGAAAATATGGTATGGGCTATATCTAGCAGAGACTGGAAGCTTGCCCATTAAGATGCCGGTATGGATCTTAGATCAAGTGTATGAGGCAGGCAAGCGGGGAGTGAGAAAGCCTACTCTACATGGTTGTTGTGCGCTTACAAGAATTATCTATAGATGTCTTGCATATGATGTGCCAGTTGCTAGAGCTTTAAAGTATGCACAATTGGAGTTGTTCAAAGGGCGGAAGTCAGGGAGCCAGCCTGCAAAACGAATGCGTGGATCGCTCTCCCAGGTAACGATCCCTCAAGAAGCCACGACCGAAGCTTCTCCCCGACCAGAAGCTCAGGTCACACCTTTCACGATCCATCTTCAAGGAGTTCAAGCTGGGGAGGTGGTACAACCCGTTCCATCCGCCCCTCCACTACCTACCGATGCAGAGTTTGCATCTATGGCCACCTTCACAGAGGATCCAAACTTCGATTTTGAAAGATTCCTGCAGACGGTCCCCCTATCAGACAGTGAAGATTCCCCTAACAATGTTGATCCGGGTGCATCAGTCCAAAGAGAACAGCCACGGGGCGAGATGAGCAGAGTGTATGGGAAAGAAGTGGCACAACATCCTCATGACCCGAACACACAAGTTCAGGAAGGTGCACAAAGAAACGACCCCGAAGACAGTGAAGAGGAGGCCCCTGCCTACACAGCACAACTCAGATGGCTATACAGGACAATCAAGCAGGTGCAGAGAAGACACAAGATGACAGAAGAGGCGAATAGAGCCCTAGTGAATCAAATGCTTCAAAATGAGAATGTCGACTCACATTTTGTGGAATCATTGAACCTATTGGCTGAGACATGTGGGATCGGGGAAGCATTGAGGACAATGGTCATGATCAGGAAAACCCTACCTATGATCAACGAAGGATTGATACACGTCCACGACGAGGGAAAATGATTCAAATGGAGGTCTCTACAGCCTTGCCTACTACAGATTCCGAGGATGTTCACATGATGAGCGCAAATCCCATTGACGAACAAGATGTAATTACACAGGTACCATCTCCACCGCCACCTCCCATTCAACCCTCACCCCTGCACCCACCTCATTTAGTCATGCACTCGACACCATGCTCGAAGCTGCTGCCCAACTTAAACAGGAATACAGGTTATTAGAAGAAAACAATAAGGAGCTCTGTACATTGTCATCCCACCTCCAGGCACGTGTCACTGCCTTGGAGTTGTCTAATACGGAGTTACAGCAGGAGGTGACCACCCTCCAACAATACCAGGTGGAGCTCGAGTCCACACATACAGAGAAGTGTAGGGCAACGGAAGATCAACTTAGAGATCAACTAGCCCGTAACGCTAGACTACAACGAAACATGGCCCTACTCCGACGCCATTTAGCGGCTGCCCAAGAAGAAAACAAAAGACTACAGCAACAGAATCAAGACAACCTCGAAGCAGCCATGGAAAATACTCCAGGGGCACCCATCGGCCCTGCTAAATTCCAAGCCATCCCCTCAGAGAATATACAACAAATATTAGAAACCTATGCCACTCTCTTAGAAGCTCATGATCAGCCTGCTGACCAAGTCAAAGACCTACAGAAAGCCCAGGTGCCAGCACCACACCAACAAGAACCTAAAGAGATGGCCAACACTGCAACCTCACCAGAGCCAGAATTATCAGTAACCAATGAGGTACTTGAGCTACGGCAGCAGGTGGCAGAACTAAAAATTAAATTGTTACAGTATGAACGACCTCCCTCTCCACCTGATCAAACCATCGAAGAAGACACAGTAGTCATTCCAGTGGAGGAAACATTCGAAGATACTTATGAGCCACAACCTCTTCCAGGTGGCAGGATCACTGAAGAGGGACAGGATACATATGAGGAGCCCCCGTCAGCATGGATGAAGCAGGTCGAGGAGATGGGCCACACTCACGAAGAGCGTGTTGCAACTCAGATGCTAGCCATGAAAACCATAGAGGAGACCATACTCAAGTCTGAATATTTCTCAAACTTGGCTCCTAGGCAGTTGATAACTAGCTCAGAGTTACAATACAAACCTTATTTTGTATTGTTGGCGAACTACAATGCTGAGATCAAACGCATAACCAACAAGTACCCCTCGTTCGCAACACAATTCGAACCAGAGGACATCCCAGAGGCAGCCAGAAAAGGGGCGATATTTCAACCTACTTGGAGGCAAAGATTACTGGAAACATACCCGGAAATGCTGAGAACATGGGATCACGCTCCCATGCATTTGAAGTATAACCCCTGTTATGGGCCAGTACAAAGAAGAAGATCATGGAAGGCCTTCGCCATCAAGGTTCAGAACAACGCAACTTGTAAAGAATGGCTCAATTACCCTGCAATCGCACCCCCAACCGGCACACCTACAGTATCATACATGATAGCCACTATCAGACATTGGATGCCACGCCTCCACCCCATGCCGGATGTCGCCGCTCAAATGATGCTCAAAATTTTGGACATGATGCAAGTGGTCCTAAAGACCTTTCGAAACGTACGTAACATCCAGCCTTCAATCCCGGGCTTCATCAACGGTAATTATGATTTGCTCTATGACATGAGCACGACCCCTAGCATTCGAGTAGCTTATGCATGGCATGCACGAATAAGATATCTCCCTGCCTGCTACAAGCAAACCTTTGATGATATGTTCACCACGGGGTTTTGGGAGTCACACTCCGAAGTGTTCGCACCATGGCCAACCCACCTGCTACATCTATTCGCGTGTGAACAAACGATGCACTCAGAACTCTACACAACGCCACAACCGAACATGCCGGGTGCTGTCAATTGGGAGGCCCTCCAGAGAGACTTGGTTCGGGGACTACGCATCAAGGAACAAGAAGTGGCAACCGGCCTCCTGCAGAACTACATTGATCAAACAGTGGAGCAGAGGTCTGTCAGAGGCGACAGACGCTAGGGGGGGGGAGAGTGTTGACAGCACACAGGAAGAAGCAAGTACGGACACACATGCAGATCTAGCACTAAGGCAACCCTTCATTTTTTTTTCAAAACCCTTACATCATTTTAAAGTGATTCTCATCACTAAAAACCCTTGTAAATATCATTTCACCTTTTTGTAGCTCCATTTTGTACAAGCCGAGGAGTCCTCGAGCTTGGGGAGCCTTAGAAGTAGTTGCCTGCCAATTTTCATAATTTTCAGATCTCGTTTGAGCCCTCAAATAAGCCCTGGAACCTAATTTTTAACTAGGCCGGACACTAGGTCTGGACAGGGCCAAAGCTAGTCAAAAACTATAAATAGAGCTAGAGAGCTCATTTTGGAGAGTTTTCTTATAGTTTTGAGCTTGTATGAGAACTTGGTTGCAATATAAGTGATTCCATTGTCTTACTCTCTTTGTTCTTGCCGTAAGCGTGCGTGTGCGTGTATGTGTGTGCATGCTTGTGTGCTTCTCACTCACGCACTTGTGCTTCCACTTGCTCGTGGTCTTCATACCATCCTCACGTCTTCCCGGATTGACATTAAAGGAGGTGCTACTCATCACTGAGCTACAATATACATATACATATACATATACATATACATATACATATACATATACATATACATATACATATACATATACATATACATATACATATACATATACATATACATATACATATACATATACATATACATACACATAGACATATACATATACATATACATATACATAGACATATACATAGACATATGCATAGACATATACATAGACATATACATAGACATATATATAGACATAGACATAGACATAGTTATAGACATAGACATAGACATAGACAGACATATACATATACATATACATAATCATATACATATACATATACATATACATATACATTAGATATACATATACATATACATATACATATACATATACATATACATATACATATACATTAGATATACATATACATATACATATACATATACATATACATATACATATACATATACATATACATATACATATACATATACATATACATATACATATACATATACATATACATATACATATACATATACATATACATATACATATACATATACATATACATATACATATACATATACATATACATATACATATACATATACATATACATATACCTATACTTATACATATAGATATACATATAGATATAGATATAGATATACATATAGATATACATATCCATATACATATACATAAACATATACATATACATATAAATATACATATACATATACATACACATATACATATACATATACATATACATATACATATACATATACATATACATATACATATACATATACATATACATATACATATACATATACATATACATATACATATACATATACATATACATATGCATATACATATACATATGCATATGCATATACATATACATATGCATATACATATACATATGCATATACATATACATATAATATGCATATACATATACATATACATATACATATACATATACATATACATATACATATACATATACATATACATATACATATACATATACATATACATATATGTTGAGAGCAGTATGGGCACCCAAGGACTGACTAGACAAGGAAGCCAGCGGAGAGAGTCAGAGCGAGGTGAAGGATTGAGTAGACAAAGCAATCGACGCAAATCTGGCAGATAGGCCCTTCAAATTTTTCCAAATTAACATCTTTTTAACAGTGATTCTTATCACTAACAATCATTGTAAATACCATTTCATATTTTTGTAGCTCCATTTTGTGCAAGCCAAGGAGTCCTTGAGCTTGAGGAGCCTGAGAAGTACCTTCATATCAATTTTTGTATTTTTTAGGCTCCGTTTAAGCCCTCGAATTGGCCCTAGAACCTAGTTTTTAACAAGGCCGGACACTAGGTCTGGACAAGGCCAAAACCTAGTCAAAAACTATAGATAGAGCTAGAGAGCTCATTTTTGAGGTTAGCTTGTAATTGATATGAACTTGTAAGAGCTTTTTGAAAGTAATCTAAGAACTCCATTGCTTCTCACTCTTTGTCTGACTGTGTGTGCGCATGTGTGTGTGTATGTGTGTGCATGTTAGTGTGCTTCTCACTCACGCACTTGTGCCTTCACTTGCTCGAGGTCTTCATACCATCCGCACGTCTTCCCGGATTGACATTAAAGGAGGTGCTACTCATCACTGAGCTACACCAAATTTTGGCGCCGTTGCCGGGGATCGAGCTTTAAGGACGAGCGTGTGATGGTAAGACGTAGAATTTCAGTCCATCACGATTGATAGCCAGTCAATCGCGATTGACACTGTCCATCGCGACGGACAGCCAGTCCATCGCGACTGACAGACCCCGATGGACACGTGTCCATCGCGACGGACACCCCTGTCCATCGCGACTGATACCCTCTCCATCGCGATTGACCCCAGTCCATCAGGACTGATACCCTGTCCATCGCAACTGATACCCTGTCCATCACGATTGACCCTAGTCCATCGCGATTGACACCCATCAATCGCGACCGACAGCCCTGTCCATCGCGATTGACCCCAGTCCATCGTGATTGAAACCTGTCCATCGCGATTGACACCAGTCCATCGCGATTGATACCTGTCCATCGCAATTGACAGCCCAGTCCATCGCGATTGACAGCCATTTTCGGCTAAATTTTTAGCGTTTTTTAAATTGAAGATTTTGGCTACTTTTGGACATGGATAATGGACTCTAGAGCACATAAGGAGGCTATAGGCAAATAAGCCGAGGAAAACCTGGTTCCCTGTTGGCCTATTTGAACCCTGTTTTAATCCCTGAAGCCTGAACTGACATAACTTTCTCATACGAAATCCGTTTGCTGTGATTCTTGTTTTGTTGGAAAGCTTGCAAGCTGCAAGATGAATGTTACGATATCTCAAGGCCACTATAAATGAAGGATTGTTCTATTCATTTGATGATGATATGCTGGTCAAAGCTTATTCTGATGCCGATTGGGCTGGTTCCAAGGAGGATAGAAGAAGTACAAGTGGTTACCTAGTCATGCTAGGTAGCAAGATCATCTCATGGATTTCAAAGAAGCAACCCACGGCGGCATTATCTTCCACGGAGGCTGAGTATAGAGCTTTGGCTCAAGTCACATGTGAGCTAATGTGGATTAAGAAGTTATTTATGGAGCTTAATTTGCAGGTTGACACATATCCAATTTTTTTTGACAACATGATTAGCATTCATCTAGCATCAAATCCTGTCTATCATGCTAGAACCAAGCATATTGAAGTGCACTATCACTTCATAAGGGAAAAGGTGATATCCAAGGAAGTTTCAGTACATCATATTGGTACCAAGGACCAAGTTGCGGACATGTTTACAAAGGCTTTGAATGGGATGAAGATTTCAAAATTCAAGCAATGCATCAACATGAAGGAGCTTGGATGAGAACGAAGAATTGAAGCTTGAGGGGGAGTGTTAAAAGTCAAGCTTCAAGCTACAAATTCGTGGGGAATCTTTTATGGACATGTGTAGCAATCAAAGGAAGCCAAAAGCCACGAGATTCCATCAAGAAAAGTCACTCAACCACTCCCCAAGTCATCTCAACTAAGTCCTCCAAGTTAGGAGGCTGATTTGGAAAGGTAGTTCCTAGATTTTAGGGGCACAATTCTCACTATAAAAGGACCATGTATCCCGACTTCTTTTGGGCCATCTTCTTGGAGTTTTAGCTCATGTAAAGTGAGCACTAAGTGCTGGAGTTGTGATAAGCAAGCCCCTTGCTTAAGCTAGCCCCTTGCTTGCTTGTTTGTTTTCTTTTAGTAGGCATATCTATCTGTGTGCGCAGGCAGTGTTGCAACTCTCTACCCCTGAGTTGTTAGCATTGGTTCTCCCTCATATTGTATCCATTTGATGTAATTCTTGTCTCATTGGATAGCTATTAGAGTCTATTTTATGCTCACAAATTCTCTCGAGCATTCTCTGAGTAATCTGGGAGCAACATTCATTTTAGTTAAGTTGTGTGATTGATGTCTCTCTCTGTGTGTAGGCTCTGTTGGAAATATTTTTCTCTCTATTGTAAGGGCTGGTTCTCCTTCTCTATTTATCCATTTGCTATGATTTTGGTGTCATTGGGTAGCTATTAGAGTGCTCTAAAGTTAACCAAAGTTTGAGATTCATTCTCTGTATAGTCGCTGAGAAAAGCTTGCTGGAGTGAAGTGAGGTCTCTGCTTGACTAGCAGTTGTGAGCATTCAACTAGCTCATGTTGTAGACATTGTTTCTCTTTGTGTAAGTATCCATTCGAAATAAAATTTGTCTTTTTGGAAAGCTCTTGGTGTCTACTACAGGTCTACAAACGCTCACTGGAGTTCTCTGCATAAGCTCTAAGTAAGAGCACTTTTGGTGTGCAGAGGTCAAAGAAGGATACCTGTGGAGGTCATTCGCGCTTCGTCGTTGCTTAGGGGTTGAGATACTTCCCCCATCATACCACATATACATATACATATACATATACATATACATATACATATACATATACATATACATATACATATACATATACATATACATATACATATACATATACATATACATATACATATACATATACATATACATATACATATACATATACATATACATATACATATACATATACATATACATAGACTTATACATATACATATACATATACATAAACATATACATATACATATACATAGACATATACATATACATAGACATATAGATAGACATATACATAGACATATACATAGGCATATACATATACATATACATACATATACATATACATACACATATACATATACATATACATATACATAGACATATACATAGACATATACATAGACATATACATAGACATATACATAGACATATACATAGACATATACATAGACATATACATAGACATATACATAGACATATACATAGACATATACATAGACATATACATAGACATATACATAGACATATACATATACATATACATACATATACATATAAAAATACATATACATATACATATACATATACATATACATATACATATACATATACATATACATATACATATACATATACATATACATATACATATACATATACATATACATATACATATACATATACATATACATATACATATACATATACATATACATAGACATATACATAGATATATACAGAGACATAGACGTAGACATAGACATAGACATAGACATATACATATACATATACATATACATATACATATACATATACATATACATATACATATACATATACATATACATATACATATACATATACATATACATATACATATACATATACATACACATATACATATACATATACATATACATATACATATACATATACATATACATATACATATACATATACATATACATATACATATACATATACATATATATACATACATATACATATACACATACATATACATATACATATACATATACATATACATATACATATACATATACATATACATATACATATACATATACATATACATATACATATACCTATACATATACAAATACCTATACATATCATATACATATACATATACATATACATTTACATATACATATACGTATACATATACATATTGTAGCTCAGTGATGAGTAGCACCTCCTTTAATGTCAATCCGGGAAGACGTGAGGATGGTATGAAGACCTCGAGCAAGTGGAGGCACAAGTGCGTGAGTGAGAAGCACACAAACATGCACACACATACACACACACGTGCACACACGGCAAGACAAAGAGTGAGAAGCAATGGAGTTCTTAGATTACTTTCAAAAAGCTCTTACAAGTTCATTTCAATTACAATCTACCCTCAAAAATGAGCTCTCTAGCTCTTTTTATAGTTTTTGACTAGGTTTTGGCCCTGTCCAGACCTAGTGTCCGGCCTAGTTAAAAATTAGGTTCCAGGGCCAATTTGAGGGCTTAAACGGAGTCTAAAAAATACGAAAATTGATATGTAGGTACTTCTAAGGCTCCTCAAGCTCAAGGACTCCTTGGCTTGCACAAAATGGAGCTACAAAAATATGAAATGGTATTTACAATGATTGTTAGTGATAAGAATCACTGTTATAAAGATGTTGATTTGGAAAAATTTGAAGGGCCTATCTGCTAGATTTGCGTCGACTGCTTTGTCTACTTACTCCTTCGCCTCGCTCTGACTCTCTCAGCTGGCTTCCTTGTCTAGTCAGTCCTTGGGTGCCCATACTGCTCTCAACACCCCCCCCCTCTCTCGCGTCTGTCGTCCCTGACAGACCCTTGTTGCTGGGAGTGTTGTATGTAATATTCCACAACCTGAGTGGCAAGCTGATGTTCTTGTAGGCGTAGTCCTCTGGCCAAGTCTGTCATCATACGATCCCAATCAATTGGTCCTGGAATGTCCGGATGTGGCAGACGTAACTGATCTGCATGGATCGCTTGTTCTACTGTGAATAGATGTAGCAAATGTGTGGGTCTGGGAATGAAGATTTCGGAATGATATTCGCAGAATCCCGTAGAGAACATTTCCTCAAATGTCTGCTTGAAGCATGCGGGTAAGTACTTTATTCGTGCATGCCAGGCAAAGATTATAGTGACCGAGGGAGTCTGGCTCATGTCGTAGACTAAATCCTTGTTACCTTGAGAGAATCCAGGGGCACAGATGTATGGAGCTTGTACATTCCGAAAGGTTTTGAAGACAATCGTCATGAGCTCGAATATCTTCATACACATTTTCGTTGTTATGTCTGGTACATTATTTAGACATGTAGACCAGTGCCGAATTGTTGATATCATGTAGGCTACGGTTGGGGTCCCTCGAGGTGGAGCAAAATATGGATAGTTAACCCAAGCCGAGCATTCTTTATTGTTGCGTACCTTGATTGCAAATGCTTGCCAGGATCTGCTACGTACCACTGGGCAATAGCATGGATTATACTTGATATATAGTGGCATGGTTGCCCAGGTGCTCATCATCTCTGGGTAATCGGTTAGTAGACGTGCACGCCAATTAGGTTGGAAGATCGAGCCAGCACGTGCATCTGTCGGTAAATCCCCTAGCTCAAATTGAGTGGCAAATGTGGGCTCCTTCCCTGTATGTCTTTTGACTTCTGCATTATAATCGTGTAGTAAGACAAAATAAGGCATGTATTGCGACTCTGATGTTGTGATTAACCGTTGATGGGATAAGTTTTGAAAGTAGGAAGACCGAAGGACAATTTCTTCCAGATTTGTGAGAGATTGCATTTGCACGGCCACACGATCATCATGTGTCTTACCCACTTTCTCGACCCTTTTTACCCAATCTGGAACTTGAATTTCTAAAGTGTCTTGTCCTTCCTCTGTAGTTCGACCATCGGGTGTCGGCATCGGCTCATATGGCTCTTCATAGCTGTCATCGACGGGGATTTCCACTACTGTTTCAGGTTCTGGTTCTTCAATGGGCGAGGGTGGCCTTTCATATGGTAAGAGGCATGCTTGGAGTTTTGCCACCTGTTTCCGGAGGGTCTCTACTTCTTCTGTAGAGTGTTGCAAGATTGCCGGCTCCTGTTGAGCTGTGGGGACACTGGCTAGCTGTTTCTTTAGATCTGCACATTCAGTCTCTAACTTTTCATATGACTCCAAGAAATTTGCATGCTCCTCAAGTAAGATGCGAATGTCTTCCGATGGGACTGCTCTATATCTGGTAGGGCTAATGGTTGCTCCTACAGTTCCTTCCATAGCCGCTTCAAAGTTGTCTTGGTTTTGTTGTTGAAGTCTCTTGTTCTCTTCTAGTGCTGCTGCCATATGCTTCCTTAATAACCCAATGTTGCGTCTGAGTGTAGCATTAGATATCATTTGCGCTTGGAGCACTGTTTCTAATTCCTTGACTGCTTGGTCATCCACTGTTGATGTCTTTGATTCTAGTTCGGAGTGAGCCTGCTGTAAGGTGGTATGCTCGGTTAGGAGCGTTTGGTAGTCAGCTTCAAGAGTGGTGACCCTAGCTTGCAGACGTTGAGATTCTGCCTGGAGGGCCGTAGTGCGTTCTTCCAATTGATGGTATTCTTGTTGTAGTTGATGTGCACACTGAAGTAAGGTGTTGAACGTGCTATTTACATTATGAGATGCAAGGGGAAAAGTTTGAAGTGCAGGGGAGGTGGGATTGGGTAGGGGGGTAGTGAATGCTGTGTGTGCCAATGATGTGAGTGGTGAGGTGGGGGGTAAGGGAGGGGGAGATGGTGGAATCGTGGGGAGAGGTGCTGTGGTTGGTGAAATGTCCATTGGGTCAGACAAAGTGGTGTGTACAGGGGCTACCATGTAGGTGGGTATGGTAGGTGAAGTGAGTGTGGTGTTCGTGTAAATTGATGTCGTTGCGAACATCGGGGAAATGTGCCTCTGAAACATTGGAGAGCGGATGAACTGCTCCACGAAGGACGGGTATTGGGGTGGTGAGGTCAGGTTGAAAGAGGGGTAGGGGCCAGATGGGAAGTGAGGGTCATGGAATGGAGGTGCCCGTAGTGGGGAATAGGCTGGGAAACACAGGGTGCCTTCGGTGGGTGCTGGGTTTCCAACTACACTTGGAATTATGGGATGGCCAGTCATGGGTTCGGAGGATAGAAGGGATGAAGTGTACAAGGGATTGGTGACGAAGGAGAAGAGGGTGTCTTGTGAGGTGGGTTCTCGAAATGAGAATGATTTGAATGAGGATGGGCTATAAGTGAAGGTAGAGGTGATGACTGTCGTTTCTTCCATGGTGGGAGGTGGTGGTGGGGGTGGAGAAGGTGGTGATGGAGGATGCTGGGGTGAGATGGTTGATGTCTGAACGAAGGTTTCGGCAGAGAGCTCAGTGGTGGTTGTGGGGGTAGCTGTTGTTTCAATGGGTACTTCTTGTTCCGTGACGGGTATCCTGATAGTCTTACCTGCTCGTGGTAATGTGTCAACTCTGCGTTTGTCATACCTCACGGACTGGCGGACTGCAGTGTGGACAGCCTCCGGAACTCCTAAAGATTCTGACACTAATTTGAGGGTGTCAATGAAATGTTGGTCCACCCCCTCATCTGATAGCATTTCTTGCATCAAAGCTTGACCTGATACAAGAGAGAGTTGATGCCTTTCTTGTACTGCTTTGATTGTGTCGTATAACCTTTGTAGTTGAGCTGTATATGCTGGTGCACCTACAAGTTCTGGCACTTCTTGTTGCTCCTCTTGATGCTCTTGATCATGATCCTCCTCATCTTCCTCCTGTTCTTCATCTCCATCATCCTCTTCATCCACTTCAACTGGGGTGACCGGTGCTTGGGAGGTTGTGGCCTGCGTTTGCACGTTTTCCGCTTGTTGTGCCTCTTCTGCCTCCAGCTCTACATCTTGTAATAATTGTTCGAAATCTTCATTAATGAGTTCTTCCAAAGGTGCACCACTGGGAAATTCAAGATCGGTTGGGATAGGAGGGAATATCAAGGTGGAACCATCGGTGCTGCGTCTTGGAAGTCGGAGTGTGAATGGTCGGACTCTTCGGGGTGGAGGGGTGACATCTGGTGTTAGGGTGGCTCCACGTGGTTGAGCACATGGGACTTGGACAGTGCCTCTCATCTTCTTAGAAGGGGGTCCAGTGGATGTCCTGCCTCTAAACTGCTCTACACGATTCCACATTAGGGCCCGTTGAATAGGAATGTCATAAGCCAAACACCTATAAATGATTCTCGTCAGAGCATAGCAACCATATAAAACCTGTTTCCGCGGCCATCGTTTGTGAGCTAGGTGTATCTGATCAATTATCCAGTGGGGTAAGTTGATGGTGAGGCTCTGTGTCTCTGCCAGATACAAACTAAACCAAATCTTTTTGGGCGGCATGGTGAATCTATCTTGTGCAGGGAAAGCAAAGTGTTGCATGCACATGCGAAGGTGTATTGCAATATTAGGCGTCATGGACACCATGTCCTTGAGTTTGGTGAGACTTCGATTCTTCATGTAATCCGGTACTAGGGTTTCCTTCTCTGTAGGAATATGCATTCCGCGCATATCTAGAGCCTCTCTCACCAAGTTGTTTGATAGCCTGAACCTCTTGAGCTCATTCCCCTTTGTCAGAGATGGAATCACAAATGAGCTTGCACCTTTTGGGTTCTGGTTTGGAGTCAAGGTGTTGATGAGATAGTAGCATCGCATGAAGTCAAGCTTTGGGAGCCGTGCACTGAAATATGCATTCAAGCCTGCCTTTTCCCATATCGAACGTAGACCTTCTGCATTTTGTAATTTCTCGAATTCTCTTGTAAAGAAATGGTATCTGCCTTGCTTCCCATTGAAGTCCAACTCTGATTCCCATAGGTACGTTCCTTCACCCAAGGGTCCTGCCACCTCAGTAAACCAGTGGGAAGTCTTTCCTACGGGCATGGTGTGGCCACGCGGAGGGTCCGCAATAGGTATGATTTTGATGGCCTGCAATTCTTCTGGTCTTTCGTTTGTCTCAGGCAAAACGGGTAAACTGTCTAAGTCCACCACTTGCGGGCTGGTTTCTGTGTGAGAGCTAGTTCCTGCTGCCTCAGCCATGTTGAAAACTTCACAGCTGGTTCTGTGAGAATATATGAATAAATGTTAACATTGCAATGGAAACAAAAATGACATGGTGTCCCCTGTTACAACATTAACCTAAATTTCAGGAGAGGTTAGGGGTTAATAAGTGCTCGGTGCTAGTGTGTGTAGTTAGAAATTGGGTAGACCTACGAGCTAAGCGGAATGATGTGATGTGACAGTGAAGTAGTTAGTAGGTGGACATGGATTTACAATTGGGGTCCGGGGGTTTATTACAAGTTTTAGGTTGCCAAATGCAACGGATAGGTTTTGAGTTTGACTTTGTGGAGGCTGTGGAAAGTGTGATAAGGTATTTACTTGAAAAAGGGGGCTGTTTAAGGACCCATCTACGAGTGAGTTTGTGCATGCTTCTAGGTGGTAGTGTGTTCGAGTATATCAGACAAGGGTGGGTGGCGGCTGCTTGAGCGAGTGAACCCTGTTGTGTATGATGTGAATTGTGTGGGGTTATTTGAGCCCTCAAGCAAGCCTTAGGCACCCAAATTTGTCTTGATTGTGGGTCAGCCTTCATCGACTTCTTGGGTACCCAAATGGACTTCACTATCTCAACAGAGGTTTTAGGAGTCCTCTTATTAGCATCAAGTCATTGATTACTAATAGGAAGTTGAGACCGTTGTTGCGACTTAGTCACGGTCGGCAGCTCGTCTTTCCGCACCCACATTTGTTTCATCGGCTGAGTTGTTCTGCTTCGTGCGTTCTTTTGGTCTCTTGCTTGGAGAGTCTTCAGTGATTGATCTGCCCTTAGTTGCTGCCTCCTTCTGGCCTTTGGAAAAGAAGGGAGTTCCATTGTGGTTCTGACTCCTTCTTTGAGATCTTCATTCTTCTGCATCACATAGCCTTGGACAAGAACAGCATGGTCAACTTCATGTGCACCCCTGGAGGGATCAGGAGTCCGTGTCTTTTCTAGTTCCTTGAGTGCTCCATTATTTAACTCAATTGTAATTCTAGTCTGATTCACCCATACCTGAAGAAGTCCACTTCTTAGGTTTAGGTTGACTGCTTGGTCATAGATCCAGTCTTGACCCAAGACAAGGGGTTCAGTGAGGTCCTCATCTTGACACACTAGTACTTTAATTGTCATTGCCTCATCATGAATATAGAGGGGAAGTTCCACCTCGCCCATGCAAGGGGTTTCCACGCCTCCCAATCCTATGAGATATGCTTCCACAAGATTGACAGTTAACTGCAACTCTTGACAGTAAGACAATTTAACAGCACTAGTGGCTGCGCCTGAGTCAATCAAGGCTCTTACAGTCCTTGCACTCTTTCCTTGTCCTATATCTAAGGTTATGAAAGGACGTCGATCAGTTATCCTATGTGAGCTAACACCTGAAACTTCACACATAGCTACGTCATATCCTTGATCTGCATATGCATCTTGCCTAGGGTGCTCTCTACCTTGTCTTCTTAATTTCAATCTTTGTATGCGCTCTAGGGCTTCTGCTTGAGCTTCTTCTCGAATTCGCTTTTCTTCCTCTTTGCGTTTCTTAGCAGTGTTGAGTCGACTTAGCATTTCCTCTGTGAGAGGTTCCTGATACAACTTGACTCTGCATCCGCTAATATAGTTTGGGAGAACATCACCCTCTAACCCACTCGTGGAGATCCTATTGATGATCATAGGTCCGTAGCCTCTCTTCTCCAGTTTCCTCGCATGTTGCTTCAATGTGTAGACTAAAACTAAGTCGCATGCCTTCAAACCTTTATCCTTAACGTGGGCATCAAAGTATGCCTTCTGTCGTTTCTTAGCTGCATATATCCCTGCAGCTGCTCTCAGTCTTGTTTCTCCTAATCGTTCAAGGTCAAAAAGTCTAGAGGAGAGTTCATGACCCGTCCATTCATGCTCTTGTGCCACTTTCAATGTAGGTATCAAAAAGTCTAAAGGTAGCACAGCATTTTGACCAAACACCATTTGAAAGGGAGTGGCTTGGAGTACCGTTTTGTAGGCAACTCGGTATGCCCAAACAACATGGTATAGCTGTTTGTCCCAATCAGAGCGTTTATTGTTCACTAATTTCGTCAATACATTGCATAAGATCTTGTTGGTGCTCTCAGCCTGGCCATTTGCTTGAGGGTGATAGGGGGCAGACTTCTTATGAACTACCAAGAATTCTTGGAGTAGATTTTCAATTACTTCGTTCAAGAAGTGAGTGCCTCTATCACTTATTAGCTCTATAGGTAGCCCATATCTTGTGAATACATTCTCAAACAAGAATTTAGCAGTTGTCTGAGCGTCGTTCTTTGTCGTAGCTTTTACCTCCATCCACTTGGTGAGATAATCCGTGGCCACAATGATATATTCAGCATGTGAACCCTTAGCTGGGGGATTAATAGGGCCTACAAAGTCTATTCCCCACTTAGAGAATGCACGTCCACCCATCATAGGTTTCAGTGGCATCTCATCTTTGCGTATAGGATACTGAGTTCGCTGACAGACATCACACCGTTTCACATAGGTATGTGCATCCATGTGAAGGGTCGGCCACCAGAAGCCCGCAAATAGTATTGCCTTGATCACCCGATCTGGTCCAAAGTGTCCTTCTGCTACACCTTGGTGAGCAGTTTCCAAGATCTTGAGATATTCACTTTCATGGACACATAGTCTCAAGTAACCATCTTTACCACGTTTGTATAGATTATCGCCAATGAGAGAGTAATCCTGGGCTTCTTGTTCTAAACTCCTTTTCCTTGCAAGAGTCATGTTTGGAGGGCATGTTTTTGTCCTTAGGAAGGATACTAGTGGTTCACTCCAATCTGGCACTATGGACACTTGATAAAGAGTGGCATGTTCCACCGGTGGTTTAGTGCGACAGATTGGGCATTCTTTGCACAACTTTTGGACATCCGCTTCCATAGTTGGCCAATGCACTCCGAGTCTCCTTAGTGTCTGTAGGGTTCGTTGTTTTGAGTAGTGTTGCTCTAATGCACCTACATGTGCTAATTGCAACCACTTCGCATACTCGTCCTCTTCTACACAACAAGCCAAGATCCCTTGATCTGTGTGCTTGTACATACTTCCAGCCAAGATGTGGTACTTTTGGGCTTTTACTACCTCTCTATTCGGTGTGGCTATTACTGGGTGGTTAGGTCCATATGTTAACACTAGTACCAATGGCTTAGCCCACTGCGGCACCACTTCCAAATTAAACAAGTAAGCATCAGGAAGGTCATCTGACACTCCTTGTGGGGCTTCTCCAGATGTGAGCCTAGAGAGATGATCTGCTCTCAAATGAGTCCTACCTTTCCTTACCACAACCTCAAAATCATATTCCATTAGCAAAACCATCTTACGAATCTTCCTGTATTGCATGGCTTGTTTATGAGATATAACAATGCTTGATGGTCAGTAAAAAATTTAAACTTGTTTGCAAGCAAATAGTGTCTAAATTTCTTAACTGCATATACCATGCCTAAGCCTTCTCTCTCCGTAGTGGTGTAATTTTGTTCAGCTGCATTCAATTGTCTACTAGCGTAGGCAATTGGAAGATCCATATTACCTTCACCAGTAGGTTGTGCAAGCACACATCCAATGGCATAATTGGATGCATCCACATGAACATGGAATGGCTTATTCCAATCTCTTGTGGTCAAGATTGGTGCTGAACATAATCTTCGTTTAAGCTCCTGGAAGGAATTCTCACATTCATCCGTCCACTCAAAGTTAGTCAGAAGTCCGTACATGGGCTTTGCAATGATAGCATACATGTGAATGAACCGGCGGTAGTAACCACAATGTCCCATGAAAGCTTGTACTTCCTTGACATTCCTTGGCCTAGGTAGATCTGCTATGGCTCTCACTTTCTCTTCATCGGTGGATATGCCATTTTTTGACACTATGTGTCCTAGAATCTTGCCTTGCCTGACCATAAAAACGCACTTTTCTGGATTCAGGCAGACTTGATATTCTCTACATTTGTCAAAGATTTGTCTGAGTTCAGGAATATGGGTTTGTCTAATGTTGGAATGAGCACAAAGATCATCAACATAGACTTCTGAATTCTTCCTCAGGAACTCTTTAAATACATGGCACATTAGTCTTTCGAAGGTCGCTGGTGCATTGGTAAGCCCAAATGGCATTACACGAAAGGCAAATATACCCCACTCTGTGGCAAAAGCTGTCTTATGCTGATCTTCTGGAGCTATGGCTACTTGATTGTAGCCCGAAAATCCATCGAGGAAGTTGTACACTTCCTTGCCTGCTACTCTTTCTAAGAGATGCTCTGTGATAGGAAGCGGATAGTTATCTCGAATTGTGGCTGCATTGACCTTCTTCAAGTTAATGCATACACGCAGCTTGCCATTCTTCTTGGGCACCACTACGATGGGGGATACCCACTCAGTGTGCTCAATTTCATAGATAAATCCAGCTTCGACCAGTCTATCTATCTCCTCTTTGATCTTAGCAGCGTAATTATCATTATATGTATAGGGATTTTGCTTAGAGGGTTTGGCATCTGAAGTCATGGGGATGGTGTGTGAGCATATGTCAGGGTCAACACCTTTCAAATCCTTGTAACTCCAAGCGAATACATCTCTGTATTCTCTTAGAAAGGCTATTAACGCATGCTCTTCTTCCTCTGTTAGGTCATGGCCTATGTATGTGCATCTCTCCTCTCCTTCTTCTAGGGCCACTACTATTTTCTTGGTGGTTTCTTTGTTATCATAGGCCTCTCCTGATTGTGCCTCTCGTTTCGGCATTCTGATCATGACTCTCCTGTCATCTATCTCATACTTCTTAAAATTTTCTGGGACCTCAAACAAAGATTCTTCCTCTTCTGGTGAGACTTCTCTCTTCTTTCGTTTCTTTCCTTCTTCCTTCGGGGTCACATGTGTGGCTAATCTTACATCATTTGTAAGCTCTCCATGCCTCTGGGGTTGAAATTCTACTTCATGGAAGTATTCTTCATCTGATGCAAATGGTGGGTCCATAATGATTGACTCTAGATCGGAGTCACTTGCATCCTCAAATGCATCAGGGCTAGGTTCGCATTCTTCTAGAACTGCCTCTCCCATGATTGGCTCTATGGAGAAGACTGAAATGCCATAGCCATCCTCATCACAGTGAGGTGTCCATTGTTCCTCATTGATGGCTACATCCATTGTTGCTAGGATTTCTGCCCAGCCATGGGGTTCAAATTCTTCGTCTGGGAAAACTACAGGTGCATAGGCTGGGTCTTGGGTTGATCTATGGGTTTCTTTTGCACCTATCTCCCTGGCTTTTTCTCTCTTCTCTTCTTCTACAGCTACCTTACACATCCATAAGTGAGTGTCTTCATGCATCCATGAGGATCCTATCACTGCAATTTCATTCTCGTTGGCCTGAGTGCTGGCTTGCCCCAACGCTTCCATAGGGAAGTGGTCGCAATTGCAACTCCTGCACCTGAGTCCAAAATTGCCTTGGTGGTGTACTCCTGGTAGGTAATGGGAAGATAGGTGTTCCCTTCTTCACCTTCACACATATCTCCTATCTTATCCAAGGGTATTTCTGGCACTGTCCTTTGGGATCCTACCTGGGAACGAGGTTTTGCTATCTTTGGTACTTGTTTGGCGACATGTTTCCATAATTCAGGTCTAACCTTGAGTAGCTCTTCCAAAGTGAGATTGCACTGCACTTTGGTGTTCTTCACTACCTCTGTGTTCTTAGGTATGACTGAATCTTCGTTTCTTACCATGACCGTGGGTGCTCTCATACAAGTAGACTTAGCTTCCCATGGGCCTGTGAAGTGGGGTAATTCTTGTAGAGAGTTAGATTCAAAGTCTAGTCTGTCCTGAGAGTGAGTGCTCTCCTGCTCCTCGTAAATGGATGGGATGTCTTGTGGGAACTGGTCGTGTGCATCATCCACAAGTTCAATAGGAGGAGGGACTTCACTCTCTTTAGCCCATTTGTCTTCTTGAATCTCGCGTAGGAATTTTGGTGTGAACTGATTCATAGAAGATGATGTGTCTGGCTCCGTAGAGTTAGGCACATAGGCTTCAGGCACATAGGCTTCCTGGGTAGGAATGCTTACTCTTTCACTTGCCTTGTCCTTGTGTTGTATGGCGGGTTCCTTTTCCGATTGTGCAATCAGCTTCTCTATTCTTTCTAACAGTCCATCAAAGTGCAACTGTGTCTTCGCTGAACTAGAGATATTAAATAGGCGACTGGCCTCAAACATGGTCTGAGCCAATTCCACCATCTTAGCACAAATTTTGGTTTGTTCTAACTCTAGTTCTGCTCTTGGGTAACACTTTTCATGATTAGTTACATTTGGCCCTTCTTGGATTCTGGCCTGATATGCTTTAAGCATCATATTAAGGTCTTCGGGAGTGGGATCAGCTAATACTGATCCTGCTTGGGGTGGTGGTTGGGTCATGTGGGGTGTATTAGCGGGTGGAGGGATGGAGGGTGATGGGGATGGTAGCGGTGGGAATGTGTGAGAGTGCGGTTGAGATGTGATCTCTATGATTTTGGCCTTGGTTTCTCGTAGACTTTCCTCAAGTTCACTCATCTTCTTTGCCCATTGCCTTTTCATACGTTCACGGCTATCTCTCCAAGCTCTAGTCCTCTTCTTTGTCATGCTCTCCGTTTCACTAACATCTGGGCTCTTCTCCTGGTTTACCCCTGGGTTTTGCTACAATGCTTGAGCTCTAGTGATCACTTGCACGGGTGTAGTGGAAGTGACACTTCCTGTGGAATCTACCACTAACCCAATAACGTTAATAGGAGTAATTTTTGGCATATTATTAGGATTCTTGGGGCAGTCTCGTAAGAGATGATCCTTTCCACACTCTTGGCAAAAACCCTGAATCGTCACTGACTGGGGTTGTGTAGGTGGAGGCAAGGGACAATCACGAATGAGGTGATCCCCCTGACATCTGTAGCATGGTCCTCTAGGAAATGGGGGTCTTACCTGCCTAGGTTGAGGTCTAGGGTTGGGGTTTGCATACATGACGTTTGTGTAATCTGACTCCCAACTAGGTTCATTTGGCTCTTCACTATAGTAGGACTCACCATGTTCAGGAGATTGCATGTAGTAAGCCTGGGGACTATCAACATGTGTAGAATCGAAGCTATGGTCACTGGGATCACTTTCTGAAAGCACTGGAGTTACAGGGACTATAGCTCTATTCAGGTTTTCTTCTGCAACAGCATACTTTACCGGAATCACATTAGCTGGAGTTGGGGGTTGTTGTGCTAGCACAGGCTGAGGCCTTTGTTGGTTTTGGTAGGGTTGGTAGGTTTGTTGAGGCCTCGCATACTGCTGAGGTGGGTACTGGTTCTGGTATCTTCCTTGTTGAGGGTATGGTTGTGGGTACGTCTGCCTAACGGTCTGCTTATTGTAGGGGCAATCTTGCGCGGTGTGATTGGTGTATCTTCGTTCTATGGTGCAGTACTGGCTACTAGGATTAACTTGGGGTTGAGCCATAATGGGACATACATTCGCCATGTGGTCGCCACCACAAGTATAACACCTTTTCACAGGGGCAAACCTTGGGATTTGTTTGTTAGTGACACCTAATTTCTGAGCTACTTTCTCTGCAAGTTCCTCGATTGATGTGGATTGCGTGGAGGAGAGGTTAGAAGCACTATCCGAGTCTTTGTATATCTTGGAAAGCTCTAACTCCTCCCCTAGGTTATCCTCAATGTCAATGCACATGCGTACACAATCTTCTATGGTCCTAGGGTCCTTCAGGTACACATAAGATCTCAATTTGGTACTTAGCAATCCATCCAAAAATAAAGCCACTTGCTTAGCTGGTGTGGGTAGCTCCGAAATAGGGCATCTTTCTAGGTATTGCCTAAATCTTCTTCCTGCAAGTCTCACGGTTTCTTGAGGGGTTTGCTTGAAGCTGTGAATCAGCGAGGAGGTATTATGCCTTATGCCACTCTTAGAGAATTCAATAATGAAAGCCTCTAGGAGTTGGTCTATGCTCCTGAACTGCCTCTCATTTAGTGGCTGAAACCATGTCAGGGCAGTGTTCCTAAGGGTCAGACCAAAGGCATTGTACTGCGTGAATAGATCCTCCACTTGTTCAGCTCTCAGGACTTGCCTAAACTCAGCCACATGATCGTATGGATCTCCAGTGCCATCGAAGTAGTTCTTCATGGACTTAACTAGCTGAGTCGGTCTCAAAGTCCTTGTGTGCTCTCTAGGTCGTGGTAGAGGGAACTCATCCACATTTCTTTGATTCCTGTGAGCTCTAAGTATCTCAGGTTCTACTCTATTTGTTTCCGTTCTTGTTCTTTCTCTGCCCACTGGGTTGGCAAAGCTGACTTCTGGTCTATCTCTACTTCTGTCTCTTTGCATTCCATGAGCTTGGGATGTTCCAGCTCCAGGGTGACCATAGGATACATTCGATCTTGGTTGGGGGAAAACGAATTCACCCTTCCAAGTGTAAGCATGCCTATCATTTTCTGTCACCACAAAGATCCTCTCCGAAGCGTGATCTAAGTAGGTCACTCTACCTGGGCTATCAGGATCCTTAAACTCATAGATCATGATTGTTCCTATATCAATTGGCCGATCAGGTTTGTACCTCCAAAAGGCTTCGTCAGTCTCTCGATTGAGGAGCAAATCTATGCTCTTATTATCCTGGGGAATCCACTCCGGTGTGATAATCCTAGTGAGAACCGATTTACCTCGAGGGGTTCTAGGTTCTGCACCCATGTTTCCTTGCTCCAGGTCACCTAAGTCTGCTTCTGGGATCACATTTCCAAATTCGTCCGTCCTATCTGGGTGACTGGTGACTATGTATATGGTTCCTTCTTTGTCCAAGTATGCTCCATTTTCAAACTTGACAGCTGGGTGCTCTAATCCAATGGATTGATCAGGATTCTTAGTCTGTACCACAGATCTTCCTAGGCCGTCCTCATAGATGCTGGCACCTAATCGGTTGGTCCTAAGGTATTCCAGCTATGTCTTGTACGGGCCTTCTACTCTGTACAAGTATGGCACTCCTGAACTTCCCGTAGGTCTATCCATGCCTTGATACATCTCTGATTCACTGGTCTCAGAGCTAGGGTAGTATGAGTGGTGACTCAACTGCTGGGCCCAAGACCTAGCAGTGTGGTTGACACTAGCCTATGAAGACCTAAGGCTTTGTCTATCCCTTACTAGATGTTGTCCTGATCTAAGGTTCATATGCCTATTTAAGTAGCCCAATTTTTTGCCTAGAGTACAACCTCGTTGCCGATCAATTGGTATCAGTCACTTGATTCTTTTTTAGTGTGTTATCATGTTTATGATCTTGTCTGATAGTGCGTCGTCAGGAATACTTGAGTAGTTTTCGTACTTGGAGTTGATCGTTCCACGTTAGGTTCTTTTCCTTTATGTTATCGACAGTACAGAGATTAGGTTTTTAACTTGAACTTGAGTTTTTAGGTAGTCTTCAACTTGATAACTGCCTATCGTCGCCCTGACTTACTTCTAGCACTATTCGCACTTAACCTGAGCTAGAAAATGACAGAGGGATTTGAGAGTATTCCAACCTTGAGTTCCTTTCCTTGTGTTGATGCCCTAGTATGCTCAGGACGTGTGTTCCCAAGCTTGCACTTACACTTGCTTAGAACGCCTTTCGATGCTCTCAATAGATCTGTAAAGTTCCAAAGTTAGCTTTAATATTTAAATTCCAAAGACAGAACCAATGATTCTCATTCCTGTAGCACAAATACTAATTTGCATAGTGAATTTTAGGAAAACAATTCTTCAGACCCCTGACTTTGATCCCCCTAGGTATGGTCAACTTCAAAATACCCTAGCTAAAAATCAACGCATTATCTTTATAAAAAACAGTTGAGGGCGTGTAGTATATGCTACAAGCTTTCCAACAAGCCCTAGAGCTCAAAAAATGGATTTCGTATGAAAAAGTTATGACCGTTCAGGGTTCTAGGGTTAAGACAAGGTTCAAACAGGATCACTGTGCAACAGGTTTTCCCCAAGTTGTTTTCGTAAGGCCTCCTTATGTGCTCTAGAGTAAAATGTTTATGCCCAAAATTAGCCCAACTCTTCAATTAAAAAACCCTAAAAAATTTGGCTAAAATTGGCTGTCAATCGCGATGGACAGGGCTGTCAATCGCGATGGACAGGGCTGTCAATCGCGATGGACAGGGCTGTCAATCGCGATGGACAGGGCTATCAATCGCGATGGACAGGCGGTCAGTCAATTGCGATGGACAGGCGGTCAGCCAATCGCGATGGACAGACAATCAATCGCGATGGACAGGGGTCAGTCAATCGCGATGGACAGGGTATCAATCGCGATGGACAGGCGATCAATCGCGATGGACAGGGGTCAATCAATCGCGATGGACAGGCAGTCAGTCGCGATGGACAGGGCTGTCAATCGCGATGGACAGAGCTGTCAATCAATCGCGATGGACAGGCAATCAATCGCGATGGACAGGCAATCAATCGCAATGGACAGGGGTCAGTCAATCGCGATGGACAGGCAATTAATCGTGATGGACAGGCAGTCAGTCGCGATGGACAGGGCTGTCAATCGCGATGGACAGAACTGTCAATCGTGATGGACAGAGCTATCAATCGCGATGGACTGAAATTTTGCAAAATTTCCAAAATTTTTTGTGGAAATGTGGTGTGCAGGGTCTCTAGTCCACTGTGGTGCACTCAGATTTACCAAAAGGTGAAAATTTCTGTCAATCGCGATCGACAGGAGTCGGC
>CM035441.1:38835997-38895997 GCA_020310875.1 Ceratopteris richardii | reverse complement strand
ATTGAAATGAACTTGTAAGAGCTTTTTTGAAAGTAATCTAAAGAACTCCATTGCTTCTCATCCTTTGTCTTGCCGTGTGTGCGCGTGTGCGTGTATGTGTGTGCATGTTTGTGTGCTTCTCACTCATGCACTTGTGCCTCCACTTTCTCGAGGTCTTCATACCATCCTCACGTCTTCCCGGATTGACATTAAAGGAGGTGCTACTCATCATTGAGCTACACCAAATTTTGGCGCCGTTGCCGGGGATCGAGCTTTGAGGACGAGCGTGTGATGGTAAGACGTAGAGTTGACGCGTTGGAGTGGTAGGTAATTTCTTCACTTTCATCCATTTTCTTGTTTGTTCTACACCATCTTCATCACCATCATCATCATCACCATCTCCCACCTCCATCTCCATCATCGCAAAAAATTTCAGTTTTTTGACTATATCTCCTTCCCCCTTTCATTTACCTCATTTCACTTGTGAGAGAGAGCGAGAGAGCGATATTGCGTGCGTTGTTTCTTGCATGTTTTTTGTGCATTCTGCAGGTTCTTGCTGTATCACCATCCCCAGTATTCTGCGCAGGTACGGAACTGTTCGGTCCTGTCTCTGTGTCGCCGGGTTCTGTCAATCGCGACCGACAGAAAAGTTGCTCTATTTGCTAAACAAAGTGCATATCCATGACCTACAGGCCTAGAGCTTCCCAAAAATGTGTTTAGTTTTTTGAAATTCCACAGATTTCTGTCAATCGCGATTGCTCTGTCAATCGCGACCGACAAACCACGACGGACAGTTGCCGACGGCTCTGTCAATCGCGACGGACACCTCGATCGCGACCGACAAGGTCAACGACCGACACGGTCAACGACCGACACAGTCAACGACCGATTGACCACGACTGACGGATCATACGCGTGACACGTGTCAATCGCGATCGAGCCATCAATCGCGATCGACACATCAATCGCGACTGACAGCCCACGATGGCTCTGTCAATCGCGATCGACAGAGTCAACAATTGTTTGACCACGACGGACAGACCCTCCCGACCGACCTGTCAATCGCGATCGACACATCAATCGTGATCGACAGAGTCAACGATTGTTTGACCACGACGGACAGACCTCGCGACCGACCTGTCAATCGCGATCGACTCATCAATCGCGACTGACAGAGTCAACGACCCTTTGACCACGACTGATTGACTTTTCGAGACACCTGTCAATCGCGATCGACACATCAATCGCGACTGACAGCCACGACGGACCTGTCAATCGCGATCGACACGTCAATCGCGACTGACCTGTCAATCGCGACCGACAGACTTTGCGAACACGTTAGAAGGGCAAATTAGGTCAAATTTTTTGGGAAAAGAATATTGGTCTCAATTTTGGCCAAGTGTGGGGCAAACACTAGGGTGTAGTATTGCATCGCGAGGCCGTGCCACAAGCAACTCGAGAATTCCTGTTTACCTGTTAGCCTGTTTTGAATCCTGTTTTAACTCCAAAACCCTGAACGGTCATAACTTTTTCATACGAAATCCAATTTTTGAGCTCTAGGGCTTGTCAGAAAGCTCGTGGCCCTAGAGTTAGGGTATTTTGAAGTTGACCATACCCAGGGGGAACAAAATTCAGGGATCCCTAGAGTTATGTTCCATAAAACCAATGGGCTAATTGGTATTTGAGTTACATGAATGGAAGTGCTTGGGGTTGTCTTTGAATTTAAGTCTTGAACTAATCTTGGGCCTTTTACAGGTCCTTTGAGAGCATCGAAGGGTACGCAAAGCAAGAGTAAGTGCAGGCTTGGGAACACGCGTCCTGGGCACACCAGGGCAACAACACAAGGAAAGGAACTCAAGGTTGGAAAACCCGCGACACCCTCTATCAATTCTTAGTCTAGGCTAAGTGCGGGTAGTGTTAGAAGTAATTCCAGGCAACGATAGGCACGAGATAAATCAAAGACTATCTAAGAAATCAAGTTGAAGTCAAGAGATAACCTGTGTGTGTGGACGAAAACCTTAAAGGAAAAGAACCTAACGTGAAACGACCAAACTAAAGTGCGAAATTAAACTCAAGTATTCCTAACGACGTGATATCAGACAAGAGTATAAACACGATAATCAACATAAAAAGGGAATTAAGTAATTGATACAAAGAACTCAGAAACGTGGTTGTACCTGGGACAAATTGGGTTAATCAGTTAGGCATATGAACCTTAGATCAGGACGACACCTAGTAAGAGATAGACAAAGCCTTAGGTCTTCGGAGGCTAGTGTCAATCATATTGCGAGGTCTTGGGCCCAGCAGTTGAGTCACCACTCGCATTACCCTAGCTCTGATACCAGTGAATCAGAGATGTCTCAAGGCATGGACAGACCTACGGGAAGTTCAGGAGTGCCATACTTGCACAGAGTAGAAGGCCCTTACAAAACACAGTTGGAATACCTTAGGACCAACCGATTAGGTGCCAGCATCTATGAGGACGGCCTAGGAAGATCTGTGGTACAGATTAAGAATCCTGATCAATCCATTGGATTAGAGCCTCCAGCTGTCAAGTTTGAAAACGGAGCATACTTAGACAAAGAAGGAACCATATACGTAGTCACCAATCACCCAGATAGGACAGATGAATTCGGAAATGTGACCCTAGAAGCGGACTTAGGGGACCTAGAGCAAGGAAACATGGAGACAGAACCTAGAACCACTCGAGGTAAATCGGTTCTCACTAGGATTATCACACCGGAATGGATTCCCCAGGATAATAAGAGCATAGATTTGCTCCTCAATCGAGAGACTGATGAAGTCTTTTGGAGGTACAAACCTGATCGGCCAATTGATATAGGAACAATCATGATCTATGAGTTTAAGGATCGTGATAGCCCAGGCAAAGTGACCTACTTAGATCACGCCTCAGAGAGGATCTTTGTGGTGACAGAAAATGATAGGCATGCTTACACTTGGAAAGGTGAAATTATTTTCCCCCAACCAAGATCAAATGTGTCCTACGGTCACCCTGGAGCGGGAACATCCCAAGCTCATGGAACTCAAAGGGACAGAAGTAGAGATAGGCCAGAAGTAAGCTTTGCTAACCCAGGGGGCAGAGAGAGAACGAGGATGGAAACAAATAGAGTAGAGCCTGAGGTACTTAGAGCTCACAGGAATCAAAGAAATGCGGATGAGTTCCCTCTACCACGACCTAGAGAACACACAAGGACTTTGAGACCGACTCAGCTAGTTAAGTCCATGAAGAACTACTTCGATGGCACTGGAGATCCATACGATCATGTGGCTGAGTTTAGGCAAGTCCTGAGAGCTGAACAAGTAGAGGATCTATTCACTCAGTACAATGCCTTTGGTCTGACCCTTAGGAACACTGCCCTGACATGGTTTCAGCCACTAAACGAGAGGCAGTTCAGGAGCATAGACCAACTCCTAGAGGCTTTCATTATTGAATTCTCTAAGAGTGGCATAAGGCATAATACCTCCTCATTGATTCACAGCTTCAAGCAAACCCCTCAAGAGACCGTGAGACTTGCAGGAAGAAGATTCAGGCAATACTTAGAGAGATGCCCTACCCCTGAGTTACCCACCCCAGCTAAGCAAGTGGCTTTATTCCTGGATGGATTGCTAAGTACCAAATTAAGATCATATGTGTACTTGAAAGACCCTAGGACCATAGAAGAGTGTGTACGCATGTGCATTGACATTGAGGATAACCTAGGGGAGGAGTTAGAGCTTTCCAAGATATACAAAGATTCGGATAGTTCCTCTAGCCTCTCTTCCACGCAATCCACATCAATTGAGGAACTTGCAGAGAAAGTGGCTCAGAAATTAGGTGTTTCTAGCAAACAAATTCCGAGATTTGCCCCTGTGAAGAGATGCTACACTTGTGGTGGCGACCACATGGCGAATGTATGTCCCATTATGGCTCAACCCCAAGTAAATCCTAGTAGCCAGTACTGCACTATCGAACGAAGATACACAAATCACACAGCACAAGACTGCCCATACAACAAGCAAGCAGTTAGGCAAACCTACCCTCAGACATACCCTCAACAAGGCAGATACCAGAACCAATACCAACCACAATACCAAGCCCAGCAAAGGCCTCAGCCTGTGTTAGCCCAACAACCTCCAGCTCCATCCAACTTGATCCCTATAAAGTATGCAGCTACAGAAGAAAACCTGAATAGAGCTATAGTCCCCGTAACACCATTGTTTTCAGAAAGTGATCCCAGTGACCATAGCTTTGATTCTACACATGTTGATAGTCCCCAGGCTTACTACATGCAGTCTCCTGAACATGGTGAGTCTTACTATAGTGAAGAGCCAAATGAACCTAGTTGGGAATCAGATTACACAAATGTCATGTATGCAAACCCCAACCCTAGACCCCAACCTAGGCAGGTAAGACCCCCATTCCCTAGAGGACCTTGCTACCGATATCAGGGAGATCATTTCATTCGTGATTGTCCCTTGCCTCCACCTACACAACCCCAGTCAGTAACGATCCAAGGCTATTGTCAGGAGTGTGGAAAGGAGCATCTCTTACGAGATTGTCCTAAGAATCCTAACAATATGCCAAAATTCACTCCTATAAACGTTATTGGGTTAGTTGTAGACTCCACAGGGAGTGTGACTTCCACTGCACCAGTGCAAGTGGTCACAAGAGCTCAAGCATTGCAGCAAAACCAAGCTGTAGATCAGGGAAAGAGCCCAGAAGTTAGTGAAACGGAGAGCATAACCAAGAAGAGAACTAGAGCATGGAAAGATAGCCGGGAAAGAATGAAAAGACAATGGGCTAAAAAGATGAGTGAACTTGAGGAAAGCATAAGAGAAACCAAAGCCAAGATAACTGAACTCACATCTCAAACTCCCTCTCACACTACCCCACCACCGCCATTCCCATCGCCATCCGACCCGCCACCTTCCAACCCACCTCATACGATTCCACCACCCCCTAGAGTAGGATCAGTATTAGCTGATCCCACTCCTGAAGACATAGACATGATGCTTAAAGCATATCAGGCCAGAATCCAAGAAGGGCCAAATGTCACGGATCATGACAAGTGCTACCCTAGGGCTGACCTAGAGATAGAAAGAACCAAGCTTTGCGTGAAAATGGTTGCATTGGCTCAGACTATGTTTGAAGCTAGTCGCCTTTTCAATTACTCGGGCTCAGCCAAGACGCAACTACACCTGGATGGACTTCTAGAGAAGTTAGAGGGCATAATTGCAAGATCTGCCAAGGAAGAAAAAAATCAAGAGAGAGATAAAGCAAGCAAAAACACGACCCATCCCCCATCAAAAGCCTATGTGCCCAATTCCACGGAACCAGACAACCCCTCCTCCTTAGAAAGAATAGAGAATCTACTGGCACAATCACAAAAGGAACTCGCCCCTCAACACCATAACAAGGCTAGTGAAAGAGCAGGTCTTCCTACCCAGAGAGCCTATGTGCCTGAAGCCTATGTGCCTAACTCTACGGAGCCAAACACATCATCTTCTATGAATCGGTTCACACCAGAATTCCTACGCGAGATTCAAGAAGACAAATGGGCTAAGGAAAGTGAAGTCCCTCCTCCCATTGAACTTGTGGATGATGCACACGACCGATTCCCACAAGACATCCCATCCATATATGGGGAGCAGGAGAGTACCCAATCTCAAGAAAGATTAGACTTCGAGTCTAATTCTTTACAAGAACTACCCCATTTCACAGGCCCATGGGAAGCCAAGTCTACTTGTATGAGAACCCCCACAGTCATGGTAAGAAACGAAGATTCATTCATACCTAGGAACACAGAGGTAGTGAAGAACACCAAAGTGCAGTGCAACCTCACTTTGGAAGAGCTGCTCAAGGTTAGACCAGAAGTGTGGAAACATGTAGCAAATCAAGTGCCCGAAGTAGCAAAACCTCATTCCCAGGTAGGATCACATAGGACAGTGCCAGAGATACCCTTGGATAAGATAGGAGATATGTGTGAAGGTGAAGAAGGTAACACCTATCTTCCCATTACCTACCAGGAGTACACCACCAAGGCAATTTTGGACTCAGGTGCAGAAGTTGCAATTGCCACCGCTTCCCTATGGAAGCGTTGGGGCAAGCCAGCACTCAGGCCAACGAGAATGAAATTGCAGATGGCCGATGGTCATATTGAGAGACCCTTAGGATTGCTAGAAGGAATAACTCTCACCACTTGTGGTGTCGAGTTTGAGCATACATTTGCTATATGTGACTTCAGCAAAAATCATGCCTATGAGATGATTTTGGGAAGACCCTTTATGCGACAGTTGCAAGTGGTGCAGGATTGGGGAACCAATTCTTTGTACCTGCAGCACTTAGGTGTTACAACCAAAGTCAATCTCAAGGATTACTCTCATAGAGATGTCCCTCCTATCCAATGGAACCCCATCCATAGAGCCAAAGATGATACAGAATCGGTGCATTCCATAGGGTCAGGATCCTCTTGGATGCATGAAGACACTCACTTATGGATGTGCAAAGTAGCAGTAGAAGAAGAGAAGAGAGAGAAAGCCAGAGAGGTAGGTGCAAAAGAAAACCATAGATCAATTCAAGACCCAGCCTATGCACCTGTAGTCTTTCCTGATGAAGAATTCGAACCCCATGGCTGGGCAGAAATCCTAGCAACAATGGATGTGGCCATCAATGAAGAACAATGGACACCTCACTGTGATGAGGATGGCTATGACATTTCAGTCTTCTCCATAGAGCCAATCATGGGAGAGGCAGTTTTAGAAGAATGCGAACCTAGCCCTGATGCATTTGAGGATGCAAGTGACTCCGATCTAGAGTCAATCATTATGGACCCACCTTTTGCATCAGATGAAGAATACTTCCATGAAGTAGAATTTCAACCCCAGAGGCATGGAGAGCTTACAAATGATGTAAGATTAGCCACACATGTGACCCCGAAGGAAGAAGGAAAGAAACGAAAGAAGAAAGAAGTCTCACCAGAGGAGGAAGAATCTTTGTTGGAGGTCCCGGAAAATTTTAAGAAGTATGAGATAGACGACAGGAGAGTCATGATAAGAATGCCTAAACGAGAGGCACAATTAGGAGAGGCCTATGATAACAAAGAAACCACGAAGAAAGTGGTTGTAGCCATCGAAGAAGGAGAAGAAAGATGCACTTACATCGGACATGACCTGACGGAAGAAGAAGAGCAAGAATTGATAGCCTTGCTAAGAGAATACAGAGATGTGTTCGCTTGGAGTTACAAGGATTTGAAGGGTGTTGATCCAGACATATGCTCACACACTATCCCCATGACCTCAGATGCTAAACCCTCCAAGCAAAAGCCATACACATACAATGACAACTATGCGGCTATTGAAGCTCAAGGTCAAGGACAAAGCATGGAAGCGCATCAAGGAAGTGGACACACAAGAAGAAGGAGCAAGTAGGGAGCTCCAAGAAGCACCTGTCAAATTTTCAGAAGAAATCCCTACAAAAATAGTGATTTTTATCACTAAAAACCATTGTAAATACCATTTCCCATTTTTGTAACTCCATTTTGTTCAAGCCGAGGAGTCCTCGAGCTTGAGGAGTATTAGAACTACCATCCTACCAATTTTTATAATTTTTAGACTTTGTTTGAGCCCCCAAATAAGCCCTGGAACCTATTTTTTAACTAGGCCGGACACTAGGTCTGGACAGGGCCAAAACCACTCAAAAACTATAAAAAGGGCTGGAGAGCTCATTTTTGAGGTTGGCTTGTTGTAGATTTCAGCTTCGTAAGAGAGCTCTTTGGTAATCAAAGCTTTCCATTGTTCCACTCCTTGCTCTTACTTTGTGCACGTGTGTGTGTATGTGTGTGCATGCTTGTGTGCTTTCACTCACGCACTTGTGCCATCACTTGCTAACGGTCTTCATACCGGTCCTCACGTCTCCACGGATTGACATTTATGAGGTGTATCTCCTCACGTTGGTACTCACCATTGTGCTAGAGTGACACCAAATTTGGCGCCATTGCCGGGGAGAGAGCTTGGAGGACGAGCGTGTGACGGTAAGACGTAGAGTAGCGACGTTGGAAGGTAAAAAAAAAAATCATCATTTTCAGTTCAGTTTTTGAAATTTTCCTTCTTCTTCATATTCATCATCATCACCATCTCCACCCGCCTTCATCTTCTCAGTTTTTTCCATTTTTTAGAGTACATTCACCTTGTTTTTACTTGTGGTTGTGAGCAAGAAGCTTAGAGAGGGTGCAGAATAGGGGCGCTGAAGAAGTAGCACCAAAATAGCTAAAAATCTGAGTGAACAGCCCCGGACAAGACGAAACCTGCACCAAGTATCGTGAGAGCTGCGCCAGAGATCGTGAGTGAGCAATCGGGCAACCTGGGGTTACACAGAGCAAGGGGAAGTGACAAAGAAGTTAGAGAGGCTCTCAAGGTGAGCAAACACCCATTTAATCTATAATTTCTCAGTAAATTAAGTTTGGAAAGGGAAACGATCTGCGTCAGGTATCGTTTGGTACTGACAGAGGTGAAAAGGAGTGATTTGGGGTGATACAGAGAGTGAGGAGAGGAGAGAGGAAGGAATAGAGCATGTGTACAACCAAAACTTAGAAAAAATCTTTCCCAAAATTTGTCTAAGGGTCAAGTATTGTTTTGCTCCCGCGGTCGAGTATTGCGATACTTAGCAAGTATCGTTTTGCTCCTGTGGTCGAGTATCGCGATATTTCCCTCCTTTCTGTATCATTTCGGCTAGAGATCGTTTCGGCCAGAGATCGCGATACTTACCAGCGATCGTGTATCGTTTGGTTCATAGATCGTGTATCGTCTGGATCAAAGATCGTGTATCATTTGGCTTCAGTATCGTGTATCGCTTCTCAGAGATCGCGATACTTACCCAAGAATCGCGTATCGTTTTGTTTAGGTATCGTCGATCGTTTTTGAGCCAAGTATCGGGTATCGTTGGTGCCAAAGATCGTTTCAATCAAAGATCGCGATACTCACCAGCCATCGTGTATCGTTTGGTTCATAGGTCGTGTATCGTTTGCATGAGAGATCGGTATCGTTTTAGTCGAAGATCGGTATCGTTTATCAGAGATCACGATATTTATCAGAGATCGGGTATCGCCTAAGTTTGAGATCATGTATCGTTTTCTTCCAAATATCGAGTATCGTCTTGAGCTAAGTATCGTTTTGCCCGAGTATCGTGATAGTCAAGTATCGTGTATCATTATACAGCGATCGCGATACCTATCAAAGATCGTGTATCGTGGAGTTTGCTCACGATACTTGTTGAAGATCGTGTATTGCCTACTTCAAGTATCGCGATACATACCAAGTATCGTGTATCGAGTTCCTCAAGTATCAAGTATTGTGTCCTACAAATGTCGTGTATCGCCTGATTTGAAGCATTTCCTGAGAGGCCCTGTTTCCCTGTTTTAACCCCCAAAACCCTGAACTGGCATAACTTTCTCATACGAAATCCGTTTGCTGTGATTTTGGTTTTGTTGGAAAGCTCGTGGGGAGTATTAGATAGGGTATTTTGAAGTTGACCCTCAGGAAAACTGGAAAACCAAGGTGTTCCAAAGGATTTTGAGCAATAGAAGAGAACTTTGGGACTAGAAGCCAAGGCTTATGAACCTGAGATCTGGTAGACACTTAGGCAAGGATAGACAAAGCATTAGGTCATCTGAGGCTAGTGTCAACCATACAGCCAAGTCTTGGGCTCAACAACTTAGCGGTTATCCTTACACACGAAGTTCAGAAACCAGTGACTCGGAAATGTCTTTTAACATGGAAAGACCCACACGTAGCTCAGGCACTGCCTGTTTACAGACACCAGAAGGTCCCTATAAGACCCAATTGGAGTATATCAGGACCAACCAATTAGGTGCTCGCATCTATGAGGATGGTCTAAGACGATCAGTGGTTCAACTCAAGAATCCTGACCAACCCTTTGGACTTGAACACCCAGTGGTCAAGTTTGAAGAGGGTGCTTACATTGATAAGGAAGGAACAATGTATGTGGTTACCAACTTACCAGATAGGACAGATGAGTTTGGAAATATCATTCCTAAGCATGAGATAGAAGACCTAGAGAAAGGGGACCTAGGAGGGGAACCCACGACCCCTAGAGGTAAGTCAGTCTTGACTAGAGTGATCACTCCAGAATGGATTCCTCAAGATAACAAAAGCATAGAACTATTCGTGAATCGAGAAACGGAGGAAGCCTTTTGGAGATTTAGGCCAGATCAACCCAGCCCAGTAGTCACCATCTATGAATTCAAGGACCCAGAGACACCAGGGAAAGCTGTCTATCTAGATCACACATCCCAGAAATTATTCTTAGTATCAGATCATGACAGACATGCTTACACTTGGCAAGGTGAATCAATTTTCCCTCCACCAAGATCTAATGTTTCCCAGGGCCTCCAGGGAGCCGGATCATCCAAGGCTCATGAAACTCAGAGGGAAAGAACTAGAGAGAGACCGGAGGTAAGCTTTGCAGACACTGTAGGCAGAGACAGATCAGGATATGGAACAGAAAGACTTGAAAGGGAGAGACATAGAGTTTATAGGCATCAGAGAGATGATCATGATTTCCCATTGCCTAGACCACGAGAGCACTCAAGAACCCTTAGACCCTCTCAAGTGGTTAAGACAATGAAGAACTACTTTGATGGATTTGGAGATCCTTATGATCATGTGGCGGAGTTCAAACAAGTGCTAAGAGCGGAACAGGTTGAAGACTTATTCACCCAGTTCGAGGCATTTGGTTTGACTCTTAAGGGTACTGCCTTAGCTTGGTTTCAACCTCTAAACAGTCGCAACTATAGAGAGATAGGTCAGATGCTAGAAGAATTCATTGTGGAATTTTCCAAAAGCGGTATCAGGCATAACACATCATCCTTGATCCGCAGCTTCAAGCAGACATCCCAAGAAACAGTACGACTTGCAAGAAGAAGGTTTAGGCAGTACTTGGAAAGATGCCCTGTACCAGAATTACCCACATCAGCTAAACAGGTGGCACTATTTTTAGATGGCCTATTGAGCACAAAATTAAGGTCATATGTATACTTGAAGGAGCCTAGATCCATAGAAGAGTGTATACGGATATGCATTGACATAGAAGACAACTTGGGTGAGGAGTTAGGACTATCCAAACTCTATAAGGACTCTGATAGTTCTACAAGTCATACCTCTAGAGCCTCCACTGAGATAGATGAGATAGCTGAGCAAGTGGCCAAAAAGCTAGGAGTTCAAAATAGACAAATGCCAAGGGTCACCTCAGTGAAGCGATGTTATACATGTGGAGGAGATCACATGGCTAATGTTTGCCCGTTGACGACTCAACCCCAAGGAAACCCTAATGCTCTATATTGCACCATTGAGAAGAAATATACAAATCATACGACCCAAGATTGTCCCTATAACAGGCAGGCTGTTAGACAAAATTATCAGCAACCTTACCAGCAGGGTAGGTATCAGAATCAGCACCAACAACCATATTATAGGCCACAACAATATCAACCTCAATACCAGCAGCAAGATCAGGCACCATATAGGCCACAGCCAGTCCTAGGAAACCAACCACCAGCTCCTGCCAATGTGATCCCAGTTAAGTATACAATGGCGGAGGAGAACCCTAATAGAGCATTGGTGCCATTAACCACATTGGTCTCAGAAAATGGTTCTCACGCTCATGGTTCAGATTACTTCCATGAAGATAGTCCACATGCTTATTATATAGAGTCACCTGAGCAAAGTGAGACTTCTCAGTGTCAATATGAGACACCACCTATGGAACAAAATTGGGAGCCAGAATACTCCAATGTCATGTATACAAATCCAACTCCTAGGCCCCAATTGAGACAAGTAAGACCACAAGCCCCTAGAGGACCATTGTTTGTTATTGACTTTGGAGTTGTCCTCTCCAATCATGAAGTACAAAAGAATTAACAAATCATCTTTATTTTGTCAATCCTGGGAATATTCATAAGACCACAGCCCCTTCTAGATGATAGATTCATAGAAATAAGAGATTAATGGCTGGAATTCTGAGAAAATGAAAATGAAGAGGAAATATCTAGGGTTTACCTTATCTAGAGCAAATCTTCATCATTTTCTATGATCTTTGTGTCTAATTCATGTGATTTTCTCAGCAGAATACAAATATGAAATCAGAATTGGAAAATATCACCTGTATCACAGAGACGAGACAATCGCGATTCTGTACCAGTAGACGATTTTCACATTTCTGACATTTTCTTCAAACCTTCTCCACTTATTACATCAGTAATCATCTCTCTTCATACATTTCACTCAGTATTACACAAATGAGACTCACAAATCTCCATGATTAAGCAAGAAGCAAGCACTTACATCAAAGGAAACACACACAACAAGAGAAAACACGATTTCAGCAGAAACTCTCTTCTCTATTGATAGCATGTACAAATGACTAACCAACCCCTCAAAAATAGAGAAAATTGACTTTTATACATTTTCAAGTGTCCTCTTTCACACTTGAATTTTGGTCCTTTCCTCTATTATTCTAAAAATATGCTATCTAAGAGTTTCCAAAAATTCTATAAAAAAATACATAAGATTCTATCCTACATAAGGAAGACTCTTCCTTATTTTTACAACATTTGCATAAATATTTTCTACAAATTTTTATCATTTACAATATTTTTCTTTTTAAAAAAGATTCCAAAAATGTTTCTTCCAACATCCTTCCCCTCCTAAGCCTTTCGGCTCCTGACGAAAAAATCTTCCTGCTCATCTCAGCATTGATCACTTTTCTTCATTTCTTCTTTCGTTGATATACTTGTGACAGCAAATCGTGACTTTTTCTTTCTGTTATATTTAAATTGTTGACCATCTCGAACAAAGCTTTTCTCCACTGTACTGCAGCTTCAGGTCTATCTATGACATCTTTTTTCAGATACTCTGTATAGGTGGCTTCATATGCTGTGAGTCTGGACTTGGTGACGACTGATAGGTTTCCAAAAATTTCTGACTCCCTCTCAAAAAATCCATAATCAAAAGCATCCTCAAAAATCTGTAAGTAATGACTGCCCAAAAATATCACTCTGCTGTAATATGCCATTAAACAGATTCTATCAGGAGTCTCGCTCAAATCAAATAATAAAGCATCTGTGGGAGAATTGAAACCAATATAGTTCAATGTTCTGATATCTGTGTCAGTGTATGTTTCTATACAGGCCAAAATTAATCTCATTTTTCTGATAAGTAGAATACAAGCAGGATCATTAACATCTTTATACATAGCTATAACTGACTCTGTAGTGTTCACCATATAACTCTTTGTAGGCCAAGTTCCTGCCTTTGGACCTGCTATCTTAGGGAAGTTCAACCATTTGGCTGGTATCTGACCTTCTTTTCTTCTCTCCCAAAAAACAGTCCACTCTCTTCTTCTGGCAACTGGGCAATAAGCTGGATTTATCTTTAAATGTAGAGGTGCCACTTTCCAAATTTTCCTACATTCCTTATTGGCATCCAACCATTTATTCCTCCATTTGGGATTTGCTCTTTCAAATAACTCCTTAGTGACATTAATATCTTCTTCATACTCAAGATATTTGTTTGAAGATAACCCCACTCTGGCCAACTGATAATTCTTTATACTTTCCAAGATCATGCAAAATGGTATCCCCAATCCGTCTGCTGCCCAATGATGCTGATCTGGATTAACGCCTTTATTCAGAGCAAAGGTAACTATTTGATCTTCATACTCATCATGCATTTTTCTGATAAATTCCATTCTTGATTCTCTATTGGTCAATAATTTCTGGACATATTCTTCAGAATACTTTTCCTCTAGTTCTTTGGATGCTGATTCATTGTACTCTTGTTCTTTATTAAAATCCCCTGTTTCATATTCCCCTTTTTCTGTGTCTTCTGCCTGTACTTGATCTTGAATTCCTTCTTGGACTTTTGGTTTCTCCAACTGTTTCTGTAGTTCCTCTATAGTCATCATTGAACTTTGGTTCTGTGCTACCCATAACTCCTTTTCCTTCCTCCACTCATCTCTTTCTTTCTCCATTTTTGTCTGCCATTCACTTCTTTCCTTTTCTACCTCCAGATGTAACTGATGATACCCTCTCATGGATGTGGCAGCATGAGTATTTGCTTGTTTCTCCATTTCTTTGGCTTCTTTTAATTCTAGTTGAAGTCTTTGAATTTCTTTATGCAACTCTTCTTTTTCTTCCTCTGTCAATTGAGCATGTTTACCTCCATCTGCTAGTTGACCTTCTTCTAACAACACTCTATTAATCTCCTCATGTGCTTTGGTCAGAATCTGATATGATGTTTGCAAGGTTCTGTACTTTCCTCCTATGACTTTTAATTCCCTTTCCAATTTAACATTTTGCTCTGATAACTTTACACTCTTTTCCTCCAAATATTGAATTCTGTTCTGCTTCTGAACCTCAGCTTCTTCCAAGGCAATGATTCTATTGATATATTCTTCATTCTTTTCCTTCATCATCCTTAATTGCTCTGACATCTGCTCTTTTTCCTTCTTGTGCTCTTTGATAATTAAACTACCCTTTTCGAATTCTGATTCAGCCACCATTCCTGATATGATCATATTTCTGCTAGATGGTCTGAACTGTTCAATGTTGCTTATGATCATTTGACAAGCTGTTCTTATATTTTTGGGTATTCTGTCCAGCCCTACTTCTAATCCTGCCTGTCTAACTTCAATTTGCTTGTCTTCTTTACCCACATCATCTCCTTCTGCTGCTATTTCATCATCTATATCCTGAATGCCTTGTTCTTCATAACTATGATCATCATTCTTTGTCTCCTGATTGGTAACATCTTCTTTAAACTCTACTACTTTGACATTTGCAATCTTTTGCTCTGAAAAATCTGAAGTCCTCTTCTCCTCTAGTGACTTATTTTCTTCCAATATTTTTTGCTTCTCTGTCAAGAGCTGGTCTCCCTTAATTTGTATCTCCTGTTCTTGTATTAGGGTTTCCTGACTTCTGTTTGAGTCTTTTCCAACCAAACCCATTTGAACTTTCCTGAGTTCCTCTTCCTGTCCCCGTTTTTCCTGCTCAAACACTGATTCAATTTCTTTCATACCAGCAACCTGTTCATTTCTTTCCCTATCTGTGTATTCTTGTTCCTGTTCATCAATGTTCATGAGGTCTGTTTCTTCCTTTTGTTCTTGATCATCCTTAGATGTAAATTCCTCACTACCTTTTATATCATGTAACACCTCCTTTATACTTTGAATGATCCCTTCCTCCATTACTTTCCCTGTAACCTTTGAAGCACTCGCTCCCATTTCTATCTTCTCTATTTCTTGATCCTTCTGTTCTTTAATTGACTTACCCTTCTGTATCTCCTTTGTCAACTCCTCTAGTTTTTCATCCAATTTGAAGTGTGAAGGTTTTGTCCATATGGGTTTTATTCCTGTATGTACCCAACCATCACTGACTTCTTCTCTTGCTCGACCTTCCTCTCCTGTCATTACTGCCTTTCCTTTAGATAGCCTTCTTTCATTTTCTGAGCTCATCTGTTGAACTCTTTCCTCCTGTGTCTTCTTTTCTTGAGACTTCTTGCTTGAATCCTCAGGTGTCTTCAGTTTCTCTATGGCCTGTGTCCCCACATTAGGAGTATTTGGTATTGAAAGATTCAGACTTTTTAACAAGAAGCTTTCAATATCACTATCTGAATCAGATGAAAAGTGTGAAGGCCCCCCTATTTCAGGTTCTGGAGGCTTTGATACTTCTTCCACTATGACAAGCTTCTGTGTTTCTTTCCTGATCACCTCTTCTGTGCCCTTTATTGTTGCAGCTTCAGCTATTACCTTTTCTTTCCCCTTCTTAACCAATTTCTTCTTTTGGACTGGTTTCCTTGGCACCTTCTTCTTTACCACAACAGTGGTTCTGGTTTCTGGAGGTCCTTGTAACTCCTTAAAATAAGCCAGCAACTCCACTTCCTTCTTTACAAACACCTCTTCTGTATCAGCTGCCATCATTTCATCATGTAATATTTCATAATGCTCCACTTCTTCTTGAATCCAGTCTGTAGCTTTGCATGAGTAATCTTCCAACATTTTTTGATATTGTGCCTCATACATAGCTCTTTTGTTGTTTCCTTGGGTAAGATAAGTATAGAGCTGTTCTTTACTTGTCTGTGGAGGATGAGGTTCATTAGAAGATTGTACCTCCTTCTGAGCTGCTACATGTTCTTCTTTTGTTTCTTCAGTCTGTTCCAATTCCACTCTCCTGGGATCCAACTTTCTCTTTTTAACTGGAATCACTTCTTCAGAGATTATTTTCCTCTTCATCCTAGCTCCCCTCATATTAGTGTGTCCCTCTGTTTCTTTAGGCTGCATCCTTTTGGAAGGACTTTTTACTCCTGCTATTAGATTCCTGAAGTACTGTGCTTCTGGAGCCAATTTAAGTTGTTCTTCCATTCCCAAAATATGATAGATGATCCTGGTTAAGAATTGACCTCCATTCATAAACTTCTTCTGTTCCCAATGCTTTGCTGCTTCCTTCAGCTGCTCATGGATGTATGGAGAGACATCCATTACTCCAAATGGTTTGGTTCTATCTTCATTGTTAAACATCAACAAAGTCACTGACTTATGTGGCATTGTGTATCTTGGTAATTTTGGAAAACAGAAAAATTGTAAGAACATCCTTACTGCATACTCTTCTTTCTCCTTTCCTTTAAAATCAGTGAACTTTGTAAATCCTGTATAGGTTCCCTTATTCTTTTTGACAAAACTTGGGTCTAGTTTGGTTCCCATTGGAAAGAACTGTAAAGCAGCTTTGATATGGTCTGCTTTGATAGTAACCCTTACCTCTTGATTGTCTTTGTCCTTTACTTTGCATCTGAAGTATGCATCATTACCTTTCCCAACTTCTTCCAAACTCCCCATCACCTGTGCTACTCTTTCAAAGTCAATGAAGAAAATAGGCTCCTCCAATATTCTGTGCAATCCAACAGCTTTCCATCTCTTTATGTTGACAGGAGTTCTCTGAAACCTGTAAAATTCTTGGCACAGCATAGTGTACTTGTACCCCCCAATTCCTACTGTAAAGATATGCTGTCCTACCATTCCCAAATTTTCTTTAAGTTCTTTCACCATTTTTTCAGCTTCTGGGATTTCTGTGTCTTTATCTGATTCTAGATCCACCTGTTCCTCAACTGCATCACTCTCCAGAAACCAGTGTCCTCTGGACAAAGTCACCGAATCTGCTCTGAAATCATGGATTGGTAATTCCTTTGTATTCACCATCCTGTATTTGTAACACACAAAATAAAAGAAAACACTCCACCCATATAAGTCACAAAAAATCAGAAAAATAAATGTTTTCTTTTGGAACATTCTTGTCATGAACATAACGAAAGAAAGTTTTCCAAATAAATTTTGCTTCTTCACAAGACTCAATTAAAGTGATCATTACAGGTGTAGCAAGATGTCTAATGTGCCTGAAGAAAGAAATGATGGAAACAATGATTAATGAGAAAAACAATTTCAGAAAAAAATAGAAATCAAAAGATGATCATAGAAAATTGAAACAAAATAATACAAATTTTCCATAATAATTTACTTTTCCTCCCTATATCTTGCTTTGTGTTTAAATTTAAAAATACCATAAAATACACATTTGTTCTCTTTTTTTTTTTTTTTTTTTTCTCTTTCTTTTCTTCCCCTCCTAATTTTCTTTTATGGGGAAAGAAGAAAATATTTTTTGTCATTTTCCTCTTTCTCTTCTTTTTTTTTAATATTTTGTTCCAAGATTCTGGAGATAGGTCAAGTGTGGATGATCTCTCTTCCATTGACACAATTCTGATTTTTTTACCCAATAATGTTTAACTCCACTTGTCCTTGTATCATGCAAATATCCATGCTCTATAGACAAACTTCTTGTAGCACTTTTTGGTTTCCATATCCATTTTGTTCTAATTTCCTGTTTTGATGAGTAATATCTGTGCATGCCCTTCTTCCATAATCCCCTTGTTCTGATTTGTTGATGTTCCAAATTTGGCAATAATAGTCTTCTTTGTTTTGTCTCATCATTCCTCTTTACTCCTGCAGTCTTTTGCTGGTTTTGATTGTCTGAAGCTTGATCATTTTGTATTGGCAAGATGTTCCTGTCCTCCATTGAGAAAGTAAATCCTTCCAGATCTGAGTCATGAACATCTATATGAACTACCTGTTTTTCATCACTCAGAAAAAACATTAAAAACTTTCTATCATTTATGGTCAGATTAAGCTTCATTTTTTCAAAATTCAATATGACTTTACCTTGTTTGAGCCAGGGTTGTCCTAAAATCAGCTTTTCAGTCATCAAATGGTCTGGCCACTCTTCACAATCTATCTCCATATATTCATTATTAAATTTTACTTTAATAGAAATTGAATATAAACTCTGAATCATCTCTCCTCCTAGGGTTTTGATCAAAATTCTGCTTTCAGACCTCTTTATGCTAAATTTATTTACCAAGGCTGAGCTGATCAAATTCACTTGAGCTCCTGAATCTATCAAAATTTTTATGTTTTCATTCTGATGATCCATTTCTATCACAGGCAAATGTTCTCTTTGTTTGAGAGTGCTTTCACATAAACACACCTCCTTAAGTTCTTTCTCTTCTTGAGTAATCATGATCTTTTTAGTTTGTTCCTCATTATCATAAGCTTCTCCTTTCCTTTTTTCTCTCTTGGGTTTCATTTTTAGAAGTAGTCTGTCTTCCACTTCATAGGTTTTAAAATTTGCTGGTACATCAAAATGTTGATCTTTGTTTGTTCCCTTCTCTCTCTTCTCAGTTTCTTGTTCCTTTTCCATTTCTATGTGTTTATGCTCCTTGTATTTGCCTGAGATTTTATCTTTGATTGCATCTTCAGCTTTTACTATTTCCAAATATTTTGTTTTTCCTTTTTCTAATACCATTTCTGAATCTTGATCCTCCTCAGTTTTTGATATACTTATCATGTTTATACTAATGTGAAAAATATCAAACCCTTCTTCATTTTGAAATTCCACTCCTACATACTCATCACTGGCTATGTCCATGGTAGCCAAAATTTGATTCCAGCCGTAGGGTTCAAACTCTTCATCCTTAAATTGTTGTGGCATATAACTTTCATCTTGCACCCTTCTTCTTTCCACACAATCTTCTTTTTTCAGTCTCCTTTTTCTACTGGTGAGGTTTCTTATTATGTTGCACTTCCATATTGTTGATTCACTCTCTTCCTGATCCTCCAGCTCTGATTCATCACTTTCCTCTTGATTTTGATGTATTTTGTACCATTCCTGTGGAGATATATCACAGTAGTGCCCATTTCTTAAGTTCACTCTTGTTATTCTTCCTTTGCTTTGGAGATATAAATAATCATTACCCCAATCCTGCACAATTTGCATTTGTCTCATAAAAGGCCTTCCTAGGATGATTTCATATGAAGTGGATTGTGGAAATTCTACTATGGCAAAAGTGTGTTCTATTTCGGTTCCACATATGTCCACAATTACTTTTTCCCAAATTCCTAGGGGTTTTTCTATATGCCCATCTGCAAGTTGCAATCTCATCTTAGTGGGTAGTAATTCATTGCTTCCCCATTTTTCCCAAGTTTGTTTAGTCATTATGGCCACTCCTGATCCACTATCCAAAATGGCTTTAGCAAAGTTTTTTCCATATTGTATCTTTAGGGTTGAATTTCCTTCTTCCCCTTCACAATACCCTCCTATCTTGTCAATAGGAATGTACCATAATTCCTCTAATTCTTGTAGTGGAGAATGAATGTTTTCAGGAATTGTTTCCCCTTTGTTCATTTTGTTTTGTAAGTGAGGATTTTGTTTCAACAGTTCCTCCCATGTTGTGTGACATGTAATGCTACATTGTTCATCTATAATCATCTGGAATGTTATTTGTGTCTTTTCTTTTGTGTCAGCATTTTCCCTTGTTTTTGTTTTCTCAAGTTGTTCAATTGTTCTCTGCGAGCTACTTCCTTCCCCCATTCTGAGCTGTACTTCCTGAATGATTCGTTTGCATTTTTGCATCCTTTCATGCTCCAACTCTGGTATGGGATAGGCCACTGCATGGTCTGTAGGACTTGGTCCTTCTTGAATCCTACCCTTATATGCTTTGATTAGGGTGTCTAGACTCTGAGAACTTCCTATTTCCGACTGATTTGATGTCTTCTTCGGAGAAGTACTTTTTGACTGATCCTGATTGTCTTCTTCTAAATTTTTGCCTATCCTTTTCTTCTTTTCCCATTTCCCTTTTTGCCTATTTCTCTTCACCTTTGAGGTTGAAATTTCGTTTTGTTCCTTAGTTGTTCCTTGTTTTTTGGCTTGTGCCCTTGTTATCATATTCATTTCTACTTGGTCATTTTCACTTAATTCTTCCTGTTCCATAATGTTAACTGTTTTTAAAGGTATGTTATTAGGTGTGTTCTGTTGTTTTTGGGGATTTTTTGGACAATCTTTTATCAAATGTTCTCTGCCACAATCCTTACAGTAGGCTCCCTCTATTCTCAATGTAGGAGGTTGCGGACAGTCTCTAATGAAATGCTCTCCCCCACACCTATAACAAGTTATCTTTGGTTCCCCTTTGAATTGAGGTTTTTGGTTGGACATGTAATTGTTGGTAATGTACATGAATGTTGCTGTGTCCATTTCAATTTTCCCATTCCCCAAGTCTAGGGCTTTTAACTCAGGTTCTCTTATTTCATATTCTTCCCAATCTTCTTGATATCCCTCACTCCATTGATATTCTTCTTTATATGGTGATCTTAGTCTTGAATTCCCCTCTTCTATTGGTGTATACTTGATTGGTACCACATTGGTTGGTATAGGAGGTTGTTGTCCAAGCACAGGTCTTGGTTGTTCAGCATAGCCTGATTCCCTTTGAGCCATATAATCTCTTTCCTTGATGGGTTGTTTGTTATAGAAGCATTCCTCCCTGGTATGGTTTGTCCATTTTCTCTCTAGTGTACAGTACTTAAGTGTCTTCCTATCTTGTAAGTGTGGTGGCTTCTGATATGGGCATTGTTGTGCCAGATGATTTTCTCCACAAATGTAACATTTTTTATTTGTGTTTATCCTAGAGTTTATCAGATTAGTTTTAGTGCTTACCTCTAGGGCTTTAGCAATAGCCTGAGCCAACTCTTCTGCTGGAGGAATTTTGTCTTCATATGATCTAGGTTGATCAAATGCTAACAGATCTTGACCTCTGTTGTCCTCCAAATCTATTGCTTCCTTTACACAGGCTGCTAAATCAGAACATCTTCTATAATACACTAGGGTTCTTAGTTGGGCACTTCTCAAACCCTCAATGAATAAGGACACTTGTTTTGCCATGGAAGGTACTTCCTCTCTTGGGCATCTATCAATGTATTGTTTAAATCTTCTGGCTGCTTCTCTAACATTTTCATCCTTTTGTTGTTTGAAGCTATGTATCAATGTGGCTGTACTATGTTTTATCCCTGTCTTAGAGAATTCCCCAATGAAGGCTTCTAAGAAAGATTCAATATCCTGGTACATTTCCTTTCTCAAAGGAATGAACCAAGACAAGGCTGGTCCTGTTAGGGTTAAACCAAATGCCTCAAATTGTACCTTGTAATCTTCTACTTCTTCAGCTCTAATCAATTGCCTAAATTCTGCAGCATGAGCATGAGGATCTGAATAACCCTCATATTGGTTCTTCATACATTTGGCAACTTGATATGGTCTAAGCATTCTACCCTGAGGCTGCCAATGGAATCTTCTTCTAAGTGGGAATTCATTATATCCTTCTGGTTCCTTATAAAAGGGATTAGGGGAAATGTGTGTCCTCCTCCCATGTTGTTGTTCATTACCAGTATAGTTTTCATTTGGCCTAGGTAAGTTTGTTTGGTCCATATTATGTTCCCAAGGTCCTTCGTCAGTACATTGCCCTAGATCATTTGAATTTTCTGGGTCTTGAGAGAATATGTACACACATCCTTGCCTATCTTCATATCTCCCATCTTTAAATTGAGCTACGGGAGTTATATTCAGGGGAACTTCTAAATTCCTCAATCTAATGAGAAATTTATGCATTCCATCATGATATACATAGGTTCCAAACCTATTTGTATACATATACTTGAGGATATTTCTAAAATCCCCAGTTTCCATAGGTTCATTTGTTTCATTTATGTTGTCCATGTTGTTTTCTTGCCCTAAACTTCTTTCTTGCCCTTTGCCTTTTACTGTTTCTGTCTCCTTTCTTGTTAGATCTTGTTTAGAGATTTTGTTTCCAGATCTAAGTATCATTCAATTGATTTCCCACTCTCAAACTCAACAGAGTGTTTGTCACAATTTTCTAACTAAAGTATTACTTTTCCCACAATTTTCTAATTATTTTTGTATTTCTCATGATTTTCTGATTAAAATTGTGTTTTTCACGATTTTCTGACTATTTTTGTGTTTTTCACGATTTTCTGACTATTTTTGTATTTTTCACAATTTTCTGATGAAAATCGTGTTTTATCACGACTTTGTGTGAAAATCGTGTTTTTTCACGATTTTCAGTGAAAGTCGTGTTTTTTCACGACTTTGTGTGAAAATCGTGTTTTTTCACGATTTTCAGTGAAAGTCGTGTTTTATCACGACTTTGTGTGAAAATCGTGTTTTTTCACGATTTTCAGTGAAAGTCGTGTTTTTTCACGACTTTGTGTGAAAATCGTGTTTTTTCACGATTTTCAGTGAAAGTCGTGTTTTTTCACGACTTTGTGTGAAAATCGTGTTTTTTCACGATTTTCAGTGAAAGTCGTGTTTTTTCACGACTTTGTGTGAAAATCGTGTTTTTTCACGATTTTCAGTGAAAGTCGTGTTTTTTCACGACTTTGTGTGAAAATCGTGTTTTTTCACGACTTTGTGTGAAAATCGTGTTTTTTCACGATTTTCAGTGAAAGTCGTGTTTGTTCACGACTTTGTGTAAAAATCGTGTTTTTTCACGATTTTCAGTGAAAGTCGTGTTTTTTCACGACTTTGTGTGAAAATCGTGTTTTTTCACGATTTTCAGTGAAAGTCGTGTTTTTTCATGACTTTGTGTGAAAATCGTGTTTTTTCACGATTTTCAGTGAAAGTCGTGTTTTTTCACGACTTTGTGTGAAAATCGTGTTTTTTCACGATTTTCAGTGAAAGTCGTGTTTTTTCACGACTTTGTGTGAAAATCGTGTTTTTTCACGATTTTCAGTGAAAGTCGTGTTTGTTCACGACTTTGTGTGAAAATCGTGTTTTTTCACGATTTTCAGTGAAAGTCGTGTTTTTTCACGACTTTGTGTGAAAATCGTGTTTTTTCACGATTTTCAGTGAAAGTCGTGTTTTTTCACGACTTTGTGTGAAAATCGTGTTTTTTCACGATTTTCAGTGAAAGTCGTGTTTTTTCACGACTTTGTGTGAAAATCGTGTTTTTTCACGATTTTCAGTGAAAGTCGTGTTTGTTCACGACTTTGTGTGAAAATCGTGTTTTTTCACGATTTTCAGTGAAAGTCGTGTTTTTTCACGACTTTGTGTGAAAATCGTGTTTTTTCACGATTTTCAGTGAAAGTCGTGTTTTTTCACAACTTTGTGTGAAAATCGTGTTTTTTCACGATTTTCAGTGAAAGTCGTGTTTTTTCCCGACTTTGTGTGAAAATCGTGTTTTTTCACGAATTTCAATGAAAGTCGTGTTTTTTCACGACTTTGTGTGAAAATCGTGTTTTTTCACGACTTTGATCCCCAGACAATCGTGATTGCTCACAAATTGTAAAAACACGATTTTCTTTCAGAAAATCGCATTCTGGGAATCGCGATGTTGTCTCCTAATCTTTCAAAATCGCGATTTTGTGTGTGTTTTTCAGAATCGCGATTCTGAGTGATTTTCTGATTTTTTCAAGTTTTGATTTTTCAAAATTTTCTTTCTTCACTAAGGTCGCCTTACTGAAATTTTGACATGCACTAAAACATTTAGATGCAAATTTAAGATTTTCCTAGAAAAAACTCAAAATGCAGAAAATCGCGATTCCGTGATTTTTATTTATTTTCTCATTTCTAGGTGCTATGTGATTACTTATTACAAAAATATGTATTGCAAGTTAATGATAAAGTCTTTACCTTACTTGCTTGGTCCAAGGAAGCTCTCCAGTACTTGATTTGCAGAAAGTCGCGATTCTTTCACTCTGTCTCTCTCCCTCACTCTCACTCAAATGAATTTTTCTTTGAATTTCAGGTTTTTATAGTGTCCAGAAAATCGCGATTTTGTGTGATTTCCAATTTTTCACCCTCTTTTACTTGTTTGATTTCACTCACTCAATCTTAATGATTTCTCCTACACTTTCTTGTCTCTAAGTACCCAAATACGCAAAAAATTTCCAACAATTTTCCTTTACAAGAAATCGCGATTCTGTGCAGAAAATCGTGTTTTTTGCATATTGCTGATTTTATGCCAATTGGAGTAGTCTCTTCTTCTTAATTCCTTTCAATACCCTGTATCAACCTCAATTTAACATGTGGATGAAATGTTGCTCCAGTTTCAATACTTTTTTCAGAAGATCGCGATTCTGTGCAGAGAATCGTGTTTTCTAATTTTCTGGTTTTTTGACCCTTTTTTTTCACTTTTTCACAATCACCCTTGTCCACAACACTTCACTTCACATGTGGATGAAATGTTGCTCCAGTTTCAATACTTTTTTTTTTCAGAAAATCGCGATTCTGTGCAGAGAATCGTGTTTTCTAATTTTCTGGTTTTTTGACCTTCTTTTTTTTTTTTTTTTCCACTTTTTCACAATCACCCTTGTCCACAACACCTCACTTCAACTTCCTAACAAGAAAAGAAATTTGTTTGATTATTTTTGAGGAATTTTATGAATTTGTTTGGTATTTTTGCCCTAAAAATAAAGGTGAACACTTTACTTAGGGTTTCTGGTTTTGGTGATCCACTGATCCCATGTTTCTTGATTGGTTATGAGTTTCTAAGTCTGTAGCTATCACTAAAGTCCAAAAGAAAATTTCCCAAATGAAAATGTGTTATGGAAGGCAAACAATTTTTGCAAAGATAAACTCAATCACATCTTTCTTTTCAAAATGCAGAACAACTCAAGATTGATGCTTAGATTTGGTCAACAACTGAATCCTTTATGCTTACCTCTAGCTACTTTAACTGTCCTTTCCTTAGTATCACCATGTTATCTTCCCAAGATCTCCCATGGTGCCTAGTACTTGGGCAAAAAGAAATCTAGAAATGCAAGAAGAGTCTCAAGTTACCTCATCTTCAGCTTTCTTGGCTCAAGTCTTCCATACACCTGCACTTTTACTTCAACAATATGATGAGCAACTATCAATTTACAAAGATTTCAGCACTTCCAATTCTACAAGATATCAATTGCTTTCTTTTTTTCCCAAAGACAAACAATGACATCTACCTATTCATGTGAACATTCCTTGATTGATGAGTTTTACCTTTTTCTTGTGTTGGTTACCATCATCAACAGAAGATCCAGCAAAGGTCCAACTTCAATGAAGTTTTTGGATTATTCCCCGGCAACGGCGCCAAAAAATGTTTGTTATTGACTTTGGAGTTGTCCTCTCCAATCATGAAGTACAAAAGAATTAACAAATCATCTTTATTTTGTCAATCCTGGGAATATTCATAAGACCACAGCCCCTTCTACATGATAGATTCATAGAAATAAGAGATTAATGGCTGGAATTCTGAGAAAATGAAAATGAAGAGGAAATATCTAGGGTTTACCTTATCTAGAGCAAATCTTCATCATTTTCTATGATCTTTGTGTCTAATTCATGTGATTTTCTCAGCAGAATACAAATATGAAATCAGAATTGGAAAATATCACCTGTATCACAGAGACGAGACAATCGCGATTCCGTGATTTTTATTTATTTTCTCATTTCTAGGTGCTATGTGATTACTTATTACAAAAATATGTATTGCAAGTTAATGATAAAGTCTTTACCTTACTTGCTTGGTCCAAGGAAGCTCTCCAGTTATTGACAAAATAAAGATGATTTGTTAATTCTTTTGTACTTCATGATTGGAGAGGACAACTCCAATGTTTGTTATTGACTTTGGAGTTGTCCTCTCCAATCATGAAGTACAAAAGAATTAACAAATCATCTTTATTTTGTCAATCTTGGGAATATTCATAAGACCACAGCCCCTTCTAGATGATAGATTCATAGAAATAAGAGATTAATGGCTGGAATTCTGAGAAAATGAAAATGAAGAGGAAATATCTAGGGTTTACCTTATCTAGAGCAAATCTTCATCATTTTCTATGATCTTTGTGTCTAATTCATGTGATTTTCTCAGCAGAATACAAATATGAAATCAGAATTGGAAAATATCACCTGTATCACAGAGACGAGACAATCGCGATTCTGTACCAGTAGACGATTTTCACATTTCTGACATTTTCTTCAAACCTTCTCCACTTATTACATCACTAATCATCTCTCTTCATACATTTCACTCAGTATTACACAAATGAGACTCACAAATCTCCATGATTAAGCAAGAAGCAAGCACTTACATCAAAGGAAACACACACAACAAGAGAAAACACGATTTCAGCAGAAACTCTCTTCTCTATTGATAGCATGTACAAATGACTAACCAACCCCTCAAAAATAGAGAAAATTGACTTTTATACATTTTCAAGTGTCCTCTTTCACACTTGAATTTTGGTCCTTTCCTCTATTATTCTAAAAATATGCTATCTAAGAGTTTCCAAAAATTCTATAAAAAAATACATAAGATTCTATCCTACATAAGGAAGACTCTTCCTTATTTTTACAACATTTGCATAAATATTTTCTACAAATTTTTATCATTTACAATATTTTTCTTTTTAAAAAAGATTCCAAAAATGTTTCTTCCAACAACCATGCTTTAGATGCCAGGGCGACCATTTCATTCGTGAATGTCCCCACCAACTAGCTCTGGGACAAGGGCAAAACATCACAATACAAGGCTTTTGTCCTGAGTGTGGCAAGGAACATCTTCCTAGAGAGTGTCCGAAAAACCCCTCTAGTGCACCCAAGGTTACACCCATCAATGTGGTAGGCTTAGTGGCAGATTCAAGTTCAAGTAGCAGTAATGTGGCTCCTGTACAGGCAGTTACTAGGGCACAGGCTGCACAACAAGCAAAACCATCTGAGCAATCAGAGTCAAGTGAGGCAGGAGAACCCAGTAAGAGGAAACCAAGAACATGGAAGGATACTAGAGAGAAGGCTAATCGCAAGTGGAACAAAAAGATATATGAAATAGAAGAAAGCCTGAAAGATGCCAAAACAAAAATAGAAGACATTGCATCTCAAAGCCCCTCGCATGCTGAAGCTCCATCCACTCCGCTTCCTCCCACCCCACCACCCATTGTAAATAGACCGCAATCAGGGTCTGTTCTTGCAGATCCAACCCTAGAAGGCTTGGACATGATGTTCAAGGCCTACCAGGCTCCTCTTCAAGAAGGGCCAACAGCTGCAAACCTAGACAAGAGTTACCCTAGAGCAGATTTAGAGATTGAACGGATGAAAATGTGCATGAAAATGGTAGAACAAGCTCAAGCTATACTTGAGACGAGTCAAAAGTTCAATCAGACAAACTCTGTCAAACCGGATTTGCATTTCCAAAGCTTACTAGAAAGATTAGAGCAGTTGGTAAACAAACCACAAGTTTCTTTACCTCCACAGGCTCAACCAGTTATTGAAAGAGGAAGCTCACCACCAATGGGAGCTTATGTTCCTAATTCCACGGATGCTGGAATACCTCCTTCAATTCAACAGTACTCTCAAGAGTTCTTGCGGGAAATACAGGAAGAGAAATGGGCCAAGGAGAAGGGTAATTCCCCTCCTATTCTTGAGATTGATGATCTTCATGAGCAATTTCCCCAAGACATTCCGTCTATCTATGGAGACCAAGCAGAGCAACAAGAAGATGAAAGATTAGATTTTGAATCTAATTCTTTACAAGAGTTGCCTCATTTCACAGACCCCTCAGAATCTGAATCTCTCCAGATCAGAGCTCCCACAATATTGGTAAGAAATGAAGACTCAGTGATTCCAAGAAACACTGATGTTGTTAAGAACACTAAGGTTCAATGTCATCTCACTGTGGAAGAGCTGCTCAAAGCAAAACCTGAGCTCTGGAATCATGTGAAGGATCAGGTTCTAGAACTTGAATCCAATATGCCAAAAGTAGGCTCTAAGCAAAAAGTTCCAGAGATACCTCTCGACAAGATAGGAGACATGAGCGAAGGTGAAGAAGGTAACACTTATCTTCCGATCACCTATCAAGGTTACACAACCAAAGCAATTGTAGATTCGGGTGCTGGTGTTGCTATTGTGACCACCTCCTTGTGGAAGCGATGGGGCAAACCCACATTAAGACCAACGAGAATGAAACTTCAAATGGCAGATGGTCATTTTGAAAGACCTCTAGGATTGCTTGAAGGGATAACTCTAACCACTTGTGGTGTAGAGTTTGAACATACATTTGCTATATGTGACTTTGAGAAAAATAATGTCTATGAGATGATCCTAGGAAGACCCTTCCTACGACAATTGCAAATAGTACAGGACTGGGGAACCAACTCCTTGTACTTACAGCACTTAGGGGTCACCACCAAGGTCAATCTGAAGGATTACACCTTCAGAGATGTACCACCCCTACAGTGGAACCCTATCCACAAAGCGAAAGAAGATTCTATCTCCGTGCATTCTAGAAGTTCACCTGATCCATCATGGCTGCATGAAGATACTCACTTGTGGATGTGCAAGGTCGCAGAGGAAGAGGAAAAGCGCCTAAAAGCGAGAGAAGAAGGAACTCCCCCAGGAGATAGACCAATAAAAGACCCAGCCTATACACCGATGATATTTCCAGATGAGGAATTTGAGCCTCATGGTTGGGCAGAAATCTTAGCTACCATGGACATAGCAGTCAATGAAGAACAATGGACACCTCATTGTGATGAGGAGGGTTATGATATCTCAGTGTTCATGTGTCAGCCCCTGTTGGAAGAGTGTGATCCTAGTGAGTTCATAGAAGAAGAAGAGAATGACGATGATCTAGAATCCATTGTGATGGATACTTACTTTGACTCAGAGGAACACTATTTAGAAGACATAGGAGTGTTAACCCAAAAAGAAGAAGAACCCCTCACGAGTATTAAAACGATAAATTCAAAGGAAGGAAGTGAAGGAGGTCAAAAGAAAAAGAAAAGAAAAGCAGTGAAACAAGAAGAGGAAGAATCATTGTTTGAAGTACCAGAAAATTTCAAGAAATATGAAGTGGAAGACCGAAAAGTTTTGGTACGGATGCCTAAGAGAGAGGCCATTATAGGAGAAGCATATGACAATAAAGAAAAGACCAAAAAATTGTAGTGACCATTGAAGGGAACGAAGAACGATGTACGTACATAGGAGATGACCTAAGTGCAAAAGAAGAAGCAGAACTTGTAGCTCTATTAAGGGAATATAGGGATGTGTTCGCATGGCACTATAGAGACTTGAAAGGAGTAGATCCTCTTTATGGGTTGTTAACAAATTTTGAGTGGAACGAGGAATGCGAGAATTCCTTCAACGAGCTGAAAAGACGTTTGTGCACAGCACCAATATTGACTACTCCGGATTGGAGCAAACCCTTTCATGTCCATGTAGATGCCTCCAATCATGCAATAGGATGTGTGCTAGCACAACCCACAGGTGAAGGAAACCTAGATTTGCCGATAGCATATGCTAGTAGACAATTAAATGCAGCTGAACGAAATTATCCCACAACGGAGAGAGAAGGCTTAGGCATGGTATATGCTGTGAAGAAGTTTAGACACTATTTATTGGCCAATAAGTTCAAGTTTTTCACTGATCATCAAGCTTTACTATATTTGGTCAATAAACCTTGCAATACAGGCTGCTTGGTGAGATGGTTCCTCTTACTAATGGAATACGACTTTGAAGTTGTTGTCAGGAAAGGTAGAACCCATCTTAGGGCAGACCATCTTTCTCGTATCACTTCAGGAGAGCCACCGCAAGGAGTGTCTGATGAATTGCCCGATGCTTATCTATTCAATTTAGAAGTTGTTCCTAAATGGGCAAATAAGTTGGTACCGGTCCTAACCTTCGGGCCTGCAAATAAAAATGTGAAGACAAGCAAAGAAGAAATTGTAAAATCACAAAAGTATCAAATATTGGCCGGAAGTATGTACAAGCAAGATACCGAGGGCGTATTAGCCTGTTGTGTTGAGGATGACGAACATACTAGTTGGATGCAACAAGCCCATGACGGACTGCTAGGAAATCACTACTCTAAACAACGAACATTGCAGAATCTAAAACGTTTAGGAGTGTATTGGCCTAGCATGGACAAAGAAATACAGGAGTGGATCCAGAATTGTCCAGTGTGTCAGAAGAGACCCCCAGTGGAGCATGCCACTCTTTATCATATGTCATTAATCCCAGATTGGAGTGCTCCATTGGTTGAGTTCATGAGATCGGGAACATTACCCAATCAGGCTAGTCTTGCAAGAAAACGGAGCATGGAGCAAGAGGCTCAAGACTATGCCTTGGTAGGAGACAACTTATATCGAAGAGGCAAGGATGGTTACCTAAGACTGTGCGTTCATGAATCAGACTATTTGAAAGTCTTAGAAACTGCACACAGCGGTGCTGCAGGTGGACACTTTGGGCCTGACAGAGTAATTAAGACCATTTTATTCTCAGGACTTTGGTGGCCCACTCTTCATATGGATGCACATACTTATGTGAAGAAATGTGACACATGCCAACGTGCCCAATATCCGATAAGAAAAGATGAGATGCCTTTAAGGCCAATGATGGGAGGGCGCGCATTCTCGAAGTGGGGCATAGACTTTGTTGGTCCTATTAACCCCCCAGCTAGAAACTCCCATGCAGAATACATTATTGTAGCCACAGATTACCTTACAAAGTGGGTGGAAGTAAAAGCCACGACAAAGAATGATGCTCAAACGACGGCTAAGTTCTTATTCGAAAATGTGTTCACTAGATATGGGTTACCAATAGAGTTGGTTAGTGATAGAGGTACGCACTTCTTGAATGAGGTCATTGAACATCTCCTTCAAGAATTCATGGTGATACACAAGAAGTCTGCCCCCTATCACCCACAAGCTAACGGACAAGCCGAGAGCACGAATAAGATCCTATGTAACGTATTGACGAAACTTGTAAATAATAAACGCTCTGATTGGGACAAACAACTTCATCATGCTGTTTGGGCATACCGAGTTGCCTACAAAACGGTACTTAATGCTACCCCATTTCAGATGGTCTTTGGACAGAATGACGTGCTACCATTGGACTTCCTAATCCCAACCTTGAAAGTAGCACAAGAGCATGAGTGGAATGGACATGAGTTGTCTTCCAGGATCTTTGATCTAGAACGTTTAGGTGAGACTAGGCTACGAGCAGCAGCAGGCATCTATGCCGCAAAGAAACGGCAAAAGGCATACTTTGATGCCCATGTGAAGGACAAAGGGTTGAAAGAAGGAGATCTGGTGTTGGTTTATATGCTAAAGCAACATGCCCGCAAATTGGAGAAACGAGGATATGGACCCATGATCATTAATAGACTCTCCACTAGCGGCGTAGTTCAATTGGCTACTTTAGAAGGTGATATCCTACCAAACTATATTAGTGGATGCCGAGTCAAGTTATATCAAGAACCTCTTACAGAGGAAATGCTCATGAGACTCAACACTGCTAAGAAGCGAAAAGAAGAGGAGTTAAGGGTTAGAGAAGCACAAGCAGAGGCGAGAGAGCGCATCAGAAGAAATAAGCTACGGCGGTTAGGCCTAGATGTCAACACAAAAACTCCAAAATATCACATGGACATGTGCCAAAAATCGGGCATAATTACTTCTCAAATAATTGATCGACGGCCCTTCGTGACTATAGAGGTAGGACGAGGAAAGAGTGTAAAGACTGTGAGAGCATTAGTTGATTCAGGTGCAGCAACTAGTGCAGTTCGACTTTCATACTGCCAAGACCTGCAATTGGACATCAAGCCCATAGAAGCCTATCTCATAGGATTAGGAGGCATGGAAACCCCTTGTTTGGGCGAGGTGGAACTTCCCATCTACCTTCAAGATGTTCCAATAACGGTCAAAATGCTAGTGTGTCATGATGAGGACCTCACAGAGCCACTTGTCTTGGGTCAAGATTGGATTTACGACCATGCTGTCAACTTGAACCTAAGAAGTCAACTTCTTCAAGTTTGGGTATATAATCAATGCATTACATTAGAATTGGAAAATCGCATGCCCACTGACACTGACACCACACACTCTCTTTGTTCCTCTAAGGCTAATCTTCTCGAACAAGATGTTGTAGATGTCAAAAGCTCTATGATCCAGACGGACGCAATCACGGACGGACAGTCGCAAAGGCAAGATGAACCTTCTTCCTTTTTTTTAAAGAGCAAAGCATCCATAATAGCTCAACCTCAGAAGCAAGCAAAACAGTGCAAGACAGCCAGTCTATCAAATAGACAAAGAGCCTTCAAGAGGAAAGAAGTGTTGGGCATGACACAGATCTGGGTAAAGAAAGGAGTGCAACCATCGATGTTGCCTCAAAGATTCCCACACAACCAGATCGACCATGAAAAAAGAAGAACCAAGCACCTACGACAGGCTCAAGCACGACGAATCCAACAAATTTGGGTACCGAAGCTATCAAAGAAGGTCGACCACAATCATGTACAAATTTGGGTGCCTAAAAAATTAGCTACAGCTCAACACGGGCGATTACAGATGTGGGTACCCAAGAAGCTCTTACATACACAACGGCCTATGCTTCCCACCATGCAAAAGGTCTCAACAAAGAAGCCAAGGAAAGCAAAGGGTAAGAACAAAACACGAAGAACAAACGAAGATACACTCAACCCTTCTGCAAAAGTAAGCAGGCAATCATCAAGGATATGGGTTTGGAAGCCAAAAGCACCAACAACAACCACAGAACCAAAAGGCCAACCACACGGGATACCAAAGTTTGGAAAGCATCCAAAGATGAAGTGGCCTGAGGTGATCTCTACAGTACCAAACCCTATTCCAAAATGAGTTCCAATCCGGAGAATTACATCATTTCGAGATCCAATAGACACCTCCAATCAAAGAATTCATCAAGTATACAAGTAACATCAAAAGCCTCGACCACCAGCAACCATGTGCCTTTGGCATAACCCAGTCGTTTGCACCATTCAGGGCATGCATTTCCAAAGTATGCATCAATATAGGGCCACCTTACATGGCCGTGCATAGACACAATTGAGAAATCCCAGGCACATGAGACACAATTTTCACATGCAAAATATGTTATTGATACTAACCTCTTTCTTCTTGTTTGATGCCATCGTGTTCCCAAAAAAAAAAAAAAAGGGGCAAAGAAGAGGACTGTGCTTGAAAATGATCATCAGCGGACTTTCAGCAAGGACATCCATCAACAAAAAGGACAAGACAAGGTTCAAACACCATGCTGGAACTACAACCCGAAGAGATGAAGATCAACGGACCCTTCACCATGGTAAGCTGTGTATGCTTCAACAACACTATAACCATGATCGATTAAGAAACCTCTTCGTCAGCATACCCTTGAGCACTTAGCTCAAGACCCAATCTCTTGCACCATACTTCTTGCCATGCATTTTCCAAGTACGCATACGTAGGGCCACATTACAAGGCCATGCACAAGGCACATAATTTGTTCAACCCATGCACTAATGCACTTAACCATCATACATTATGGGTTACAAGTACTTGGCATGAAAACTATGAAAGCCATCGTTGGAAGAATCAGAGGACATCAGGGTGACCACTACAAGAGCAAGGAAGCTATCCACGATAGAGAGTTGCTCATAATCCACATTGATCACCTCCTTTGAGCAACTAGTCGTTTTGGACAGCTCACAAATGCACCATCAAGATAGAATACAAGGAAGAGGTAAATACAAAGGAACTACAAACTGCAAGATCTAGCAGTGGCAAAGTAAGGAACTGGACAAACGACCAGGCTACATTGGGAAAATGGATCACCCTTGTTGGACGCAAAGGACGCTACCTCTCAACGTACTACATGGAACGACCAATACAACAAGGGTCTGTCAGGGACGACAGACTCAAGAGGGGGGGGAGTGTTGAAGCTCAAGGTCAAGGACAAAGCATGGAAGCGCATCAAGGAAGTGGACACACAAGAAGAAGGAGCAAGTAGGGAGCTCCAAGAAGCACCTGTCAAATTTTCAGAAGAAATCCCTACAAAAATAGTGATTTTTATCACTAAAAACCATTGTAAATACCATTTCCCATTTTTGTAACTCCATTTTGTTCAAGCTGAGGAGTCCTCGAGCTTGAGGAGTATTAGAACTACCATCCTACCAATTTTCATAATTTTTAGACTCTGTTTGAGCCCCCAAACAAGCCCTGGAACCTATTTTTTAACTAGGCCGGACACTAGGTCTGGACAGGGCCAAAACCACTCAAAAACTATAAAAAGGGCTAGAGAGCTCATTTTTTAGGTTGGCTTGTTGTAGATTTCAGCTTCGTAAGAGAGCTCTTTGGTAATCGAAGCTTTCCATTGTTCCACTCCTTGCTCTTACTTTGTGCACGTGTGTGTGTATGTGTGTGCATGCTTGTGTGCTTTCACTCACGCACTTGTGCCATCACTTGCTAACGGTCTTCATACCGGTCCTCACGTCTCCACGGATTGACATTTATGAGGTGTATCTCCTCACGTTGGTACTCACCATTGTGCTAGAGTGACAGCGGCCAAGATCAAGGAAGAGATAGATAGACTAGTTGAAGCTGGATTTATCTATGAAATTGAGCACACTGAATGGGTATCCCCCATTGTGGTGGTGCCCAAGAAGAACGGAAAATTGCATGTATGCATTAACTTGAAGAAGGTCAATGCAGCCACAATTCGAGATAACTATCCGCTTCCCATCACAGAACATCTCTTAGAACGAGTAGCAGGCAAGGAAGTGTACAGCTTCCTTGATGAATTTTCGGGCTACAATCAAGTAGCCATAGCTCCAGAAGATCAGCATAAAACAGCTTTTGCCACATAGTGGGGTATATTTGCCTTTCGTGTAATGCCATTTCGGCTTACCAATGCACCAGCTACCTTCCAGAGGCTGATGTGCCATGTATTTAAGGAATTCCTGAGGAAAAACTTAGAAGTCTATGTTGATGACCTTTGTGCTCATTCCAACATCAGACAAACCCATATTCCCGAACTCAGACAAATCTTTGACAAGTGTAGAGAATATCAAGTCTGCCTGAACCCAGAAAAGTGCGTTTTTATGGTCAGGCAAGGCAAGATTCTAGGACACATAGTGTCAAAGAATGGCATATCTACTGACGAAGAGAAAGTGAGAGCCATAGCAGAGCTACCTAGGCCAAGGAATGTCAAGGAAGTACAAGCTTTCATGGGGCATTGTGGTTACTACCGTCGGTTTATACACATGTATGCCATCATAGCAAAGCCTCTATACGGACTCTTGACTAACTTTGAGTGGACTGAGGAATGTGAGAATTCCTTCAATGAGCTTAAATGAAGATTATGGTCAGCACCAATCTTAACCACCCCGGATTGGAATAAGCCTTTCCATGTTCATGTGGATGCATCCAATTATGCCATTGGATGTGTGCTGGCACAACCTACTGGTGAAGGTAATATGGATCTTCCAATTGCCTATGCTAGTCGACAACTGAATGCTGCTGAACGAAATTATACCACTACAGAGAGAGAAGGATTAGGCATGGTATATGCAGTTAAAAAGTTTAGACATTATTTGCTTGCAAATAAGTTCAAATTTTTTACTGACCATCAAGCATTGTTATATCTCGTAAACAAGCCATGCAATACAGGAAGATTAGTAAGATGGTTTCTCTTACTAATGGAATATGATTTCGAGGTTGTGGTAAGGAAAGGGAGGACTCATTTGAGAGCAGATCACCTTTCTAGGCTCACATCGGGAGAAGCCCCACAAGGAGTGTCAGATGACCTTCCTGATGCTTACTTGTTTAATTTGGAAGTGGTGCTGCAGTGGGCTAAGCCATTAGTGCCAGTATTGACATACGGGCCTAACCACCCAATAATAGCCACACAGGATAAAGAGGTTGTGAAAGCCCAAAAGTATCATATCATGGCAGGGAGTATGTACAAGCACACAAATCAGGGGATCTTGGCTTGTTGCGTAGAAGAGGACGAGTATGCGAAATGGTTGCAATTAGCACATGTAGGTGCATTAGAGCAACACTACTCAAAGCAACGAACCTTACAGACACTAAGGAGACTAGGAGTACATTGGCCAACTATGGAGGCTGATGTCCAAAAGTTGTGCAAGGAATGCCCAATCTGCTGCACTAAACCACCTGTGGAACACGCCACTCTTTATCAAGTGTCCATAGTGCCAGATTGGAGTGAACCACTAGTATCCTTCCTGAGGACGAAAACATTCCCTCCAGACATGACTCTGGCTAGGAAAAGGAGTTTAGAACAAGAAGCCCAGGATTACTCACTCATTGGTGATAATCTATACAAGCGTGGTAAAGATGGTTACCTGAGACTATGTGTCCATGAGAGTGAGTATCTCAAGATCTTGGACACTGCTCACCAAGGTGTAGCAGGAGGACACTTTGGACCAGATCGGGTGATCAAGGCAATACTATTTGCGGGCTTCTGGTGGCCGACCCTTCACATGGACGCACATACCTATGTGAAACGGTGTGACGTTTGCCAGAGAACTCAGTATCCTATACGTAAAGACGAGATGCCACTGAAACCCATGATGGGTGGACGTGCATTCTCTAAGTGGGGAATAGACTTCGTAGGTCCTATTAATCCCCCAGCTAAGGGTTCTCATGCAGAATACATCATTGTTGCAATAGACTATCTAACTAAGTGGGTAGAGGTAAAAGCCACAACGAAGAACGATGCTCAAACAACTGCTAAATTCTTGTTTGAGAATGTATTCACAAGATACGGGCTACCTATAGAGTTAGTAAGTGATAGAGGCACTCACTTCTTGAATGAAGTAGTTGAAAATCTGCTCCAAGAATTCTTGGTAGTTCATAAGAAGTCTGCCCCCTACCACCCACAAGCTAATGGGCAAGCCGAAAGCACAAACAAGATTCTGTGCAATGTGTTGACCAAGCTCGTGAATAATAAACGCTCTGATTGGGACAAACAACTACACCACGCTGTTTGGGCATACCGAGTCGCCTACAAAACGGTACTCCAAGCCACCCCCTTTCAGATGGTATTTGGCCAAAACGCCGTGCTACCTTTGGACTTCTTAATACCTACATTGAAAGTAGCACACGAGCATGAATGGATGGGTCATGAACTCTCCTCTAGACTTTTTGACCTTGAATGATTAGGAAAAACAAGACTGAGAGCAGCTGCAGGGATATATGCAGCAAAGAAACGACAGAAGGCATACTTTGATGCCCACGTTAAGGATAAAGGTTTAAAGGCAGGCGACTTAGTTCTTGTCTACACATTGAAGCAACATTCGAGGAAACTGGAGAAGAGAGGTTACGGACCCATGATCATTAATAGGATCTCCACGAGTGGAGCAGTACAATTAGCCACTTTAAAGGGTGATGTTCTCCCAAGTTATATCAGCGGATGCAGAGTCAAGTTGTATCAGGAACCTCTCACAGAAGAAATGCTAAGTCGTCTCAGTACTGCTAAGAAACGCAAAGAGGAAGAAAAGCGAATTCGAGAGGAAGCTCAATCAGAAGCCTTAGAGCGCATACGAAGAATGAAATTAAGAAGACAAGGTAGAGAGCACCCTAGGCAAGATGCATATGCAGATCAAGGATATGATGTGGCTATGTGTGAAGTTTCCGGTGTTAGCTCACATAGGATAACTGATCGACGTCCTTTCATAACCTTAGATATAGGACAAGGAAAGAGTGCAAGGACTGTAAGAGCCTTGATTGACTCAGGTGCAGCCACTAGTGCTGTTAAATTGTCTTACTGTCAAGAGTTGCAATTAACTGTCAATCCTGTGGAAGCATATCTCATAGGATTAGGAGGCGTGGAAACCCCTTGCATGGGCGAGGTGGAACTTCCCCTCTATATTCATGATGAGGCAATGACAGTTAAAGTGCTAGTATGTCAAGATGAGGACCTCACTGAACCCATTGTCATGGGTCAAGACTGGATCTATGACCAAGCAGTCAACTTAAACCTAAGAAGTGGACTTCTTCAGGTATGGGTGAATCAAAATAGAATTACAATTGAGTTAAATAATGGAGCACTCAAGGAACTAGAAAAGGCACGGACTCCTGGTCCCTCCAGGGGTACACATGAAGTTGACCATGCTGTTCTTGTCCAAGGCTATGTGATGCAGAAGAATGAAGATCTCAAAAAAGGAGTCAGAACCACAAGGGAACTCCCTTCTTTTCCAAAGGCCAGAAGGAGGCAGCAACTAAGGGTAGATCAATCACTGAAGACTCTCAAGGCGAGAGACCAAAAGAACGCACGAAGCAGAACAACTCAGCCGATGAAACAAATGTGGGTGCGGAAAGACGAACTGCCGACCGTAACTAAGTTGCAACAACAGTCTCAACTTCCTATTAGTAACCAACGACTTGATGCTAATAAGAGGACTCCTAAAACCTCTGTTGAGAAAGTGAAATCCATTTGGGTGCCCAAGAAGTTGATGCAGGCTGACCCACAATCAAGACAAATTTGGGTGCCTAAGGCTTGCTTGCGGGCTCAACTATCCCCACACAATTCACCTCATACACGACAGGGGTCACTCGCTCAAGCAGCCGTCACCCACTCTTTTCTGATACACTCGAACACACTACCACCTAGAAGCACGCACAGACTCACTCGTAAATGGGTCCCAATGACACAACAACTCCCAACAGAATTACTCGTGCAACCTTCCCGAATCTCCACAAAACCAAGACCAAAAGCCATTCATGGTGTTTGGCAACCTAAGACTTGTAATAAACCCCCCGACCCCAATCTGTGAATTCATCTCCACTTACTAACTGCATTAGTCAGACAGTGCATCTTTCCATCTAGCTCCTAGGACTATCCAGGCATTAACTACACACACTGTCATCGTGCACTTACTAACCACTGACTCATCATCTACCTCATGTTAATGTTGTAAGAGGGACAACAACGGGTTTATTTTGTCCATTACAATGATTAACACCTGGTTCTATATTCTCACAGAACCAACAAGCAAGCAGGGCCATGGAAGAAGCCGGAGGTGCCAGTTCTCACGCCGGATCCAGCGCACAGATTGTGGATATAGAAACACTCCTCCTCGAACCACATCTTACCGAAAGACCGCAAGAACTTCAAGCTGTGCATGTACTCCCAGTTTAGGATCCTCCCCAGGGGCACACCTCTCAAGTGGGCAAACACGCTCATTGGTTCAGTGATGTGGCAGGACCGTTGGGTGATGGAACCTATTTTTGGGAAGCTGAATTGGAGTTTAATGGTAAATGGGGACGCTACCATTTTTTCACGCGCGAGTTTGAGAGCTATCAGAATGCCGAAGTCATGCGTTCAGTATGGACCAAAGCTGGCTTGGACAGTTATTTCAGGGCCCACTTACCAAAGCCAGATTTCTTACGTTGTTCTTATCTTATCAGTACCATCACTCCGAGCAGGGCCAAGGGAGGCGACAGCACCTTTGTGTTACCCTCACTATTGCCGGGCCACGAACTTAAAAGATTCAAACTGACCCTCAATCTGGTACGAGAAGCATTGGGCATGTATGGTATGCACATTCCTACTGAAAAGGAAACAATGGTTCCAGGCAGAATGAAACATAAAGATCTCAACAAGCTGAAGGATATGGTAGCAATGACACCGACCATCGCCCTTCACCTACGAACCGTCATGCAGCATTTTGCTTTCCCCGCCCAGGAAAGATTCACCATGCCCCCAAAGAAGATATGGTTTAGCTTGTATTTGGCAGAGGCAGAAAACCTCCCTATCAACGTACCACATTGGATCATAGATCAGATTCACCTAGCCCATCAACGGTGGAACAAGAAGCAGAAAAATGTACTTCACGGATGTTGTGCTCTCACCAAGATAATCTATCGATGTCTAGCATATGACGTGCCTATTCAGCGGGCACTCGTATGGTCCCGGGCCCAGGAATTCCAGAGAAGGCTATCAGCTGCAGGTCCTCCATCAAAGAAGATGAGAGGGGGAGTCCAATTACCCTGCGCTCAACCAAGGGGAGCCACCACTACACCAGAAATTACCCCTCCCCAGACACGACGCATGTTGAAGCTCAAAGTCAAGGACAAAGCATGGAAGCACATCAAAAGGTGGACACACAAGGAAAGGGAGCAAGTAGGGAGCTCCAAGAAGTGTATGTCAAATTTTCAGAAGAATCCCCTACAAAAATAGTGATTTTCATCACTAAAAACCATTGTAAATACCATTATCTATTTTTAGTAACTCCATTTTGTTCAAGCCGAGGAGTCCTCGAGCTTGAGGAGTATTAGAAGTACCATCGTACCAATTTTCATAATTTTTAGACTTCGTTTGAGCCCTCAAATAAGCCCTGGAACCTAATTTTTAACTAGGCCGGACACTAGGTCTGGACAGGGCCAAAACTAGTCAAAAAACTATAAAAAGAGCTAGAGAGCTCATTTTTGGGGTTAGCTTGTTAGAGAATAGAACTTTTGTAAGAGAACTCTTTTGCAATCTAAGCTTTCCATTGTTCCTCTCTTTGATCTTACTTTGTGCGCGTGTGTGTGTATCTGTGTGCATGTTTGTGTGCTTTCACCCACGCACTTGTGCCTTCACTTGCTCGTGGTCTTCATACCGGTCCTCACGTCTCCGCGGATTGACAAGTAAAGGAGGTGGTGCTTACGCTTGAGCTACACCAAATTTTGGCGCCGTTGCCGGGGAGAGAGCTTCGAGGAAGAGCGTTGTGATGCTAAGATCGTAGATTTGCGACGTTGGAAGGTAAAAAAACTGTCATTTCAGTTCATTTTCTGTTTTTTCCTCTTCATCTTCATCATCATCATCATCTCCACCATCTTCCATCTTCTTCTTCATAGAAAATTCTTGTTTTTTAGTGCATTTTCACCATCTTCATACCATTTTTCATGCATTATTGTGTGGGAAGGAGTTAGGAGAAGCAAGGGAGAGCAAGCGCTGTGCTTTTTTCATGATTTTCTGCTCATACGGAGCTCGCCATAGCCGGCGCTCAGAAATTTGAATTTCCCGCCAAAAAACACGATTCTGTGATGAAAATCGCGATTCTGTGAAAATTCAAAATTTTTTGAAAAATCACGATTTTTTGTTTTCCCGCCTAAAAGTTGGCTGAAAAAATCACGATTTTGTGGTCATTCTCAGAATCACGATTCTGTGAGTGTGCTCAAAATCGCGATTCTCACAAATCACGATTTTCAGTCAAAAAACACGATTTTGAGAAAACACGATTCCCTACTCAAAATCGCGATTCTCAAAAAATCACGATTTTCAGTAAAAAACACGATTTTGTGAAAAAAAGGCGATTCTGTGTAATCACGATTTTTTGCTTTTGCTCAAAATCGCGATTTTCTAAAAAAACACGATTTTGTGCTCAACATCGCGATTTTCATGCCAAAAACACGATTCTGAGAAAATACGATTTTCAGTGGGCTCAAAATCGCGATTCTCACAAATCACGATTTTCAGCCAAAAACACGATTTTGAGAAAACACGATTTTGTGAAAAAAACACGATTTTGTAAGTCACGATTCTCTGAGTCAAAATCGCGATTTTCAAAAACACGATTTTGTGCTCAACATCGCGATTTTCAGAAACACGATTTTGTGCTCAACATCGCGATTTTCATGCCAAAAACACGATTCTGAGAAAACACGATTTTGTGAAAAAAACACGATTTTGTAAGTCACGATTCTCTGAGTCAAAATCGCGATTTTCAAAAACACGATTTTGTGCTCAACATCGCGATTTTCAGAAACACGACTTTGTGCTCAACATCGCGATTTTCATGCCAAAAACACGATTTTGAGAAAACAGGATTTTGTGAAAAAAACACGATTTTGTAAGTCACGATTCTCTGAGTCAAAATCGCGATTTTCAAAAACACGATTTTGTGCTCAACATCGCGATTTTCAGAAACACGATTTTGTGCTCAACATCGCGATTTTCATGCCAAAAACACGATTTTGAGAAAACACGATTTTGTGAAAAAAACACGATTTTGTAAGTCACGATTCTCTGAGTCAAAATCGCGATTTTCAAAAACACGATTTTGTGCTCAACATCGCGTTTTTGAGAAACACGATTTTGTGCTCAACATCGCGATTTTCATGCCAAAAACACGATTTTGAGAAAACACGATTTTGTGAAAAAAACACGATTTTGTAAATCACGATTCTCTGAGTCAAAATCGCGATTTTCAAAAACACGATTTTGTGCTCAACATCGCGATTTTCATAAACACGATTTTGTGCTCAACATCGCAATTTTCAGAAACACGATTTTGTGCTCAACATCGCAATTTTCAGAAACACGATTTTGTGCTCAACATCGCGATTTTATGAGTTCACAAAATCGCGATTCTCTGAAAGTTCACAAAATCGCGATTTTCTGAAAGTTCACAAAATCGCGATTTTCTACAAAGGTCCTGTTTGCTTGTTTTGACCCCCAGGAGCCTGAATTGGCATAACTTTTTCATCCAAAGTCCATTTTTTGAGCTCTATAGCTCGTTGGAAAGCTCGTTTCAAATCCTACACGACCTCAACTGTTTTTTTCAAGAATAATGCGTTGATTTTGAGATAGGATAATTTGAAGTTGACCCTCAAGTGGGACTAGGGAACCAAGGGGACTCCAAAGAATTTTGAACCATACCAAGGGGAAAATTTGGACTCTTGACTAAAGCTTATGAACCTGAGATCTGGTAGACACTTAGGCAAGGATAAACAAAGCATTAGATCTTCTGAGGCTAGTGTCAACCATACATCCAAGTCTTGGGCACAACAACTAAGTGGTCATCTTTTACTAAGTTCAGACACAAGTGATTCAGAAATGTCTTTTAGTATGGGAAAACCTGCAGGTGGCTCAGGGACTGCCCATCTACAAACACCAGAAGGGCCCTATAAGACACAGTTGGAATATATTCGGACCAACCAATTAGGTGCTCGCATCTATGAGGATGGTCTGAGGCGATCAATGGTCCAACTCAAAAATCCAGATCAATCCTTTGGACTTGAACACCCGGTGGTCAAGTTCGAAGAGGGTTCATACATTGATAAGGAAGGAACCATGTATGTGGTCACCAACCTACCAAATAGGACTGATGAGTTTGGAAATGTCATTCCTGAGAATGAAATAGGAGACCTAGAACAAGGAAATGTAGGACAAGGACCCCAAACTCCTAGAGGTAAGTCAGTTTTGACCCGAGTGATCACTCCAGACTGGATCCCTCAAGATAACAAAAGCATAGAACTATTTTTGAATAGAGAAACAGAGGAAGCCTTTTGGAGATTCAAGCCAGATCAACCTAGCCAATTAGGCATAGTCATCATCTACGAGTTCAAGGATCCAGAGATGCCAGGCAAAGTTGTTTACCTGGATAACACATCAGAGAAAATTTTCTTGGTAACAGAACATGATAGACATGCATATACTTGGAAGAATGAATTGATTTCCCCCCCACCAAGATCCAATGTTTCCCATGGCCTCCAAGGAGTAGGATCATCCCACGCTCATGAAGCCCAGAGAGAAAGAACTAGAGAGAGACCTGAGGTAAGTTTTGCACATACCGTGGGCAGGAATAGATTAGGATTTGAAAATGAAAGACCTGAAAGAGAGAGACATCAAGCACATAGGCAAAAAAGAGATGAACATGATTTTCCATTGCCTAGACCTCGAGAGCACCCAAGAACCCTTAGACCCACTCAAGTGATCAAGGCAATGAAGAATTATTTTGACGGGTCAGGAGATCCTTATGATCATGTGGCCGAGTTCAAACAAGTGTTAAGAGCTGAACAGGTTGAGGATTTATTCACCCAATACGAGGCATTTGGTTTGACTCTTAAGGGCACTGCCTTGGCTTGGTTTCAACCATTGAGTAGTCGCAACTATCGCGATATAGGTCAACTGCTAGACGAATTCATTGTAGAATTTTCCAAGAGTGGTATCAGGCATAACACATCATCCTTGATCCACAGTTTCAAGCAGACACCCCAAGAAACAGTGCGACTAGCAGGCAGAAGGTTCAGACAGTACCTAGAAAGATGCCCTACTCCCGAGTTACCCACGCCAGCCAAACAAGTGGCTTTGTTCTTAGATGGCTTACTGAGCACAAATTTAAGATCATATGTATATTTGAAAGAGCCTAGATCCATAGAAGAGTGCGTGCGGACATGCATTGACATAGAAGATAACTTGGGTGAGGAGTTAGGATTATCCAAACTCTATAAGGATTCAGATAGTTCTACTAGTCATACTTCAAAAATCTCCACGGAAATAGAGGAGATAGCTGAGCAAGTTGCCAAGAAGCTGGGAGTCCAAAATAAACAAACACAGAGAGTCACTCCAGTGAATCGGTGTTATACTTGTGGGGGCGACCACATGGCTAATGTATGCCCAATGCAAAACCAAAACATTAGAGAAAGGAATGCTCCATATTGCACTATTGAGAGAAAATACACAAACCACACGGCTCAAGATTGTCCCTACAATAGGCAGGCTGTTAGACAGAATTATCAGCAACCTTACCCACAAGGTAGGTATCAGAACCAATACCAACAGCCATATTATAGACCACAACAACAATATCAGGTACCATATAGGCCACAACCTGTCTTGGGAAACCAACCACCAGCTCCAGCCAACATGATTCCAGTCAAATATGTTGTGGGAGAGGAAAATCCAAACAGAGCATTGGTGCCCCTAACCCCATTGATACCAGATAATGATTCTCATGCTCATAGTTCAGACTACTCCCATGAAGGTAGTCCACATGCGTATTACACAGAGTCACCTAAACATAGTGAGATTTACTTGTATCAATATGAGGCACCACCTATGGAGCAAAATTGGGAGCCAGAATACTCCAATGTCATGTACACAAATCCTAACCCTAGGCCCCAATTGAGACAAATGAGACCACAAGCCCCTAGAGGATCTTGTTTTAGATGTCAAGGTGATCATTTCATTCGTGACTGTCCCCACCCATCATCTCCGAGTCAAGGACAGGCTATCACAATACAGGCTTTTTGCCCTGATTGTGGCAAAGACCATCTCCCTAGAGATTGTCCAAGAAACCCCTCCAGCGCACCCAAGATTACACCCATTAATGTAGTAGGCTTAGTGGCCGATTCAAGTTCAAGTAGCAGTAAGGTGGCACCTATACAGGCAGTTACTAGGGCACAAGCATTAAAACTGGATAAACCAGTAGAACAATCAGAGTCGAGTGAATCGGGAGAGCCTAGTAAGAGGAAAACAAGAACATGGAAGGATACCAGAGAGAAGGCCAATCGCAAGTGGAATAAAAAGTTATCGGAACTAGAAGAAAGCTTAAAAGAAGCGAAAACAAAAATAGAAGACATTGCATCTCAAAGCCCCTCGCATGCCGAAACTCCATCCACTCCACCTCATCCCACCCCACCACCCATTGTAAATAGACCACAACCAGGGTCTGTTCTTGCAGATCCAACCCCATAAGGCTTGGATATGATGTTCAAGGCCTACCAGGCTCGACTTCAAGAAGGGCCTACAGCTGCAAACCTAGACAAGAGTTATCCTAGAGCTGACTTAGAGATTGAACGGATGAAAATGTGCATGAAAATGGTAGAACAAGCTCAAGCTATACTTGAGACTAGTCAAAAGTTCAATCAGACAAACTCTGTCAAAGGGGATTTGCATTTCCAGGGCTTACTAGAACAATTAGAGCAGTTGGTAAACAAACCACAAGTTTCTTTACCTCCATAGGCTCAACCAGTTATTGAAAGAGGAAGCTCACCACCAATGGGAGCTTATGTTCCTAATTCCACGGATCCAGGAATACCTCCTTCAATTCAACAGTACTCTCAAGAATTCTTGCGGGAAATACAAGAAGAGAAATGGGCCAAGGAGAAGGGTAATTCCCCTCCTATTCCTGAGATTGATGATCTTCATGATCAATTTCCCCAAGACATTCCATCTATTTACGGAGATGAAGCAGAACAACAAGAAGACGAAAGGTTAGATTTTGAATCTAATACCTTAGAAGAACTGCCTCAATTTCTAGGCCCATGGGAATCTGAATCTCTCCAGATTAGAGCTCCCACAATACTAGTAAGAAATGAAGACTCAGTGGTTCCAAGGAACACGGATGTCGTGAAGAACACTAAGGTTCAGTGTCATCTCACTGTAGAAGAGCTGCTCAAAGCAAAACCTGAGCTTTGGAATCATGTGAAGGATCAGGTTCCAGAACTTGATTCCAACATGCCAAAAGCAGACTCCAAGCAAAGGGTACCAGAGATACCTCTAGACAAAATAGGGGACATGTGTGAGGGTGAAGAAGGTAATACTTATCTTCCAATCACCTACCAAGGTTACACAACCAAAGCAATCATAGATTTAGGTGCTGGTGTTGCTATTGCGACCACCTCCTTGTGGAAGCAATGGGGCAAGCCCACATTAAGACCAACTAGAATGAAGCTTCAAATGGCTGATGGTCATTTTGAAAGACCTCTAGGATTGCTAGAAGGGATCACTCTAACCACTTGTGGTGTAGAGTTTGAGCACACATTTGCTATATGTGACTTTGAGAAAAATAATGTCTATGAGATGATCCTAGGAAGACCCTTCCTTCGACAATTGCAAATAGTACAGGATTGGGGAACTAACTCCTTGTACTTACAGCACTTAGGGGTCACCACCAAGGTCAATTTGAAGGATTACACCTTCAAAGATGTACCACCCCTACAGTGGAATTCTATCCACAAAGCGAAAGAAGATTCCATCTCTGTGCATTCTGAAAGTTCACCTGATCCATCATGGCTGCATGAAGATACTCATTTGTGGATGTGCAAGGTCGCAAAGGAAGAGGAAAAACGTTTAAAGGCAAGAGAAGAAGGAACTTCGCTAGGAGATAGACCAGTTAGAGACCCAGCCTACACACCGATGATCTTTCCAGATGAGGAGTTTGAGCCTCATGGCTGGCCAGAAATCTTAGCCACCATGGACATTGCTGTCAATGAGGAACAGTGGACACCTCATTGTGATGAGGAGGGTTATGATATCTCAGTGTTCATGTGTCAACCCTTGCTAGAAGAATGTGACCCTAGTGATGTCATAGAAGAAGAAGAGAATGACGATGATCTGGAGTCTATTGTGATGGATAGTTGCTTCAACTCAGAGCAGCACTATCTAGAAGATATAGGAGTGTTCACCCAGAAAGAAGAAGAACCTCTCACAAGTATTAAAACAGTAAACTCAAAGGATGGAAGTGAGAGTAGTCAAAAGAAAAAGAAAAGAAAAGAAGTGAAACAAGAAGAGGAGGAATCATTGTTTGAAGTACCAGAAAACTTCAAGAAATATGAAGTTGACGACCGCAAAATTTTGGTACGAATGCCTAAGAGAGAGGCCATCATAGGAGAATCATATGATAATAAAGAAAAGACCAAGAAGATTGTAGTGACCATTGAAGAGAACGAAGAGAGATGCACATATATAGGAGATGACCTAAGTGCAAGAGAAGAAATGGAGCTCATAGCTCTATTAAGGGAATATAGGGATGTGTTTGCATGGCACTATAGAGACTTGAAAGGGGTAGATCCAAGAATTTGCTCTCATACTATCCCCATGACTGCTGATGCTAAGCCCACCAAACAGAAGCCCTACACATATAATGATACCTATGCAGCCAAAATAAAAGAAGAAATTGATAGGTTGATTGAAGCGGGATTCATCTATGAGATTGAGCATACCGAATGGGTGTCCCCCATTGTTGTGGTACCCAAGAAGAACGGGAAGTTGCGAGTGTGTATTAACCTTAAAAAAGTTAATGCCGCTACGATTAGAGATAGTTATCCACTTCCAATCACAGAACACCTATTGGAGCGTGTTGCAGGCAAGGAAGTTTATAGCTTCCTTGATGGATTTTCAGGTTACAATCAAGTAGCCATTGCCCCAGAAGATCAATACAAAACAGCTTTTGCTACAGAGTGGGGAATCTTTGCATTTCGTGTGATGCCATTTGGGCTCACCAATGCACCTGCAACATTCCAAAGGCTCATGTGTCATGTCTTCAAAGAGTTCTTGCGAAAGAGCTTAGAAGTGTATGTGGATGATTTATGTGCTCATTCCCAAGAAAGAAGGTTTCACATCCCTGAGCTCAGACAAATCTTCAACAAGTGTAGAGAATATCGAGTGTGTCTGAACCCAGAAAAGTGTGTGTTTATGGTGCGTCAAGGTAAAATGTTAGGTCATATTGTTTCTAAGAATGGAATCTCAACAGATGAAGATAAGGTACGAGCCATAGTGGAGCTACCAAGGCCAAGGAATATTAAAGAGGTACAAGCCTTTATGGGCCATTGTGGATACTACCGTAGGTTTATCCACATGTACGCGATCATAGCTAGACCCCTTTATGCCTTGTTGTCTAATTTTGAGTGGAACGACGAATGCGAGAATTCTTTCAACGAACTGAAGAAACGTTTGTGCACGGCACCAATACTCACCACTCATGATTGGAATAAACCCTTCCATGTCCATGTGGATGCATCCAATCATGCCATAGGATGTGTGCTAGCACAACCCACAAGTGAAGGAAACTTAGATTTGCCCATAGCATATGCTAGTAGACAACTCACTGCAGCTGAACGGAACTATACCACAACTGAGCGAGAGGGCTTAGGCATGGTATATGCTGTGAAGAAGTTTAGACACTATTTATTGGCCAACAAGTTCAAGTTTTTCACTGATCATCAAGCTTTGTTATATTTGGTCAATAAACCTTGCAATACTGGACGCTTAGTAAGATGGTTCCTCTTACTAATGGAATATGACTTTGAAGTTGTTGTAAGGAAAGGTAGAACCCACCTTCGGGCAGATCACCTTTCTCGCATCACTTCAGGAGAGTCACCACAAGGAGTGTCTGACGAATTACCCGATGCTTATCTGTTCAATTTAGAATTTGTTCCTAAATGGGCAAATAAGTTGGTACCAGTCCTAACCTTTGGCCCTGCAAATAAGAATGTGAAAACATCACAAGAAGAAATTGTAAAATCACAAAAATATCACATATTAGCAGGAAGCATGTACAAACAAGATACTGAGGGTGTATTAGCTTGTTGTGTGGAGGATGATGAACATAGTAGTTGGCTGCAACAAGCCCATGAAGGAATGCTAGGAAATCACTATTCTAAACAACGAACATTGCAGAATCTAAAGCGTTTAGGAGTGTATTGGCCTAGCATGGACAAAGAAATACATGAGTGGATTAAGAATTGTCCAAGGTGCAGAGAGAGACCCCCAGTGGAGCATGCGACCCTTTATCAAGTGTCATTAATTCCAGATTGGAGTGCTCCATTGGTAGAGTTTATGAGATCGGGAAGATTACCCAAAGAGGCTAGTCTAGCAAGAAGACGAAGCATGGAGCAAGAGGCTCAAGGCTACGCCTTAGTAGGGGACAACCTATACCGAAGAGGCAAAGATGGTTACTTAAGACTATGCGTTCATGAATCAGACTATTTAAAGGTCTTAGAGACTGCACACAGCGGTGTTGCAGGTGGACATTTTGGTCCTGACCGAGTGATCAAGACCATTCTATTCTCAGGACTTTGGTGGCCCACTCTTCATATGGACGCACATACCTATGTGAAGAAATGTGACACATGCCAACGTGCACAATATCCAGTGAGAAAAGACGAGATGCCCTTGAGGCCAATGATGGGAGGACGTGCATTTTCGAAGTGGGGCATAGACTTCATAGGTCCTATTAACCCCCCAACTAGAAACTCCCATGCAGAGTACATCATTGTAGCCACAGATTACCTTACAAAGTGGGTAGAAGTCAAAGCCACAACAAAGAATGATGCTCAGACTACGGCTAAGTTCTTATTCGAGAATGTGTTCACGAGATATGGACTACCAATAGAGTTGGTGAGCGATAGAGGCACACACTTCTTGAATGAAGTCATTGAAAATCTTCTCCAAGAATTCTTGGTGATACATAAGAAATCTGCCCCCTATCACCCACAAGCCAACGGACAAGCCGAGAGTACCAATAAGATCCTCTGTAACGTATTGACAAAACTGGTAAATAATAAACGCTCTGATTGGGACAAACAACTTCATCATGCTGTTTGGGCTTATCGAGTTGCCTACAAAATGGTACTCAACGCCACCCCATTTCAGATGGTCTTCGGACAGAACGCTGTGCTACCATTAGATTTCTTAATCCCTGCCTTAAAAGTAGCACAAGAGTATGAGTGGAATGGCCATGAATTGTCCTCTAGGATCTTTGATCTCGAACACTTGGGTGAGACGAGGCTACGAGCGGCAGCAGGCATCTACGCTGCAAAGAAGAGGCAAAAGGCATACTTTGATGCACACATCAAGGATAAGGGATTGAAAGAGGGAGATCTAGTGTTGGTATACACACTAAAACAACATGCCCGTAAGTTGGAAAAAAGAGGATACGGACCCATGATCATAAATAGAATTTCCACTAGTGGTGCAGTTCAGTTGGCCACGCTAGAAGGAGATATCTTGCCAAACTATATTAGTGGCTGTAGAGTCAAGCTATATCAAGAACCTCTTACTGAGGATATGCTAATGAGACTCAACACTGCTAAGAAGCGAAAAGATGAAGAGTTAAGAGTGAGAGAAGAAGCACAGGTAGAGGCCAGAGAGCGTATTAGGCGAAATAAGTTAAGGCGATTAGGCCTAGATGTCAACTCAAAAGCCACAAAATATCACATGGATATGTGTCAGAAGTCAGGCATAGCAACTTCTCAGGTCATTGACCGAAGACCCTTTGTGACCATAGAGATAGGACAAGGGAAGGGTGCAAGGATGGTGAAAGCATTGATTGACTCAGGTGCAGCAAGTAGTGCAGTTAGACTTTCCTACTGCCAAGACTTGCAGTTGAACATCAATCCCATAGAAGCTTATCTCATAGGATTGGGAGGTGTGGAAACCCCTTGTTTGGGCGAGGTGGAACTTCCCATCTACCTTCAAGATGTTCCAATGAAAGTCAAAGCGCTAGTATGTCAAGATGAGAACCTTACAGAACCACTTGTCTTGGGTCAAGATTGGATCTATGACCATGCAGTTAACTTAAACCTAAGAAGTCAAATTCTTCAAGTTTGGGTACATGAACAATGCATTACATTAGAATTAGAGAACTGCATGCTCCTAAATCATGGCACCACACACTCTCTTAGTTCTTCCAAGACTAATCATATGAAAGAAGATGTTGTATGTGTCAGAAGCTCTATGATACAGAAGGAGTCAATCGTGGAAGACCAGGTTCGAAGGCGGGTGGATCTTTCTTCTCCAAAGAATCAAGTAGCCACAGTAGTGCGTCCACCACACAAGCAAACACAACCGTTCACGACAACTGCTACATCAAATAGAAAGACACCACTCGATAAAAAAGCAGTTCCGAGCATGAAGCAGATATGGGTACGCAAAGGAGAGCAACCACCAGCCTTGCCCCCACAAATTCCATCCATGCAAACCAACCAGGCCAGAAGACGAAGGAAGCAGCTCAGACAAGCTCAATCACAAGGTATCCAACAAGTTTGGGTGCCTAAGAAGTTAGCTGCAGCTCAACAAGGGCAATTACAGATGTGGGTACCTAAGAAGCTCCTACATCCACAACAACCTTTGTTCTCCCACATGCAAAAGGTTTCAACAAAGAAGCCAAAAAGAGAAAAGGGTAAGAACCACGTACAGAGACCAAAGGAAGATCAAATCAGCTCTTCAACATTAGTAGGAAGACATGCAAAAAGGATATGGGTTTGGAAGCCAAAAGTGCAAGTAGCCTCCACCGAACCAAAGCGTCAACCACACTGGATACCACAGTTCAGAAAGCATCCAAAGAGAAAGACGCCTGAAGTGACCTCTACAGTGCCAAATGATGTTCTAAAATGGACTCCAATAAGGAGGATTACATCAGTTCGAGACTCAATGGATACCTCCACCAAGGTCGGCATCAACATCCACAAATAACATCGAAAGCCTCGAACGAGCGACAACCATGTGCTCCTTGCACAACCCTGTCTTTTGCACCATTCAGGTCATGCATTTCCAAAGTATGCATTAATATAGGGCCACATTACACGGCCGTGCATAGACACACTTGAGAATCCCAAGCACAAGAGCACATTGACATAGGTCAAATATTTCTATTGATACTAACTTTTGTGTTCTTGTTTTGTGCTATTTTTTCCAACAAAAAAGAGAGAGAGAGAGAGAGAGAGAGCTTGTTCCTAGATTTGGCTTATGGAACATGAATGAGTCATGCTTAGGTGGACCATCAACCAGGGCATTCATCGACAATGATAAACCAACCAATGGTCCATCATGATGAAAGGTGTACAACACGAAGAGATCCGCATCGACTGACCTTTCCTTATGGTAAGAATCTTCTACTTGGACCACAACCATGATAGTTTGGGAAACCTCTTCGTCAGCATACCCTTGAGCACTTAGCTCAAGACCCGCAATTTTTGCACCATGCTCCTCCAATGCATTTTCCAAGTAAGCATGCGTAGGGCTACATTACAAGGCCGTGCACAAGGCACATACTTTTTTCAACCCAGGCACGAACACACTTACCCTTCATTCATTATGGGTTATGAGTAGTTGGCATGACTGCTCTCAACATCATCTTTGGAAGAGCTAGCGGACGTTATGGGAACAACATCCATATCTCGGAAGCAAATTGAAGCCAGTAGTTGCTCCAAATCACTCTTGACAACCTCTTTTGAGCAACTTGCAGTTTTGAAAGCTCACAACGACACATTCTTGCTGGAATCCAAGGAACTAGCTCATACAACGGATGGACACCACCTCTCAAAGCACTACATGGAACAACCCTTCCAACAAGGGTCTGTCAGGGACGACAGACTCGAGAGGGGGGGGAGTGTTGAAGCTCAAAGTCAAGGACAAAGCATGGAAGCACATCAAAAGGTGGACACACAAGGAAACGGAGCAAGTAGGGAGCTCCAAGAAGTGTATGTCCAATTTTCAGAAGAATCCCCTACAAAAATAGTGATTTTCATCACTAAAAACCATTGTAAATACCATTATCTATTTTTAGTAACTCCATTTTGTTCAAGCCGAGGAGTCCTCGAGCTTGAGGAGTATTAGAAGTACCATCGTACCAATTTTCATAATTTTTAGACTTCGTTTGAGCCCTCAAATAAGCCCTGGAAACTAATTTTTAACTAGGCCGGACACTAGGTCTGGACAGGGCCAAAACTAGTCAAAAAACTATAAAAAGAGCTAGAGAGCTCATTTTTGGGGTTAGCTTGTTAGAGAATAGAACTTTTGTAAGAGAACTCTTTTGCAATCTAAGCTTTCCATTGTTCCTCTCTTTGATCTTACTTTGTGCGCGCGTGTGTGTATGTGTGTGCATGTTTGTGTGCTTTCACCCATGCACTTGTGCCTTCACTTGCTCGTGGTCTTCATACCGGTCCTCACGTCTCCGTGGATTGACAAGTAAAGGAGGTGGTGCTTACGCTTGAGCTACAACGCATTAGACCATTCACCATTCGGCTACCAAGACCAAGTACAGAGGGACCCAATCTGGTGTTTCCACCCGTCCCATCAGATTTGGAATTTCCACAGGGCTTTACTCTCAATGATCTCACTGATGAAGAAGTGGCTAGACTAATCTATGACTCTAATCTCGAAACGGAAACAGAGCGAGCTCAAGAACCACAAACCCATACAACAACGTCAGCCCCCACCCAACCGCAAGTTGTAGAAGTCGACGTCGAGGAACAAGAGACCGAACAAGAGGAAGAAGCCTATGAGGAACAAGAGTATGACGAACTTTCAAAGTTAGCAAGTGCCCCCGCGTATTCGGCTCAAATAAAAAGACTATATCGAACCATGCAGCTAGTTCAAGAACAACATAAAATGTCACTAGAAGCAGGCAAGAAACTCATGAACCAATTGCTGGCAGAGGAACGCGTGGATGACATGTTCATCGAGTCCATAAACCTACACGCCGATGCAATAGGATTGGATGAGGCCATTCATGAGGCAATGGCCTACATTCACCGATTTGAGAAAAGAGTTCCCGCCCGTCCCATGAGGTCCGGGAAACAAATTCATATCAACGTATCAGCACCAGGAGATACAACGCAAGCAGACGAACATCAGGAAGCACCACTGTCACCACCATCCCCACCTCTCACTACACAACTCACTCCACCACATGAGACTATCACCACCACGTCCACTACCACCACAATCGTCATGGGAATTCCACTCTCTCCGGGAATCCAATTCGGGGGAGTCACCATGCCCACTTTCACCACTCTCTTCACTAACGTCACATCCACCCCACCCACGATCCCCATCTACACGGTCACTCAAACATTTGACACTATGGAAACATCTCCTGCCACTACACCGCTCCCTCCCCCCATGCCACCTCCATCTCCCATACCCCCTCCACCCACATCTCCACTTGCATCCACATCATTCACAACTCCCCTTCCCGCCCCCATTCCCCCTGCATCTTCACCCCTCCCTGCATCATTTAATGTAAATAGTATATTTCTAGCATTAAATCAATGTGTATATCAGCTTCAAAATGAGTACAGAGCTCTGGACGGCCGGTATCAACAACTGACAACAAATCACCAGAACTTACAAAGGCAATTTAAAATCACCAGAATCAACGTTATACAACGCTTGAGCAGGCTCACCAAACACTATTGGAGGCACCCCAACCATCGACAGAATCAGGCGTCAAACAACTAGAAGCTTTGCTCGAAGTATACCAGGCCGATAACCTACAAGTCAGACGTAACTTGGCGTTACTCAGGAAACATATGGCCACGGCACTTGAAGAGAACAAGAGATTGCAGAAACAAAATGAAGAGAATCTGGAAGCGGCAATGGAAGGCTCTCCCCACGAAATAGATGTAGAGCAATTCAAAGCAGTTCCCTCCGAGACGATGAAAACCATTTTGGAAAGCTATGCAGATCTCCTAGAAGCCCATGATGACTTGGAAAGAGAACTTGACACACTACGGATCAGCCTTAAGGAACAGGAAGAACAACCGAAGAGTGTCCCATCAACCTCCACCTCAGACGAAGTAAAGGCCTTAACTGAGCAGGTGGCAGAATTACAAAAGAGGTTACTGACATACGAGAGGCAGCCCTCTCCAGTAGTAGAACCAGAGCCAGAAGAGTTGGTCCCTATTGAGGTAGATGATTCGTACGAAGAACCGTATGTTCCTATGCCAATGCCAGGCGGGCAACGAACCTCAAAGGGACTAGACACCTTGGAAGTGGAAGCACCCGAGTGGCTTCAGACACTGGAAAAGACAGCGAACACTCACGAAGAACGGGTGGCCATTCAGATCCAATCACTAGCGAACCTAGAAGAAACTGTCATAAAGTCAGAATATTTCAGAAGCATGTCTCATCATAGATGGATCGGCACCAATAATGACCAATATGTGCCTTACTGCATACTTTTGGCCGATTACAACGCCGAGATTCAACGACGATGCGGCAAGCCTCCCACATTTGCTACACAATTTGGTCCAGATGATATACCGGAAAGTGCTAAGCGTGGGTCCATCCATCAACCCACCTGGAGGATGAGGCTTTTGGAAACATATCCTAAAATGGTCCGAACCTGGAATAATATGCCGTTGTTTATTAAATATAATCCTTGTTACGTTCTAGTTCTTCGAAGACGCACCTGGCCTGAATTCACTATCGCCGTCAGAGACATCAAAGCCTGCGCAAAATGGTTAAATTACGTTTATCTAGCACCTCCACGAGGACCCCCCACGGTGAACTACATGATTTCTACAGTCCGTCACTGGAGCATTCGGCTACGCAATAATCCCGATGTGATGGCCCAGATGTGTATGAAAATATTTGAATTAATGCTGATCACTTTCAGAACGTTTAAGAACATTAAGGACCCCCACTTCTCAGGAGCAGGCTTCGTGACAGGAAACCAGGATCTGGTGTACGATATGAGTACCACCCCATCAATTGAAGTAATATATGCCTGGCACGCCAGAATCAAGTGCCTCCCAGCCTGCTTTAAACAGACATTTGAGGAGATGTTCATCACAGGATTCTGGGAATATCACTCCGAAATCTTTATACCCAGACCATCACATCTCCTCCAATTATTTGCTGTGGAGAGCACTATTCACTCAGAACAATTGAGGGTGCCTCATCCAGACGTCCCGGGACCTGTGAATTGGGATGATTTGCTCACAGATCTAGCACGCGGCTTACGACTCGAAGAACACCACCTAGCCTCCGATGTCGTCCAATATTATGTTCAAAAATCCTCTAGACAAGGGTCTGTCAGGGGCGACAGACGCGAGAGTGGGGGGGGTGTTGGCAGCAGTCAGGGAACCGAAGGAGCCACAAGACGAAGAGAGTTAGAGCGAAGGGACAGCACAAGCAGACATGGCAATCAAAGAAGATCTGGCAAGTAGGCCACCTAAATTTTTCAGACATCAAGGAGTTGACACACAAGAAGAAAGAGCAAGTAGGGAGCTCGAAGGTATGTATGACAAATCAATAGAGAAAACCCCTACACAAATAGTGATTTTCATCACTAAAACCCTTGTAAATATCATTTCGTATTTTTGTAGCTCCATTTTGTGCAAGCCAAGGAGTCCTTGAGCTTGAGGAGCTTTAGAAGTATCTACCTGCCAATTTTCATATTTTTTAGATCTCGTTTGAGCCCTCTAATAAGCCCTGGATCCTAAATTTTAACTAGGTCGGACACTAGGTCTGGACAGGGCCAAAACTAGTCAAAAACTATAAAAGGAGCTAGAGAGCTCATTTTTGAGGTTGGATTGTAATTGAAATGAACTTGTAAGAGCTTTTTTGAAAGTAATCTAAAGAACTCCATTGCTTCTCATCCTTTGTCTTGCCGTGTGTGCGCGTGTGCGTGTATGTGTGTGCATGTTTGTGTGCTTCTCACTCATGCACTTGTGCCTCCACTTGCTCGAGGTCTTCATACCATCCTCACGTCTTCCCGGATTGACATTAAAGGAGGTGCTACTCATCATTGAGCTACACATATACATATACATATACATATACATATACATATACATATACATATACATATACATATACATATACATATACATATACATATACATATACATATACATATACATATACATATACATATACATATACATATACATATACATATACAAATACATATACATATACATATACATATACATATACATATACATATACATATACATATGCATATGCATATACATATACATATGCATATACATATACATATGCATATACATATACATATAATATGCATATACATATACATATACATATACATATACATAAACATATACATATACATATACATATACATATACATATACATATACATATACATATACATATACATATACATATACATATACATATACATATACATATACATATATGTTGAGAGCAGTATGGGCACCCAAGGACTGACTAGACAAGGAAGCCAACGGAGAGAGTCAGAGGGAGGTGAAGGATTGAGTAGACAAAGCAGTCGACGCAAATCTGGCAGATAGGCCCTTCAAATTTTTCCAAATTAACATCTTTATAACAGTGATTCTTATCACTAACAATCATTGTAAATACCATTTCATATTTTTGTAGCTCCATTTTGTGCAAGCCAAGGAGTCCTTGAGCTTGAGGAGCCTGAGAAGTACCTTCATATCAATTTTCGTATTTTTTAGGCTCCGTTTAAGCCCTCGAATTGGCCTTGGAACCTAGTTTTTAACTAGGCCGGACACTAGGTCTCGACAGGGCCAAAACCTAGTCAAAAACTATAAATAGAGCTAGAGAGCTCATTTTTGAGGTTAGCTTGTAATTGATATGAACTTGTAAGAGCTTTTTGAAAGTAATCTAAGAACTCCATTGCTTCTCACTCTTTGTCTGACTGTGTGTGCGCGTGTGTGTGCATGTTAGTGTGCTTCTCACTCACGCACTTGTGCCTTCACTTGCTCGAGGTCTTCATACCATCCTCACGTCTTCCCGGATTGACATTAAAGGAGGTGCTACTCATCACTGAGCTACACCAAATTTTGGCGCCGTTGCCGGGGATCGAGCTTTGAGGACGAGCGTGTGATGGTAAGACGTAGATTTGGGACGTTGGCGTTGTAGGTAATTCCTTCACTTTTCTTATTTTTCTTTTCCTCACCTCATCACCATCATCACCATCATCATCATCACCATCTCCATCATCGCAAAAATTTTCAGTTTTTTATCATATCACCTTCCCCACCTCATTTCCCTCATTCCACTTGTGAGAGAGAGCGAGAGAGCGATTTTGTGTGCCTTGTGTTTGCATGTTTGTTGAGTTTCTTCCAGGTTCCAGCAACATCATCCCCTCCAGCACGTTGCGCAGGTACGAAAATGTGCAGAACTGTCTCGCGGTCGCCAGCTTCTGTCGATCGCGATTGACAGAAATTTTCAGCCTTTGGTAAAACTGAGTGCACCACAGTAGTCTAGAGGCCTTGCACAACATTGATCCACAAAAATTTTTGAAAAAATTGCAAAATTTTAGTCCATCGCGATTGATAGCCAGTCAATCGCGATCGACACTGTCCATCGTGACGGACAGCCAGTCCATCGCAACTGACAAACCCCGACGGACACGTGTCCATCACGACAGACACCCCTGTCCATCGCGACTGATACCCTCTCCATCGGGATTGACCCCAGTCCATCACGACTGATACCCTGTCCATCGCGACTGATACCCTGTCCATCACGATTGACCCTAGTCCATCGCGATTGACACTCATCAATCGCGACCGACAGCCCTGTCCATCGCGATTGACCCCAGTCCATCACGATTGAAACCTGTCCATCGCGATTGACACTAGTCCATCGCGATTGACACCTGTCCATCGCGATTGACAGCCCAGTCCATCGCGATTGACAGCCATTTTCGGCTAAATTTTTAGGGTTTTTTAAATTGAAGATTTTGGCTACTTTTGGACATGGATAATGGACTCTAGAGCACATAAGGAGGCTATAGGCAAATAAGCCGAGGAAAACCTGTTGCCCTGTTGGCCTGTTTGAACCCTGTTTTAATCCCTAAAGCCTGAACTGACATAACTTTCTCATACGAAATCCGTTTGCTGTGATTCTTGTTTTGTTGGAAAGCTTGCAAGCTGCAAGAAGAATGTTACGATATCTCAAGGCCACTATAAATGAAGGATTGTTCTATTCATTTGATGATGATATGCAGGTCAAAGCTTATTCTGATGCCGATTGGGCCGGTTCCAAGGAGGATGGAAGAAGTACAAGTGGTTACCTAGTCATGCTAGGTAGCAAGATCATCTCATGGATTTCAAAGAAGCAACCCACGGTGGCATTATCTTCCACGGAGGCTGAGTATAGAGCTTTGGCTCAAGTCACATGTGAGCTAATGTGGATTAAGAAGTTATTTATGGAGCTTAATTTGCAGGTTGACACATATCCAATTTTTTGTGACATTATGACTAGCATTCGTCTAGCATCAAATCCTGTCTATCATGCTAGAACCAAGCATATTGAAGTGCACTATCACTTCATAAGGGAAAAGGTGATATCCAAGGAAGTTTCAGTACATCATATTGGTACCAAGGACCAAGTTGCGGACATGTTTACAAAGGCTTTGAATGGGATGAAGATTTCAAATTTCAAGCAATGCATCAACATGAAGGAGCTTGGATGAGAACGAAGAATTGAAGCCACGAGATTCCATCAAGAAAAGTCACTCAACCACTCCCCAAGTCATCTCAAC
>CM035441.1:38825997-38830997 GCA_020310875.1 Ceratopteris richardii | reverse complement strand
CCATCGCGACTGATACCCTATCCATCGCGACTGATACCTTGTCCATCATGATTGACCCTAGTCCATCGCGATTGACACCCATGAGTCGCGACCGACAGCCCTGTCCATCGCGATTGACCCCAGTCCATCGCGATTGAAACCTATCCATCGTGATTGACACCAGTCCATCGCGATTGACACCTGTCCATCGCGATTGACAGCCCAGTCCATCGCGATTGACAGCCATTTTCGGCTAAATTTTTAGGGTTTTTCAAATTGAAGATTTTGGCTACTTATGGACATGGATAATGGACTCTAGAGCACATAAGGAGGCTATAGGCAAATAAGTTGAGGAAAACCTGTTGCCTTGTTGGCCTGTTTGAACCCTGTTTTAATCCCTGAAGCCTGAATTGACATAACTTTCTCATACGAAATCTGTTTGTTGTGATTCTTGTTTTGTTGGAAAGCTTGCAAGCTGCAAGAAGAATGTTACGATATCTCAAGGCCACTATAAATGAAGGATTGTTCTATTCATTTGATGATGATATGCAGGTCAAAGCTTATTCTGATGCCGATTGGGGAGGTTCCAAGGAGGATAGAAGAAGTACAAGTGGTTACCTAGTCATGCTAGGTAGCAAGATCATCTCATGGATTTCAAAGAAGCAACCCACAGCGGCATTATCTTCCACGGAGGTTGAGTATAGAGCTTTGGCTCAAGTCACATGTGAGCTAATGTGGATTAAGAAGTTATTTATGGAGCTTAATTTGCAGGTTGACACATATCCAATTTTTTGTGACAACATGAGTAGCATTCATCTAGCATCAAATCCTGTCTATCATGCTAGAACCAAGCATATTGAAGTGCACTATCACTTCATAAGGGAAAAGGTGATATCCAAGGAAGTTTCAGTACATCATATTGGTACCAAGGACCAAGTTGCGGACATGTTTACAAAGGCTTTGAATGGGATGAAGATTTCAAAATTCAAGCAATGCATCAACATGAAGGAGCTTGGATGAGAACGAAGAATTGAAGCTTGAGGGGGAGTGTTAAAAGTCAAACTTCAAGCTACAAATTCGTGGGGAATCTTTTATGGACATGTGTAGCAATCAAAGGAAGCCAAAAGCCACGAGATTCCATCAAGAAAAGTCACTCAACCACTCCCCAAGTCATCTCAACTAAGTCCTCCAAGTTAGGAGGCTGATTTGGAAAGGTAGTTCCTAGATTTTAGGGGCACACTTCTCACTATAAAAGGACCATGTATCCCGACTTCTTTTGGGCCATCTTCTTGGAGTTTTAGCTCATGTAAAGTGAGCACTAAGTGCTGGAGTTGTGATAAGCAAGCCCCTTGCTTAAGCTAGCCCCTTGCTTGCTTTTTTGTTTTCTTTTAGTAGGCATATCTATCTGTGTGCGCAGGCAGTGTTGCAACTCTCTACCCCTGAGTTGTTAGCATTGGTTCTCCCTTATATTGTATCCATTTGATGTAATTCTTGTCTCATTGGATAGCTATTAGAGTCTATTTTATGCTCACAAATTCTCTGGAGCATTCTCTGAGTAATCTGGGAGCAACATTCATTTTAGTGAAGTTGTGTGATTGATGTCTCTCTCTGTGTGTAGGCTCTGTTGGAAATATTTTGCTCTCTATTGTAAGGGCTGGTTCTCCTTCTCTATTTATCCATTTGCTATGATTTTGGTGTCATTGGGTAGCTATTAGAGTGCTCTAAAGTTAACCAAAGTTTGAAATTCATTCTCTGTATAATCTCTGAGAAAAGCTTGCTCGAGTGAAGTGAGGTCTCTGCTTGACTAGCAGTTGTGAGCATTCAACTAGCTCATGTTGTAGACATTGTTTCTCTTTGTGTAAGCATCCATTCGAAGTAAAATTTGTCTTGTTGGAAAGCTCTTGGTGTCTACTACACATCTCACTGGAGTTCTCTACATAAGCTCTAAGTAATGTTGGTGTATAAAACACCACAAGAACTAAACTAATGTGGTATTAGAAGACCTCCATAACCATCATTAGCTTAGCAAAACTCTAAATGTGAGTCTTCAACTCTGAACTTAGTGAAAATCAAAATTTCACTTCACAGAAATCTGTGCCTTTTCTTCAAACCTTCAATCTGACCTGTATCAGCTTAATCTTCACTGTTAAGCTGATTTCTCTGAGTATGCGTCCCGTTTCTTAAAGATCTTTTGACCAAATGTAGTTGAAGATAGTAGCTTTAAAATGAGCTATCACTTACTGAAAACTTTACAGTATACTTCGAGATCTGACCTTAAGAAGTTCAGGTAAATGTGCGCTAGAAAAGTCGTAACTGTCAACTAACTTACACAGTCATGTGAAATGACTTAGAACTCAATGTACAAGAGGAATTAGACTTAATCCTTCTACACAAACATATATTGTATATCAGAGAAGATGTGTACAAATTGGCTTGGCCTAATTTTGCTCATAGCCATGGAAAACTCTCTCAGACTCAAAAGTTTTTCCTGAACATCTCTCTCAGAAAAGACACGACTTTTCTCTACTCACTCAGATTACAAAATTGAGTTCTCTCTACATGTTTTTTGTCTCAAATTAACTTATATACCTATGGTTTACATTCTCCTAGACTTGAACTCGTAAGTTCTGAAGATCAAATGAAAAACTAGACTCTAATTTTGCACTAATTTACAATAGTGAAATTATCCCTTCATTTAGGCTTAACTTTCTTTATGCTTTTTCTTCACTTCTCCTTCCCTTCTTCCTTTCTCCATATGTCTTCATATATCCATGCCTAATTAGTGAGTGAAGCCCCAACAACTCCCCCTCAATCACTAATTAGCATGCTTTGACTTCTTCATATAGTCTTCTTCTCTTTTATTCCTGCCATCTCCTTGAACCTACTTGTCTTCACTCCATCCAAGCTCTTTGTCATAATATCTGCAATCTGATCTTTTGTAGAAGTGTACACCACTTCAATTTCTTTCTCCATTACCTTTTCTCTAAGAAAATGATACTGTATTTCTATGTGCTTTGTCCTTGCATGAAATACAGGATTTGCTGCAAGATATAATGAGCTCAGATTATCTCCATGAATGATAGGTATACCTTGATCAATTCCCAAGCTTTTGAACAATGTCTGCATCCATATTACTTCTTTTGCTGCTTCCACAAGTCCTTTGTATTCAACTTCTGTTGATGATAAAGCCACTGTATGTTGTTTCTTTGAACACCAACTCACAAGCTTATCTCCAATGTATATCATGTAGCCATGAGTAGATCTTCTATCATCCTGACTTCCTGCCCAATCTGAATCACTATAGGCTCTCAATCTTATATTTGATGAAAAAGGATAATACAATCCTTCTTTCAAAGTCCCTTTGATATATCTAAGAACTCTTTGACCTGCAATCCAATGTGGATCCTTTGGACAATGCATGAATTGAGAAAGAACACCCACTGCATAACTAAGATCAGGCCTTGTTAGTGTAGCATAAATTAAACTTCCCACTAAAGATTGATACTTCCTCATGTCTTTGAACTCTGCACCATCATATCTACTGAGTTTATGATTGACCTCTAGTGGTGTTGATGCCTCTCTGCAATTCTCCATGTTAAACTTCTTTAGAAGATTCAAAAGATACCTTTCTTGTGATACATATATGCCATGTTCTGCATAAGTGATTTCCATTCCAAGAAAATATGGCAATTTTCCTAGATCACTTATCTTGAATTCTCTCTCAAGTAGCTTCTTCACCTCCTTGATTCCTTCATTTGAAGTACCTGTGATTATAATATCATCTACATAAATACAAATGTAGATCATACCTTCATCTGTTCTTTTGATAAGTAAACTTGCATCTGCCTTTGAACTTTGATATCCAAGATCATTAAGATACTTTACAAGTCTATAATTCCAAGCTCTTGGAGCTTGCTTCAAACCATAAAGTGCTCTTCTTAACCTGCAAACATAATTTGGAAACTTGTGATCTACAAACCCTTGAGGTTGCTCCATGTAAACCTCATCTGATATATATCCATTCAAAAATGCATTCTTAATGTCCAATTGACTCAATGTCCATCCTTTTGATGCTGCAATGGCAATGATTGTCCTTATGGTTGACATCTTTGCCACAGGACTGAATGTCTCATCATAATCTATGCCAAAAGTTTGAGCATAGCCTTTAACCACCAATCTGGCTTTGTATCTGGCTATTCTTCCATCTGCATGCTTCTTAATTTTGTAAACCCATTTATTTCCAATCACTTTCTTACCATTAGGCTTTGGAACAAGTTCCCAAGTTTTGTTTTCTTCAAGTGCATCAAACTCTTCCTTCATTGCTTCTTCCCATTGTCTCTTACCCTTTGCTTCATCATAGCTTTGAGGTTCTTCATCTTCCTTAACCATGTAAGCATAATTTTTCTGAGTCAAGTAAGAAGTATCATAGGAATACCTTGTAGGTTGCTTCCTCATTCTGGTTGATCTTCTTGGTTCACACTCTTCATGTATATCTGGATGTACTTCTTCATCAAATATTGGTCCATCTTCATTTCTTCTATATGATCCAACTCTTGATGTGCTTGCTTGCATATGTTCTTCATCTCCATCTATCTGCATATGTGACTTACCTCTTGCATTCCTTCTTATCTCTTCTTCAAATGTTTCAAGGTCACAATCTTTATCTGCATACCAACTCTTCTGTTCATCAAAGGTCACATCTCTGGAAACAATAAAATGTTTAGTTAAAGGACTCCATAGCCTATAACCCATTTTCTTTTCATCATACCCAATAAACACATATTTTTCTGCCTTTGGTTCAAGCTTATGTCTGAGTTGTGATGGCACATAAGCATAGGCAATTGACCCAAACACTTTACAATGATCAAGTGTTGGTTTCTTACCCCACCAAGCTTCATAAGGGGTCATACCATTCAAAGCTCCACATGGTAGCCTATTCACAAGGTATGTAGCTGTATTTACAGCCTCAGCCCAAAGATAATTAGGGCAATTCTTTTCTTTTAACATTGCTCTTGCAAACT
>CM035441.1:38818497-38820997 GCA_020310875.1 Ceratopteris richardii | reverse complement strand
TTTTCTTTTCCTCACCTCATCACCATCATCATCATCACCATCTCCATCATCGCAAAAATTTTCAGTTTTTGATCATATCACCTTCCCCACCTCATTTCCCTCATTCCACTTGTGAGAGAGAGCGAGAGAGCGATTTTGTGTGCCTTGTGTTTGCATGTTTGTTGAGTTTCTTGCAGGTTCCAGCAACATCATCCCCTCCAGCACGTTGCGCAGGTACGGAAATGTGCAGAATTGTCCCGCAATCGCCAGCTTCTGTCGATCACGATTGACACAAATTTTCATCCTTTGGTAAAACTGAGTGCACCACAGTAGTCTAGAGGCCTTGCACAGCACAGATCCACAAAAATTTTTGAAAAAATTGCAAAATTTCAGTCTATCGCGATTGATAGCCAGTCAATCGTGATTCACACTGTCCATCGCGACGGATAGCCAGTCCATCGCGACTGACAGACCCTGACGGACAGGTGTCCATCGCGACAGACACCCCTGTCCATCGCGACTGATACCCTATCCATCGCGATTGACCCCATTCCATCGCGACTGATACCCTGTCCATCGCGACTGATACCCTGTCCATCACGATTGACCCTAGTCCATCGCGATTGACACCCATCAATCGCGACCGACAGCCCTGTCCATCGCGATTGACCCGAGTCCATCGCGATTGAAACCTGTCCATCGCGATTGACACCAGTCCATCGCGATTGACACCAGTCCATCGCGATTGACACCTGTCCATCACGATTGACAGCCCAGTCCATCGCGATTGACAGCCATTTTCGGCTAAATTTTTAGGGTTTTTTAAATTGAAGATTTTGGCTACTTTTGGACATGGATAATGGACTCTAGAGCACATAAGGAGGCTATAGGCAAATAAGCCGAGGAAAACCTGTTGCCCTGTTGGCCTGTTTGAACCCTGTTTTAATCCCTGAAGCCTGAACTGACATAACTTTCTCATACGAAATCCGTTTGCTGTGATTCTTGTTTTGTTGGAAAGCTTGCAAGCTGCAAGAAGAAAGTTACGATATCTCAAGGCCACTATAAATGAAGGATTGTTCTATTCATTTGATGATGATATGCAGGTCAAAGCTTATTCTGATGCCGATTGGGCCGGTTCCAAGGAGGATAGAAGAAGTACAAGTGGTTACCTAGTCATGCTAGGTAGCAAGATCATCTCATGGATTTCAAAGAAGCAACCCACGGCGGCATTATCTTCCACGGAGGCTGAGTATAGAGCTTTGGCTCAAGTCACATGTGAGTTAATGTGGATTAAGAAGTTATTTATGGAGCTTAATTTGCAGGTTGACACATATCCAATTTTTTGTGACAACATGAGTAGCATTCATCTAGCATCAAATCCTGTCTATCATGCTAGAACCAAGCATATTGAAGTGCACTATCACTTCATAAGGGAAAAGGTGATATCCAAGGAAGTTTCAGTACATCATATTGGTACCAAGGACCAAGTTGCGGACATGTTTACAAAGGCTTTGAATGGGATGAAGATTTCAAAATTCAAGCAATGCATCAACATGAAGGAGCTTGGATGAGAACGAAGAATTGAAGCTTGAGGGGGAGTGTTAAAAGTCAAGCTTCAAGCTACAAATTCGTGGGGAATCTTTTATGGACATGTGTAGCAATCAAAGGAAGCCAAAAGCCACGAGATTCCATCAAGAAAAGTCACTCAACCACTCCCCAAGTCATCTCAACTAAGTCCTCCAAGTTAGGAGGCTGATTTGGAAAGGTAGTTCCTAGATTTTAGGGGCACACTTCTCACTATAAAAGGACCATGTATCCCGACTTCTTTTGGGCCATCTTCTTGGAGTTTTAGCTCATGTAAAGTGAGCACTAAGTGCTGGAGTTGTGATAAGCAAGCCCCTTGTTTGCTTGTTTGTTTCATTTTAGTAGGCATATCTATCTGTGTGCGCAGGCAGTGTTGCAACTCTCTACCCCTGAGTTGTTAGCATTGATTCTCCCTCATATTGTATCCATTTGATGTAATTCTTGTCTCATTGGATAGCTATTAGAGTCTATTTTATGCTCACAAATTTTCTAGAGCATTCTTTGAGTAATCCGGGAGCAACATTCATTTTAGTGAAGTTGTGTGATTGATGTCTCTCTCTGTGTGTAGGCTCTGTTGGAAATATTTTGCTCTCTATTGTAAGGGCTGGTTCTCCTTCTCTATTTATCCATTTGCTATGATTTTGGTGTCATTGGGTAGCTATTAGAGTGCTCTAAAGTTAACCAAAGTTTGAGATTCATTCTCTGTATAATCTCTGAGAAAAGCTTGCTCGAGTGAAGTGAGGTCTCTCCTTGACTAGCAGTTGTGAGCATTCAACTAGCTCATGTTGTAGACATTGTTTCTCTTTGTGTAAGCATCCATTCGAAGTAAAATATGTCTTGTTGGAAAGCTCTTGATGTCTACTACAGGTCTAGAAATGTTCACTGGAGTTCTCTGCATAAGCTCTAAGTAAGAGCACTTTTGGTGTGCAGAGGTCAA
>CM035441.1:38790997-38813497 GCA_020310875.1 Ceratopteris richardii | reverse complement strand
ATTGACATTAAAGGAGGTGCTACTCATCACTGAGCTACACCAAATTTTGGCGCCGTTGCCGGGGATCGAGCTTTGAGGACGAGCGTGTGATGGTAAGACGTAGATTTGGGACGTTGGCGTTATAGGTAATTCCTTCACTTTTCTTATTTTTCTTTTCCTCACCTCATCACCATCATCACCATCATCATCATCACCATCTCCATCATCACAAAAATTTGCAGTTTTTGATCATATCACCTTCCCCACCTCATTTCCCTCATTCCACTTGTGAGAGAGAGCGAGAGAGCGATTTTGTGTGCCTTGTGTTTGCATGTTTGTTGAGTTTCTTGCAGGTTCCAGCAACATCATCCCCTCCAGCACGTTGCACAGGTACGGAAATGTGCAGAACTGTCTCGCAGTCGCCAGCTTCTGTCGATCACGATTGACAGAAATTTTCATCCTTTGGTAAAACTGAGTGCACCACAGTAGTCTAGAGGCCTTGCACAGCACAGATCCACAAACATTTTTAAAAAAATTGCAAAATTTCAGTCCATCGCGATTGATAGCCAGTCAATCGCGATTGACACTGTCCATCGCGACGGACAGCCAATCCATCGCGACTGACAGACCCCGACGGACACGTGTCCATCGCGACGGACACCCCTGTCCATCGCGACTGATACCCTGCCCATCGCGATTGACCCCAGTCCATCGCGACTGATACCCTGTCCATCGCGACTGATACCCTGTCCATCACGATTGACCCTAGTCCATCGCGATTGACACCCATCAATCGCGACCGACAGCCCTGTCCATCGCGATTGACCCCAGTCCATCGCGATTGAAACCTGTCCATCGCGATTGACACCAGTCCATCGCGATTGACACCTGTCCATCACGATTGACAACCCAATCCATCGCGATTGACAGCCATTTTCGGCTAAATTTTTAGGGTTTTTTAAATTGAAGATTTTGGCTACTTTTGGACATGGATAATGGACTCTAGAGCACATAAGGAGGCTATAGGCAAATAAGCCGAGGAAAACCTGTTGCCCTGTTGGCCTGTTTGAACCCTGTTTTAATCCCTGAAGCCTGAACTGACATAACTTTCTCATACGAAATCCGTTTTCTGTGATTCTTGTTTTGTTGGAACATAGGGTATTTTGAAGTTGACAATACCCCGAGGTAGGAAAACTGAGGGATCTTTGGGATTGTTTTCCATAAAAGCAAAGGATAATTTGGTCTGTGAGTTACATGCATGAAAGTGGTCTATGGTGTCATTTGAATCTAAGTCTTGAGCTAACCGTGGGACTTTTACAGGTCCAGCAAGAGCACTTGAGGGCATTCTAAGCAAGAGTAAGTGCAATCTTGGGAACACGCGTCCTGGGCAGACCAGGGCAACCAAGAAGGAAACAAAAGGTTGGAAATTCTCAACTCCCATTGTCAATTCCTAGCTTAGGCTAAGAATGACTAGAGGTAGGAGTAAGCCAGGGTGGTGATAGGCATTTATCAAGTTGAAGACTGACTAAATACTCAAGTTCAAGCTAACGAAATAATCTTTGCACGGTCGAGAACTCTAAAGGAAAAGAACCTAACGTGGAACGATCAACTTACAGTGCGAAAATTAAATCAAATATTCTTGACAACGTGACTTTTGACAAGAGCATAAACACGGTAACCACTAAAAAGAATCAAGTAACTGATACAAAAGAGCTCAGCAACGAGGTTGTACTTGGGCGAATTTGGACTATTCAATTAGGCTTATGAACCTTAGATCAGGGCGACATCTAGGGAGAGATAGACAAAGTCTTAGGTCTTTAGAGGCTAGTGTCAACCACACTGCTAGGTCTTCGGCCCAGCAGTTGAGCCACCACTCATACTACCCTAGCTCTGAGACCAGTGAGTCAGAGATGTCTCAAGGCATGGACTGACCTACGAGAAGTTCAGGAGTGCCATACTTGCACAGGGTAGAAGGCCCGTACAAGACGCAGCTGGAATACCTTAGGACCAAGCGATTAGGTGCTAGCATCTATGAGGACGGTCTAGGAAGATCCGTGGTCCAGATTAAAAACCCTGACCAATCCATTGGACTAGAACACCCAGCTGTCAAGTTTGAAAACGGGGCATACTTGGACAAAGAAGGAACCATATACGTAGTCACTAGTCACCCGGAGAGGACAGATGAATTCGGGAATGTGATCCCTAAGATGGACATAGATGACCTAGAACAAGGAAACATGGGTGTAGAGCCTAGGACCCCTCGAGGGAAATCTGTTCTTACGAGAATTCTCACTCCTGAGTGGATTTCCCAAGACAACAAGAGTATAGATCTGCTTCTGAACTGAGAGACTGACGAAGCCTTTTGGAGGTATAAATCTGATCGGCCAAATGACATAGGAACAATCATGATCTATGAGTTCAAAGATCCTGATAGCCCAGGCAGAGTGACCTACCTAGATCACGCTTCAGAGAGGGTCTTTGTGGTTACAGAACATGATAGACATGCTTACACTTGGAAGAGTGAATTCGTTTTCCCCCAACCAAGATCGAATGTGTCCTATGGTCACCCTGGAGCTGGAACATCCCAAGCTCATGGAACTCAAAGAGACAAAAGTAGAGATAGGCCAGAAATAAGCTTTGCCAACCCAGGGGGCAGAGAAAGAACGAGGACGGAAACAAACAGAGTAGAACCTGAGGTACTTAGAGCTCCTAGGAATCAAAGAAATACGGATGAGTTCCCTTTACCACGACCTAGAGAGCACACAAGGACTTTGAGACCGACTCAGCTAGTTAAGTCCATGAAAAACTACTTCGATGGCACTGGAGATCCCTACGATCATGTGGCTGAGTTCAGGCAAGTCTTGAGAGCTGAACAAGTGGAGGATCTATTCATGCAGTACAATGCCTTTGGTCTAACCCTTAGGAACACTGCCCTAACATGGTTTCAGCCACTAAACGAGAGGCAGTTCAGGAGCATAGACCAACTTCTAGAGGCATTCATTATCGAATTCTCTAAAAGTGGCATAAGACATAACACCTCCTCGCTGATTCACAGCTTCAAGCAAACCCCTCAAGAAACCGTGAGACTTGCTGGAAGGAGATTTAGGCAATATCTAGAGAGATGTCCCATCCCTGAGTTACCCACACCAGCTAAACAAGTGGCTTTGTTCTTGGATGGGTTGCTAAGTACCAAATTGAGATCTTATGTGTACTTGAAGGATCCTAGGACCATAGAAGAGTGTGTACGCATGTGCATTAACATTGAGGATAACTTAGGGGAAGAACTAGAGCTTTCCAAAATATACAAAGATTCAGATAGTGATGGAGAGTGTTAATCTCCAAGAGAACAAGTTAACCTTGAATTTAGACCACCTCTATATCAAGATCAACTTTAGACTCCACCAAATTTAGAGATCATTCACCAATTTATCAGAAAATTGATTATTCTGAAAAATTCAACTTCTCAGAAAAGTTTGCTGCAGATTAATCCTTAATTGACTAATCATTTGTGTAAAGTTTTTGATAAAAATTTGTAGACTACTTCGCCTTAAGGTTGCGCACCTTCTCCAACTTAAATCTCTGCAAATGGTTTAGTATACTCTGAGAAATCATACAAACAAGTTACCTATGTGTAACACACCTTCTCTGTAGTAGCGACTTTGACATCTGCAATTTCTTAGCTACAGCTCTCACAATGTCGAACCCGTTTGATCAATATTTTTTAGCCATAGATGGCTTACCTTCCAACTTAGATTTTAAGCCCTCACTTGTGTAAAACTTTACACCACACACAGAGTAATGTTCATTTCTCTGAACATGAAATCTGCGTCAGTTTTGTCGACTCTCAGAACATCATCACATATGAATGTTCCTAAACTAAATTCTCTCAACCTGATTACAATTAGCCTCTCAAATTCTAGCCATAGATAGATTAGCTATGGACTTAGATACGTGCAAAAGGATTTCTCAAAAGATTAAACACAGAAGGAGAATGGGAGAAAAGATCGACACGCCATATCTGAAATTTTCACTTATCTATATTCTTCATACATCTGATGGATGATTTGTACAATGTACATCACTAATTCCTCTCAACTCACTTCTCTATATCTCTTACCATTACAAACATGTACTTATATATATATACAAGTACTAACTCGTAATTACTTCAATTATATTGAAGTATCTTATAGAACTAATGTACATTTGATCAAAGAACTTTACTATCTGATTCTTTCCTTCAATTCATGACATTGATCTTCAATCTTCTCTTCATGTCTTTACTTCTATCCTTTGTATAATCACAATTTGTTGATTGTCTTGCTCCAACAGCTCCCCCTCAATCATCAATTGTGATTGTCTGCATCCTTTTTACTCCTGCCATGTCTTTGAATTTCTGTAACTTTGGTCCATCTAAACTTTTTGTCATCATATCTGCAAGTTGATCTTTTGTAGGAGTGTGTTTGACTTCAATCTCCTTATCAATGACCTTCTCTCTCAGAAAATGATATTGTATCTCAATATGCTTAGTTCTAGCATGAAACACAGGATTAGCTGCCAAGTATAGAGAACTCATATTATCTCCACAAATAATAGGAATACTCTGAACAACATCAAAACTCTTCATAAGTGTCTTTAGCCATATTACCTCCTTTGCAGCTTCCACCATACCTTTGTATTCTGCTTCTGTAGATGACAAAGCAACTGTATGTTGCTTCTTAGAACACCATGAAATCAATTTGTCTCCTACATAGCACAAATATCCATGGGTTGATCTTCTATCATCCACATTACCTGCCCAATCTGCATCACTATATATCTTCACTCTTGTATCAGAAGTAAATCCATAGTACAACCCTTCTCTGAGTGTACCCTTGATATACCTAAGTACTCTTTGTCCTGCAATCCAATGTTCCTTCCTAGGACAATGCATGAATTGTGAAAGTATACCAACTGCATATGACAAATCAGGCCTTGTTAATGTAGCATAAATCAAGCTACCAGCCAAGCTTTGATAAAGCTTCATGTCTCTGAATTCTTCTCCTCCAAATCTAGACAATTTATGGTTCACTTCCAATGGTGTGGGTGCAACCCTGCAATCTTCCATTTTAAATTTGGTTAGCAAATTTTTAAGATACCTTTCTTGGGTCACATATACTCCATGTTGAGTATAAGAAATCTCCATTCCCAAGAAGAATGACAAGTTCCCCAAATCACTGATTTTGAACTCTTTCTCCATCTGCTTCTTGATCATTTGTATTCCTTTATCATCTGTTCCTGTAAGTATTATGTCATCAACATAAACACAAACATAAATGAATCCATCTTCACTTGCTTTGACTAGCAAGCTACTATCTGCCTTTGATGCTTGAAATCCAAGATCCTTCAAGAACTTTACAAGCCTATAATTCCATGCCCTTGGGGCCTGCTTTAATCCATACAAAGCTCTCTTGAGCTTACACACATAATTTGGATTCACTTGATCTTTGAACCCATCTGGTTGCTCCATGTAAACTTCATCTGAAATGTAACCATTCAAAAAAGCATTTTTAACATCTAATTGAGATAACTTCCAACCTTTGCAAGCAGCAATTGCTATGAGGGTTCTAATTGTTGTCATCTTTGCCACAGGACTATAGGTCTCATCATAGTCCACTCCATATGTCTGTGCATACCCTTTCACAACAAGTCTAGCTTTGTACCTAGACACACTTCCATCTGCAAATCTTTTTGTTTTGTAAACCCACTTACATCCAATAATTTTCTGGCTATTAGGTTTAGGAACCAGATCCCAAGTTTGATTCTCTATCAATGCATCATACTCCTCTTGCATGGCTTCTTCCCAATTTCTCTTGCCTTTGGCTTCATCATATGTAGATGGATCTTCATCTGCTTTTACCAAATAAGCATAATCTTTAGTAGTCAAGAATGAGGTGTCATAGCTATACCTTGTAGGTTGCCATTTGTGCCTAGATGACCTCCTAACTTCTGCACTTCTTGAAGTCTCTGGTTCATCACATTCTGGATCAAACCTTGGCCTCTCTTCAACTTCAACCTGTACTTCATTATTTTCATTTTCATCAAGTAATTGAATCTTTGCTTTACCTTTCCTTTGATCCACTACTTCTTCATCATCTGCATGTACATTATATTTACCTGCATACCAAGTACCTTGCTCATCAAATGTAACATCCTTGGATACAAGGAATTGCTTTGTGGATGGACTCCACAACCTGTATCCCATTTGCTTATCATCATAACCAATGAATACATACTTTTCTGCCTTAGGCTCCAACTTATGCCTCAATTGAGATGGCACATATGCATATGCCAAACATCCAAATATTCTGCAATGATCCAAGGTAGGTCTTTTACCCCACCAAGCTTCATATGGTGTCATACCTTGCAAAGCTTTACAAGGCAATCTATTGACCAAATAAGTAGCTGTATTTACAGCCTCTGCCCACAAATAATTTGGGCAATTCTTCCCTTTCATCATGGACCTTGCAAACTCAACAAGAGTCCTATTTCTTCTTTCTGCTACCCCATTTTGTTGAGGAGAGTACCTGCAAGTAACTTCTCTCTTTATACCTGCATTCCACAAGTAATCATCGAATTCATTTGAAAAATACTCTCCCCCTCCATCTGACCTTAGTCTCTTTAATTTTTGACCTGTAATCCTTTCTGCATATGCATGATAGTGTTTAAATGTATTAAACACTTCTGACTTTTCTTTAATCACATAAATTGTGATCCATCTGGTAGCATCATCAACATAAATGACATAATATCTTGAACCATTTATACTAAAGTCCTTTGAAGGACCCCACACATCTGTATGCACCAATTCAAGTCTTTCTGAATACATAAACCCATGCTTGGAATAGGATTGCTTATGAGCCTTACCTAATTGACATGCCTCACATCTGTATGTCATGTGTTGACCTGCAATGTTAGGCAACCCAAGCACTGAATCATTGTTAATCATTTCTTTAATACCTCTTTCATTAAAGTGTCCAAGTCTTTTGTGCCAAAGATCCAATTCTGACACCTTCTGCTCTCCATATGTGAACATAGCATGTCCAACATTTCCTTGTACCTTCAATGTGAAGAGCCTTCCTTCTTTCTTTCCTGTAACAACTTGTTTATACCCTTGACTAGGGTCTTCAACATAAACTCCATCATTGGTGAACCTTACCTCATATCCTTTTTCCACAATTTGACCTACACTGATCAAATTCTTTGGGATTGTGGGAACATAAAGAACCTTACTCAGAAGAGTGCTCCCATCTTTAGCTTTGACTGAACCAATTGACTTTACCTTATGCTTTGTATTATCACCTATCTGAACTGTATGGTTAATTGCATTATGATCTAAATCAGTCATCAAAGCAATATTTCCACTTAAATGATTACTACATCCTGAATCAATATAGAACACTCTCATGTCCTCATGTGAGGTTTCACATGTTGCATTCATAATGAGAGTCGAGTCCTCCTTCTGATCTGATGCATAGTTGTAGTAGGTGTTATTATAGGATTGATTTTGGAAGCTTCTTCCTCCACCTCTTCCAAAAGAATTCCTACCACCTCTACCTCTGAAGTTTCCTCTCTGAAATCTACCACCTCTTGCTCTTTGATTAAAGTTCTGATAATTACTATTATTCTGATTATTGTGCCAACAATCATGAGATAAATGATTGGTCTTACCACATATCCAACAAGCTCTTGCATTATCTTTGTTGTTTCTGCCTCTTCCTCTACTTCTGCCATTTCCTTTTCCTCTGATTGAAATTTGCTTGGTTTGAAGTACCTTCTTCTTCACCTGATTGTTGCTTCCCTTTGTTAGCTTTCTTCTTGTCTTTAGAGTACATTGCATGACCTGCACTCTTATAAACATCTCCTTTGATATCATTCTCAAAAGTTAGCATATGACCTAACAATTGATTCAAATCAGGAGTAAAGTGATCTAATGAAAGTTCTGTAGATAAAATGAAAGGCTTCCACTTCTCATCTCCTCTTAGCCCTGTGAGAATTTGTCTTACCAATTTTTCTTCTTCAATATCTTCATCCACTGCACCTAGAGAATCTGCAATGTCCTTCATCTTTGTCACATAATCAGAGATTGATTGTGAGGCCTTCTTCTTGAAGGTAGTAAATTCTGCCCATAGTGAAGCCTTCCTTGATTTGGTTGTGTTTTGGAAATGCTCCTCCAAAGCATTCCAAATATCACTTGCACTTTCAAGTCCTCTAATGTGAGGAAGCAAATAGTCATTGACTGCCATGTAGATTATGCTCCTTGCTTGAGCATCCTTCTTCATCCAATTCTTCAAGTCTACAAGCTCCTCTCTAGTTGGAACACTAAAGTCACTAAATTCTGGCTTTTCTTCATCTCCTGTGATGTATCCCATCAGATCTTTGCTCATAAGATGAGCTTCCATCCTCATTGACCATGCAGGATAGTTCTCTCTATCCAGCTTCTCAATTTGGAGACTATCTCCCATTATTTCTTTACCTGTATTGTCAACTCTTTAATCTTTATGAGAAATAAATGTACCTTGACTTTGAATCTCGCTCCTTCTGATCCTTTTGATAGCTTCAATGTGTCTACTTTCAAGTTTTCTTCAACCTTTATCCTTTTGCACCTTTAAGATGTAAAGATTTGTATTTTTGCAGTAGTCGGAGTCTTCTTCACTTCAATTTTGACACAACCTGATCTGATACCACTGATGGAGAGTGTTAATCTCCAAGAGAACAAGTTAACCTTGAATTTAGACCACCTCTATATCAAGATCAACTTTAGACTCCACCAAATTTAGAGATCATTCACCAATTTATCAGAAAATTGATTATTCTAAAAAATTCAACTTCTCAGAAAAGTCTGCTGCAGATTAATCCTTAATTGACTAATCATTTGTGTAAAGTTTTTGATAAAACATTGTAGACTACTTCGCCTTAAGGTTGCGCACCTTCTCCAACTTAAATCTCTGCAAATGGTTTAGTATACTCTGAGAAATCATACAAACAAGTTACCTATGTGTAACACACCTTCTCTGTAGTAGCGACTTTGACACCTGCAATTTCTTAGCTACAGCTCTCACAATGTCGAACCCGTTTGATCAAGATTTTTTAGCCATAGATGGCTTACCTTCCAACTTAGATTTTAAGCCCTCACTTGTGTAAAACTTTACACCACACACTGAGTAATGTTCATTTCTCTGAACATGAAATCTGCGCCAGTTTTGTCGACTCTCAGAACATCATCACATATGAATGTTCCTAAACTAAATTCTCTCAACCTGATTACAATTAGCCTCTCAAATTCTAGCCATAGATAGATTAGCTATGGACTTAGATACGTGCAAAAGGATTTCTCAAAAGATTAAACACAGAAGGAGAATGGGAGAAAAGATCGACGCGCCATATCTGAAATTTTCACTTATCTATATTCTTCATACATGTGATGGATGATTTGTACAATGTACATCACTAATTCCTCTCAACTCACTTCTCTATATCTCTTACCATTACAAACATGTACTTATATATATATACAAGTCCTAACTCGTAATTACTTCAATTATATTGAAGTATCTTATAGAACTAATGTACATTTGATCAAAGAACTTTACTATCTGATTCTTTCCTTCAATTCATGACATTGATCTTCAATCTTCTCTTCATGTCTTTACTTCTACCCTTTGTATAATCACAATTTTTTGATTGTCTTGCTCCAACAGATAGTGCCTCTAGCCTCTCTTCCACGCAATCCACATCAATTGAGGAACTTGCAGAGAAGGTAGCTCAGAAATTAGGTGTCACTAGCAATCAGATCCCAAGGTTTGCCCCAGTGAAGAGGTGCTATACGTGCGGTGGCGACCATATGGCGAATGTCTGTCCCATTATGGCTCAACCCCAAGTAAACCCTAGTAGCCAGTACTGCACTATAGAACGAAAATACACAAATCACTCAGCACAAGACTGCCCATACAATAAGCAAGCGGTTAGGCAAACCTACCCTCAGCCCTACCCCCAACAAGGCAGACATCAGGGTCAATACCCATATCAACAGTGTACTAGGCCTCAGCAAAATTACCAACAGCAATATCAGGCCCAACTGAGACCCCAGCCAGTGCTAGCACAACAACCACCTGCTCCTACTAATGTGATTTTGGTAAAGTATGCAGCTACAAAAGAAAATTTTAATAGAGCCATAGTCCCAGTGACTCCATTGCTTTCAGAAAGTGACCCGAGTGACCATAGCTTTGATTCGACGCATATTAATAGCCCCCAGGCCTACTACATGCAATCTCCGGAACATGGTGAGTCCTATTACAGTGAAGAGCCAAATGAACCTAGTTGGGAGTCAGATTACACAAACGTCATGTATGCAAACCCCAACCCTAGACCTCAACCTAAGCAAGTAAGACCTCCATTCCCTAGAGGACCATGCTACAGATGTCAGGGAGATCATCTCATTCGTGATTGTCCCTTGCCTCCACCTACACAACCCCAGTCAGTGACGATTCAGGGCTTTTGCCAAGAGTGTGGAAAGGAGCATCTCTTACGAGACTGCCCTAAGAATCCTAATAATATGCCAAAAATCACTCCTATTAACGTTATTGGGTTAGTGGTAGATTCCACAGGAAGTGTCACTTCCACTGCACCCATACAGGTAGTCACTAGAGCTCAAGCATTGCAGCAAAACCAAGGGGTAGGCCAGGAAAAGAGCCCAAATGTTAGTGAAACAGAGAGCACGACAAAGAAAAGGACTAGAGCTTGGAGAGATAGTCGTGAAAGAATGAAAAGGCAATGGGCAAAGAAAATGAGTGAACTCGAGGAAAGCCTCAGAGAAACAAAGGCCAGGATAACTGAACTCACATCTCAAACTCCCTCTCACACTACCCCACCTCCACCATTCCCAACTCCATCCGAACCGCCACCTTCCAACCCGCCTCACCTAAACCCATCACCCCCAAGAGTAGGATCAGTCCTAGCAGATCCCACTCCTGAGGACCTAAATATGATGCTTAAAGCATATCAGGCCAGAATCCAAGAAGGGCCAAACGTAACTGATCATGAAAAGTGTTACCCTAGAGCAGAACTAGAACTTGAACGAACTAAAATTTGTGCTAAGATGGTGGAGTTGGCTCAGACCATGTTTGAAGCGAGTCGCCTATTTAACATCTCTAGTTCAGCGAAGACACAGTTGCACTTTGATGGACTGTTAGAAAGAATAGAGAAGCTGATTGCACAATCAAAAAAGGAACCCGCCTCTCAACACAAGGACAAGGCAAGTGAAAGAGCAAGTCTTCTTGCCCCGGAAGCCTATGTGCCTGAAGCCTATGTGCCTAACTCTACGGAGCTAGACACATCATCTTCTATGAATCGGTTCACACCAGAATTCCTACGCGAGATTCAAGAAGACAAATGGGCTAAAGAGAGTGAAGTCCCACCTCCTATTGAACTTGTGGATGATGCACACGACCAATTCCCACAAGACATCCCATCCATTTATGAGGAGCAGGAGAGCACCCATTCTCAGGAAAGACTAGACTTTGAGTCTAATTCTTTACAAGAATTACCCCACTTCACAGGCCCATGGGAAGCTAAGTCTACTTGTATGAGAGCACCCACGGTCATGGTAAGAAACGAAGACTCGATCATACCTAGGAACACAGAGGTAGTGAAAAACACTAAAGTACAGTGTAACCTCACCTTAGAAGAGCTACTCAAAGTAAGGCCAGAGCTATGGAAACATGTAGCCAAACAAGTACCAGAGATAGCAAAACCTTGTTCCCAAGTAGGATCCCAGAGAACAGTGCCAGAAATACCCTTGGACAAGATAGGAGACATGAGTGAGGGCGAAGAGGGAAACACATATCTTCCTATCACTCATCAAGGATACACCACCAAGGCCATTCTAGACTCAGGCGCACGTGTTGCAATTGCTACCACTTCCCTATGGAAGCGCTGGGGCAAGCCAGCACTCAAGCCCACAAGGATGAAATTGCAAATGGCCGATGGTCACATAGAGAGACCCCTAGGGCTGTTAGAAGGAACAACTCTCACCACCTGTGGTGTTGAGTTCGAGCACACATTTGCTATATGCGATTTTAGCAAAAATCATGCCTATGAGATGATTTTGGGGAGACCCTTTATGCGACAGTTGCAAGTGGTACATGATTGGGGAACCAATTCCTTGTACTTGCAACACTTAGGTGTTACGACCAAAGTAAATCTCAAAGATTACTCTCATAGAGATGTCCCTCCTATCCAATGGAATCCCATCCATAGAACCAAAGATGATACGTAATCTGTGCATTCCATAGGGTCACGATCCTCATGGATGCATGAAGACACCCACTTATGGATGTGCAAAAAGTAGCAGTAGAAGAAGAGAAGAGAGAAGAAGCCAGAGAGATAGGTGCAAAAGAAACACATAGATCAATTCAAGACCCAGCCTATGCGCCTGTAGTTTTTCGTGACGAAGAATTTGAACCCCACGGCTGGGCAGAAATCCTAGCAACAATGGATGTAGCCATCAATGAAGAACAATGGACACCTCACTGTGATGAAGATGGCTATGACATTTCAGTCTTCTCCATAGAGCCAATCATGGGAGAGGCAGTTCTAGAAGAATGCGAACCTAGCCCTGATGCATTTGAAGATGCGAGCGACTCCGATCTAGAGTCAATCATTATGGATCCACCTTTTGCATCAGATGAAGAATACTTCCATGAAGTAGAATTTCAACCCCAGAGGTATGGAGAGCTTACAAGTGATGTAAGGCTAACCACACATGTAACTCCTAAGCAAGAAGGAAAGAAAAGAAAGAAGAGAGCAGTCACACCAGAAGAGGAAGAATCTTTGTTTGAGGTCCCAGAAAATTTTAAGAAATATGAGATAGATGATAGGAGAGTCATGATCAGAATGCCTAAACGAGAGGCACAATCAGGGGAGGCCTATGATAACAAAGAAACCACCAAGAAAATTGTGGTAGCTCTGGAAGAAGGAGAGGAGAGATGCACATACATAGGCCATGACCTGACAGAAGAGGAAGAACAAGAGCTAATAGCCTTGCTAAGAGAATACAGAGATGTATTCGCTTGGAGTTACAAGGATTTGAAAGGAGTGGACCCTGACATATGCTCACACACTATCCCCATGACATCAGATGCCAAACCCTCTAAGAAAAAGCCATACACATACAATGATTACTATGCTGCCAAGATCAAAGAAGGGATAGATAGGCTGGTTGAAGCTGGATTTATCTATGAAATTGAGCACACTGAGTGGGTATCCCCCATTGTAGTGGTGCCCAAGAAAAACGGAAAGATGCGTGTGTGCATTAACTTGAAAAAGGTTAATGCAGCCACAATTCGAGATAACTATCCGCTTCCTATCACAGAGCATCTCTTAGAAAGAGTAGTAGGCAAGGAAGTGTACAGCTTCCTTGATGGATTTTCGGGCTACAATCAAGTAGCCATAGCTCCTGAAGATCAGCATAAGACGGCTTTTGCCACTGAATGGGGCATTTTTGCCTTTAGAGTAATGCCATTTGGGCTTACCAACGCACCAGCTACCTTCTAGAGACTGATGTGCCATGTATTTAAAGAGTTCCTGAGGAAGAACTTAGAAGTCTATGTTGATGATCTTTGCGCTCATTCCAACATTAGGCACACCCATATTCCCGAACTCAGACAAATCTTTGACAAATGTAGAAAATATCAAGTCTGCCTGAACCCAAAAAAGTGCGTTTTTATGGTCAGGCAAGGCAAGATTCTAGGACACATAGTGTCAAAGAATGGCATATCCACTGATGAAGAGAAAGTGAGAGCCATAGCAGAGCTACCTAGGCCAAGGAATGTCAAGGAAGTACAAGCTTTCATGGGACATTGTGGTTACTACCGCCGGTTCATTCACATGTATGCTGTCATTGCAAAGCCCATGTACGGACTTCTGACCAACTTTGAGTGGACTGATGAATGTGAGATTTCCTTCCAGGAGCTTACACGAAGATTATGTTCAGCACCAATCTTGACCACACCAAATTGGAACAAGCCATTTCATGTTCATGTGGATGCATCCAATTACGCTATTGGATGTGTACTCGCACAACCTACTGGTGAAGGTAATATGGATCTCCCAATTGCCTATGCTAGTAGACAATTGAATGCAGCTGAACGAAATTACACCACTACTGAGAGAGAAGGATTAGGCATGGTATATGCGCTTAAAAAGTTTAGACATTACTTGCTTGCAAATAAGTTTAAATTTTTTACTGATCATGAGGCATTGTTGTACTTGGTAAACAAACCTTGCAACACAGGTAGATTAGTAAGATGGTTTCTCTTACTAATGGAATACGACTTCGAGGTTGTGGTAAGGAAAGGTTGGATGCACTCAAGAGATTTAGTTGAAGCTGCTAGACGTGCTTTGCTTCAGCCCTCCTTCGCTTCAGATATGCTTAGTACACTTGCTTAGCTTCCAAATGATACCAAGAAAGCATATATGTACTTTGCAAATGATATGTGTAATGATCAAATCAAAACAGATAACTTGGCACTTCAAAAATCAAGAAAAAAACTTGCTATTTTTGTAGTGACACCTGCTCAGACTTTTATTCAGAGTGACCAGCACACTAACAATTGATCAAATTCCTTCTGGACATATTAAATTAGCTTAACAAGCTACCATTTGCAAGTGGAATGAAAGGAAATGACAAACTATACTCTAAGAAATGAATTTAGCAAATTTATGTGTACCACCGACTTTTTAGGAACACTGTAGTAGAATACCAGAGTCCACTTCGAGCGTGATTTCTCTGTAATGGCTGAATCAATTGACTTCAAACTTTGTAGCTGTATAGAAGACTTTGAGCTGAATCCAATGTGCTTTGAATCACTTGATTTGGTTCAGTAGATCCTGAGATATGACCTGTTGAAGTTGACAGACTTGGAGATGATGACTCAGAGAAAACCAGAGATAGTGAATGTAAATATATCTATTAGTTCACATGAATGTACAATCTCATTGGCTTGATAGATGTAGCCTAATGAGTTGGAGATGTGTAGGCTATAGTGTAGCACTCACACACTCAATGATCAAGAGTATTAGCCTCGGGAAAAGTGAAGTACACACCGCGACTTTTCAAGGTACGACTTATATATGAAATAAGTGAGATTTTGAATTCAAATTTGAATTCTTGGCTCCCTTCAATCACTCCTCTAAAAGTAGGGAGATATTCTCTCCAATTACACCATCCAATTTTCCACGAATCTAATCAAGTAGGTGTGATCATTTACATGCCAAGTCATTTAGACTTTTACAAGAGATAAAATGGTAATAAGTCATAAGACTAAGTTCCTATGGTTCTTGCTTCACATAGTGATATCCTTCAAGGGTTCCAAGCCAAAGGTGAAGGCTTGTAATGCACCAACAACATACCTATGTGAAACGATGTGATGTCTGTCAGAGAACTCAGTATCCTATACGTAAAGATGAGATGCCACTGAAACCTATGATGGGCGGACGTGCATTCTCTAAGTGGGGAATAGACTTCGTAGGTCCTATTAATCCCCCAGCTAAGGGTTCTCATGCAGAATATATCATTGTTGCGACAGACTATCTAACAAAGTGGGTAGAGGTAAAAGCCACGACAAAGAATGATGCTCAGACAACTGCTAAATTCTTGTTTGAGAATGTATTCACAAGATACGGGCTACCTATAGAGCTAGTAAGTGATAGGGGCACTCACTTCTTGAATGAAGTTATTGAAAATCTGCTTCAAGAATTCTTGGTAGTACATAAGAAGTCTGCCCCCTACCACCCACAAGCTAATGGGCAAGCTGAAAGCACAAACAAGATCTTATGCAATGTACTGACGAAATTAGTGAACAATAAACGCTCTGATTGGGACAAATAGCTACACCATGCTGTTTGGGTATATCGAGTGGCCTACAAAACGGTACTCCAAGCCACCCCCTTTCAGATGGTGTTTGGCCAAAATGCAGTGCTACCATTGGACTTCTTAATACCTACATTGAAAGTAGCACAAGAGCATGAATGGACGGGTCATGAACTCTCCTCAAGACTTTTTGACCTTGAACGATTAGGAGAAACAAGACTGAGAGCGGCTGCAGGGATATATGCAGCTAAGAAACGACAGAAGGCATACTTTGATGCCCACGTTAAGGATAAAGGTTTGAAGGCAAGCGACCTAGTACTAGTATACACGTTGAAACAACATGCGAGGAAACTGGAGAAGAGAGGCTACAGACCCATGATCGTTAATAGAATCTCAACGAGTGGGGCGGTACAGCTAGCCACCTTAGAAGGTGATATTCTTCCGAGCTACATAAGCGGATGCAGGGTCAAGCTGTATCAAGAACCTCTCACAGAGGAAATGTTAAGTCGACTCAATACTGCTAAGAAACGCAAAGAAGAAGAAAAGCGAATTCGAGAAGAAGCCCAAGCAGAAGCCTTAGAGCGCATACGGAGAATGAAATTAAGAAGACAAGGTAGAGAGCAACCTGTGCCAGATGCATATGCAGATCAAGGATATCACGTGGCTATGAGTGAAGTTTCAGGTATCAGCTCCCATAGGATAATTGATCGACGTCCTTTTATGACCTTAGATATAGGACAAGGAAAGGGTGCAAGGACTGTAAGAGCCTTGATTGACTCAGGTGAAGCCACTAGTGCTGTTAAATTGTCTTACTGTCAAGAGTTGAAATTAACTGTTAATCCTATAGAAGCATATCTCATAGGATTGGGAGGTGTGGAAACCCCTTGCATGGGCGAGGTGGAACTTCCCCTCTATATTCAAGACGAAGTAATGACAATCAAAGTACTAGTGTGTCAAGATGAGGACCTCACCGAGCCTCTTGTCTTGGGTCAGGACTGGATCTATGATCATGCGGTCAACCTAAACCTAAGAAGTGGACTTCTTCAGGTATGGGTAAGTCATAGTCGAATTACAGTTGAATTGGAAAATGAGACACTCAAGGAAGTAGGTAAGGCACGAACTCCTGATCCTTCCAGGGGTGCACTTGAAGTTGACCATGCTATTCTTGTCCAAAAATGTATGATGCAGAAAGAGGATTGTCTCAACAACAGAGTCAAGGATAAGAAGGCACTCCCTTTTGTTCCAAAGGCCCGAAGGATACAACAACCAAAGGCAGATCGAATACAGAAGAAGCAAAACACTCCCTATACTCGAGGCCAAAAAAAGGAGCAAAGCCAATTGTTTCAGCCGATGAAACAAGTATGGAGGCGAAAAGGCGAACACCCTGTTCCAACCAGGCCAACACCATGGCCAAAACCTCTTATTAGTAATCAACAACACGACACTAATAAAAAGCCCTTCATAAATTCTTCTGCGAGGGTGAAGTCTATTTGGGTACCACAGAAGTCAATGAAGGCCAGCCCACAATCACGACAAATCTGGGTGCCTAAGGCTTGCTGGCGGGCTCAAATAGCTACACCAAGGCCAAACCCTGTACAACATGTTTCACTCACTCGAACATCTAAGGCCCAGTCTTACACATCACGCACCAACACGTATTCTTCCATGAGCATAAGTAGAATCACTTGTAAATGGGTCCCTAAAAAGCCCAATTTTTCAAGTAAATACCTTATCACACTCTCCAGAGCCTCCACAAAGTCAAAATCAAAACCTATCCATTGCATTTGGCAACCTAAGACTTGTACTAAACCCCCGGACCCCAATTGTAAATCCATGTCCACCTACTAACTACTCCACTCTCACACCACATCATTCCGCTTAGCTCTTTAGTCTACCCAATTCCTAACTACACACACAAGCACCGAGCACTTACTAACCCCTTAACCTCTCCCGAATCTCATGATTAATGTTGTGAAGGGGACACAGTGTCATTTTTATGTCCATGGCAATGTTAACATTTATTCATATATTCTCACAGAACCAGCTGCGAAGTTTTCAACATGGCTGAAGTGGCAGGAACTAGCTCTCAAACAGAAACGAGCCAGCAAGTGGTGGACTTAGATAGTTTACCCGTTTTGCCTGAGACAAATGAAAAACCAGAAGAATTGCAGGCCATCAAAATCATACCTATTGCGGACCCGCCCAGTGGCCATACCATGCCTGTAGGAAAAGCTTCCCACTGGTTTAGTGAAGTGGCAGGACCCTTGGGAGAAGGAACATACCTATGGGAATCAGAGTTGGACTTCAATGGGAAGCAAGGTAAATACCATTTCTTTACCAGAGAATTCGAGAAGTTACAAAATGCAGAAGGTCTATGTTCGATATGGGAGAAGGCAGGATTGGATGCATATTTCAGTGCACGGCTCCCAAAGCATGACTTCATGCGATGCTACTATCTCATCAACACCTTGACTCCAAACAAGAACCCAAAAGGCACAAGCTTATTTGTGATTCCATCTCTGACAAAAGGAAATGAGCTCAAGAGGTTCAGGCTATCAAACAACTTGGTGAGGGAGGCTCTAGATATGCGCTGAATGCATATTCCTACAGAGAAGGAGACCCTAGTGCCTGATTACATGAAGAATCGAAGTCTCACCAAACTCAAGGACATGGTGTCCATGATGCCTAATATTGCAATACACCTTCGCATGTGCATGCAACACTTTTCTTTTCCTGCACAAGATAGATTCACCATGCCGCCCAAAAAGATTTGGTTTAGTTTGTATCTGGCAGAGACACAGAGCCTCACCATCAACTTACCCCACTAGATAATTGATCAGATACACCTGGCTCACAAACGATGGCCGCGGAAACAAGTTTTATATGGATGCTGTGCTCTGACGAGAATAATTTATAGGTGTTTGGCTTATGGCATCCCTATTCAACGGGCCCTAATGTGGAATCGTGTAGAGCAGTTTAGAGGCAGGACATCCACTGGACCCCCTTCTAAGAAGATGAGAGGCACTGTCCAAGTCCCATGTGCTCAACCACGTGGAGCCACCCTAACACCAGAAGTCACCCCTCCACCCCGAAGAGTCCGACCATTCACACTCCGACTTCCAAGACGCAACACCGATGGTTCTACCTTGATATTCCCTCCCATCCCAACCGATCTTGAATTTCCTAGTGGTGCACCTTTGGAAGAACTTACGAATGAAGATTTCAAACAATTATTACAAGATGTAGAGCTGGAGGCAGAAGAGGCACAACAAGTGGAGAATGTGCAAACACAGGCAACAACCTCCCAAGTACCTGTCACCACAGTTGAAGTGGATGAAGAGGATGATGATGATGAAGAACAGGAGGAAGATGAGGAGGATTATGATCAAGAGCATCAAGATGAGCAACAAGAAGTGCCAGAACTTGTAGGTGCACCAGCATATACAGCTCAACTACAAAGGTTATACGACACAATCAAAGCAGTACAAGAAAGGCATCAACTCTCTCTTGTGTCAGGTCAAGCTTTGATGCAAGAAATGCTATCAGATGATGGGGTGGATCAACATTTCATTGACACCCTCAAATTAGTGTCAGAATCTTTAGGAGTTTTGGAGGCTGTCCACACAGCAGTCCGCCAGTCCGTGAGGTATGACAAACGTAGAGTTGACACATTACCATGCGCAGGTAAGACTATCAGGATACTCGTCACAGAACAAGAAGTACCCATTGAAACCACAGCTACCCCCACCACCACCATTGACCTCTCTGCTGAAACCTTCGTTCAGACATCACCCATCTCACCCCAGCATCCCCCATCACCACCTTCTCCACCCCCACCACCACCTCCCACCATGGAAGAAACGACAGTCATCACCTCTACCTTCACTTATAAACCATCCTCATTCACATCATTCTCATTTTGAGAACCCACCTCACAAGACACCCTCTTCTCTTTCATCACCAATCCCTTGTACACTTCAACCCTTCTATCCTCCGAACCCATAACTGGCCATCCCATAATTCCAAGTGCGGTTGGAAACCCGACACCCACAGAAGGCACCCTGTGTTTCCCAGCCTATCCCCCAATACGGGTACCTCCATTCCATGACCCTCACTTCCCATCTGGCCCCTACACCTCTTTCAACCTGACCTCACCACCCCAATACCCGTCCTTTGTGGAGCAGTTCATCCACTCTCCAATGTTTCAAAGGCACATTTCCCTGATGTTTGCAACGACATCAATTTACACGAACACCACACTCACTTCACCTACCATACCCACCTACATGGTAGCACCTATACACACCACTCTGTCTGACCCAATGGACATTTCACCCACCACAGCACCTCTCCCCACAATTCCACCCTCTCCCCCTCCACTACCCCCCACCTCACCACTCACCGCATCATTGGCACACACAGCATTCACTACCTCCCTCCCCAATCCCACCTCCCCTGCATTTCAAACTCTTCCCCTTGCACCTCATAATGTCAATAGCACGTTCAATACATTACTTCAGTGTGCACATCAACTACAACAAGAATACCATCAATTGGAAGAATGCACTGCTGCCCTCCAAGCAGAATCTCAGCGTCTGCAAGCTAGAGTCAACACTCTTGAAGCTGATTACCAAACGCTCCTAATCGAGCATACCACCTTACAGCAGGCTCACTCCGAATTGGAATCAAATACATCGACTGTAGATGATCAAGCAGTCAAGGAACTAGAAACAGTGCTCCAAGCGCAAATGATATCTAATGCTACACTCAGACGCAACCTTGGGCTATTAAGGAAGCATATGGCAGCAGCACTAGAAGAGAACAAGAGGCTTCAGCAACAAAACCAAGACAACTTTGAAGCCGCTATGGAAGGAACTACAGGAGCAACCATTAGCCCTACCAAGTATAGAGCAGTCCCATCGGAAGACATTCACATCTTACTCGAGGAGCATGCGAATTTCTTGGAGTCATATGAAAAGTTACAGACTGAATGTACGGATCTAAGGAAGCAGATAGCCAGTGCCCCCACAGCTCAACAGGAACCAATAATCTTGCAACCCTCTACAGAAGAATTAGAGACCCTCCGAAAACAGGTGACCGAACTCCAAGCACGTCTCTTACCATATGAAAGGCCGCCCTCGCCAACTGAAGAACCAGAACCTGAAACAGTGGTGGAAATCCCCCTCGACGACAGCTATGAAGAGCCGTACGAGCCGATGCCAACACCCGGTGGTCGGACTACAGAGGAAGGACAAGAAACTTTAGAAATTCAAGTTCCAGATTGGGTCAAAAGGGTCGAGAAAGTGGGTAAGACACATGATGATCGTGTTGCAGTGCAAATGCAATCTCTCACAAATCTGGAAGAAACTGTCCTTCGGTCTTCTTACTTTCAGAACCTATCCCACCAACGGTTAATCACAACATCAGAGTCGCAATACATGCCTTATTTTGTCTTGCTACATGATTATAATGCAGAAGTTAAAAGACATACAGGGAGGGAGCCCACATTCGCCACTCAATTTGAGCTAGAGGATTTACCGACTAATGCACGTGCTGGCTCGATCTTCCAACCTAATTGGCGTGCACGTCTACTAACCGATTACCCCGAGATGATGAGCACTTGGGCAACCATGCCATTGTATATCAAGTATAATCCATGTTATTGCCCAGTGGTACGTCGTAGATCATGGCAAGCATTTGCGATCAAGGTACGCAACAATAAAGAATGCTCGGCTTGGGTTAACTATCCATATTTTGCTCCACCTCGAGGGACCCCAACCGTAGCCTACATGATATCAACAATTCGGCACTGGTCTACACGTCTAAATAATGTACCCGACATAGCAGCGAAAATGTGTATGAAAATATTCGAGCTCATGACCATTGTCTTGAAAACCTTTCGGAAGGTACAAGCTCCATATATCTCTGCCCCTGGATTCTCTCAAGGTAACAAGGATTTAGTCTACGACATGAGCCAGACTCCCTCAGTCACTATAATCTTTGCCTGGCATGCACGAATAAAGTACTTACCCGCATGCTTCAAGCAAACATTTGAGGAAATGTTCTCTATGGGATTCTGGGAATATCACTCAGAAATTTTCATTCCCAGACCCACACAGTTGCTACATCTATTTGCAGTAGAACAAGCGATCCATGCAGATCAGTTACGTCTGCCACATCCGGACATTCCAGGACCAATTGATTGGGATCGTATGACGACAGACTTGGCCAGAGGACTACGCATACAAGAACATCAGCTGGCCACTCAGGTTGTGGAATATTACATCCAACACTCCCAACAACAAGGGTCTGTCAGGGACGACAGACGCGAGAGAGGGGGGGTGTTGAGAGCAGTATGGGCACCCAAGGACTGACTAGACAAGGAAGTCAGCGGAGAGAGTCAGAGCGAGGTGAAGGATTGAGTAGACAAAGCAGTCGACGCAAATCTGGCAGATAGGCCCTTCAAATTTTTCCAAATTAACATCTTTATAACAGTGATTCTTATCACTAACAATCATTGTAAATACCATTTCATATTTTTGTAGCTCCATTTTGTGCAAGCCAAGGAGTCCTTGAGCTTGAGGAGCCTTAGAAGTACCTACATATCAATT
>CM035441.1:38783497-38788497 GCA_020310875.1 Ceratopteris richardii | reverse complement strand
CTGTTGTAAGGGCTGGTTCTCCTTCTCTATGTATCCATTTGCTATGATTTTGGTGTCATTGGGTAGCTATTAGAGTCCTTTAAAGTTGACCAAAGTTTGATATTCATTCTCTGTATAATCTCTTAGAAAAGCTTGCTGGAGTGAAGTGAGGTATCTGCTTGATTGGCAGTTGTGAGCATTCAACTAGCTCATGTTGTAGACATTGTTTCTCCTTGTGTAGGCATCCATTTGATGTGAAATTTGGTTTGTTGGAAAGCTCTTGGTGTCTACGACAGGTCTACAAAAGCTCACTGGAGTTCTCTGCATAAGCTCTGAGTAAGAGCATTTTTGGTGTGCAGAGGTCAAAGAAGGATACCTGTGGAGGTCATTCGCGCTTCATGGTTGCTTAGGGGTTGAGATACTTCCCCCATCAGTGGTATCAGAGCATTTGGGCATCTTGGAGGTATCACATACAAGCAAGAAGACCTCTTGGAGTTGGTGGTTCAAGATTTGCATCAACAAAAGCTTCTTGGAGGTAGCTCACATCAAGGGGGAGCTATTCTACTCAAATTTGCAAGAGCACAAGGTGTCCATCTAAGGAAAGCTTTGGATTGAGGTAACCTCAGAGCCTCATTTTCATTTTACACACATTGGAGCATTAGCCAAGGGCTAGGTCAAGTATCAAAGACTAGATATGGGAGACTTCAACACTCAAATTGAAAAGCTAGACAAAGGTAACTATCAACCATGGAGATTTAGGGTCTCCAACTATCTTATGGGCAAGGGCCTTTGGGGGTTGATTAGTGGAAGTGAACCAAGACCTAGGTTGGATGAGAATCCAACCAATGACCAGAGAAGGGCCTTTAGGGAATGGAATGAAAGAGACAAGAGGGTTATCTTTATTCTTTCCCAACACATTAGCAATAGCATGATCGGCCATATCCAAGACCTGGATTCAAGCATGAAGGTATGGGAGACACTTGAAAGGCTTTATTCAACAAGCACCAAAGCAAGGAAGATCCAACTCAAGAATGAGCTCAACAACCTTAGGAAGAGCTCAGGGAGTAGCATAAATGACTACATACTTAAGGTCAAGGAGTTATCAGATGCATTGGGATCCATTGGAAGCCACGTAGACGATGACGATCTTGTGGCTTATACTCTCAATGGTTTGAGAGATGATGAGAAGTGGAAGCCCTTTACCACTTCAGTTTATGTAAGGGATAATCTTCCCGATTTTGAGCAATTGGTTGCTCTCATGGTCACCGAAGAAATGAACATAGGTGGAAGTTCAACTAAAAGCAAAGATGCACAAGTTTTCTATGCAGGTAATCAAAGGGGCAAAGGAAGACAAGGACAAGGAAGGGGCAAAGGAAGGTTTGGAGGAAGGCAAGGCCACTCAAGAAATCAAGGACATGACCAAGGCACCTCATCACAAAGAGGGAGAGGAAGATCAAGAGGAAGAGGAGGACGACATCAACAAAACAGGAATCAAGATGGCGAAGGATGTTACATATGTGGCAAGTTTGGCCACTATGCTAGAGATTGCTACCAAGGAGGAAACCAAAGGAACTATAATCAAGGTTCTTCATACAAAGGCCAAGGTAATTATGCTTCTACAAGTTCAGAAAATGACAATCTCTTGATGATGCACATGAATGGGAATTCAAGCAAAGTAGATAACACTTGGTATATTGATAGTGGATGTAGCAACCATATGAGTTGCAATGCTTCTTGGTTTACTAATCTACACGTTCCCAAAGGTAAAGGACATGTAGAAACAGGTGATGATACAGCCCATGAGATCTCCCATGTTGGAGATGTAGCTTTGGATGACAAGGAGGAAGGAAGATGTCTCAAGGATGTCTTGCATGTACCTACCATCACAAAGAACTTGGTGTCCGTTGGGCAAATGGTTGAAAGAGGCTATCAAGTAAGGTTCAACAAAGGTGGATGCTTTGTGGAGAACCCTAAGCAAGGTTACAAGGTCATAGCAAGAGGAAAGAAGCAAGGGAGACTCTTCACTTTGGAGGTAAATTCTCATTCTACTCAACATGTCTACTTCACATATGGAAACAAGAGGATTTTGGAGTTGGACTTGTGGCACAAGAGGATAGGTCACATCAACATACAAAGAATGAAGGAAATGCAATTCAAGAGGCTGGTTGAAGGTCTTCCCAACTTTCAAGGACAAGGTATGAAGCATTTATGTGAATCTTGTCAACTAGGGAAGCAAGCGAGACTTCCATTCAAGAAGAGTGGCTACATAAGCCAACATCCATTGGAGTTGATACATACAGATGTGTGGGGGCCAACGAAAGAGCAATCCATTGGAGGTAACAAGTACTTTGTCACTTTTATAGATGATTGCACAAGGATGGTTTGGGTTTATTTCATAAAAAACAAATCAGATGTGTTTACATGTTTCAAAGCATTCAAGGCAATGGTAGAGAAGGAAACAGGTACATATATCAAGAAGCTAAGGTCCGATGGAGGGGGAGAATATTTCTCAAATGAGTTTTCTGATTTTTTAATGGATCAAGGCATCAAGAGGCAAGTAACATGCAGGTACACACCCCAACAAAATGGAGTAGCAGAGAGAAAGAATAGATACATTGCCGAGATCGCTAGAGCAATGCTTAATGAGATGAATGTACCTAACATGTTTTGGAGTGATGCAGCAAATACCGCTGTGTATCTAACGAATAGGGCTCCTACCTCAGGGATCCATGGCTTGACACCATATCAAGCCTATTATGGTAAGAAACCTGATCTTTCCCACTTGAAGATATTTGGATGTACTTGTTATGTACATGTGCCAAGTGAATTGAGGCACAAGCTACAACCAAAGGCAGAAAAGTGTGTGTTTCTAGGATATTCAAATGATCATAAAGGTTACAGGTGCTTCAACCCAAACACAAAGGACTTGAGGATATCAAGGGATGTAGCATTTGATGAGCTACTCCCTTGGTATAAGAAGTATGATTGTATGCAGGACTATGAAGAAGAAAAGCATGGACATGATGAAGAACAAATCGACCTAGAGCTAAGCGGCCCAAGGTGTTCCATCAATGAAGATAGTTCAAGCATGAACTCACCATGGAGGGGGAGATCTTCATCAAGCTATGAAGCACAATCAATCAACAAAGGCAAAGCAACATTGGTGGAGTTGGATGAAGAAGGTAATGAAGTTGAAGATGATGAAGGACACATGATGGAGAAAGAAGCCATGTCAAAGAAAGAGATCAAGTTCCCAAGGCAAAGGAGGTTTATTCCTCCAAAAGGTGAAGAAAGGAAGTCTTCTAGAGTTAAGTATCCAACTCAAAGGTTTACTTATGATTCATACATGGCAACTCATTATGCATATATGAACAAAGTAGTAGAAGATCATGAGCCCGATTGCTATGAAGATGCAAGCAGGTACACCGAATGGAAAGAGGCAATGCAAGAAGAGATCGACGCACTTGAGGAAAATCAAACATGGACTCTAGTGCCCAAGAAGGAGAACATGAAGGTAATAGGTAATAAGTGGGTGTATAAAGTAAAGAGGAATTCAGATGGATCTATTTCTAGGTTCAAAGCAAGATTGGTGGCCAAGGGTTTTGCACAAACCTATGGAGTGGACTTTGAAGAGACATTCAGCCCCGTGGCAAAGATGAGCACCATTAGGACACTCATTGCAATGGCTGCTAGCAAAGGATGGAAGCTCTTCCAATTGGATATCAAGAATGCCTTTCTCAATGGAGACTTGGAAGAAGAGGTATACATGGAGCAACCACTAGGTTTTGTTCATAAAGAGTTTCCACATCATGTTTGTAGGTTGAAGAAGGCACTTTATGGCCTAAAGCAAGCTCCAAGGGCTTGGAACCAAAGATTGGTGGACTATTTGATCAAATGTGGTTACAATCAATGCAAGGCGGATCCATCTCTCTTCATCAAACAAAGAGGAGAACTTGTGGTCTACATGTGTGTGTATGTAGATGATCTTATCATTACAGGTAATGATACAAAGGGCATTGAGGAGATCAAGGCAAAGCTTGGAAAGGAGTTTAGGATCTCTGATCTTGGAGATCTTAGATATTTTCTTGGCATTGAAGTTGTATACAAAGAAGAAGGTATTATGCTCATACAAAGGAAGTATATTCTAGACCTACTTGAGAGGTTTGGGATGCTACATTGCAAGCCTATTTCAAATCCCATGGAAGTTAATGTAAAGCTAAGCTCCATTGATGGAGAGCCATTAGAGGATGTAACTTTGTATCGATCTATTGTAGGCTCTTTCAATTATGCCACAATAACCAGGCCCGACATAGCATATGGAGTTGGAGTGTTATCACAATTTATGCATAGTCCAAGGACTACACACTTGCAAGCTGCAAGAAGAATGTTGCGATATCTCAAAGCCACTATAAATGAAGGATTGTTCTACTCATTTGATGATGATATGCAGGTCAAAGCTTATTCCGATGCCGATTGGGCCGGTTCGAAGGAAGATAGAAGGAGTACAAGTGGTTACCTAGTCATGCTAGGTAGCAAGATCGTCTCATGGATTTCAAAGAAGCAACCCACGGTGGCATTATCTTCCACCGAGGCTGAGTATAGAGCTTTGGCTCAAGTCACATGTGAGCTAATGTGGATTAAGAAGTTATTTATGGAGCTTAATTTGCAGGTTGACACATATCCAATTTTTTGTGACAACATGAGTAGCATTCATCTAGCATCGAACCCTGTTTATCATGCTAGAACCAAGCATATTGAAGTGCACTATCACTTCATAAGGAAAAAGGTGATATCCAAGGAAGTTTCAGTACATCATATTGGTACCAAGGACCAAGTTGCGGACATGTTTACAAAGGCTTTGGATGGGATGAAGATTTCAAAATTCAAGCAATGCATCAACATGAAGGAGCTTGGATGAGGATGAAGAATTGAAGCTTGAGGGGGAGTGTTAAAAGTCAAGCTTCAAGCTAAAAAATTCGTGGGGAATCTTTTATGGACATGTGGAGCAATCAAAGGAAGCC
>CM035441.1:38718497-38775997 GCA_020310875.1 Ceratopteris richardii | reverse complement strand
GCCATGTAATGTGGCCCTATATTAATGCATACTTTGGGAATGCATGACCTAAATGGTGCAAAAGACAAGGTTGTGCAAGGAGCACATGGTTGTCGCTCATCTAGGCTTTCGATGTTATTTGCGGATGTTGATGCCGACTTTGGTGGAGGTATCCATTGGGTCTCAAACTGATGTAATCCTCCTTATTGAAGTCCATTTTAGAACAGCATTTGGCACAATAGAGATCACTTCATGCATCCTCCTCTTTTGATGCTTTCTGAACCGGAGTATCCAGTGTGATTGGTGCTTTGGTTCGGTGGAGGCTACTTGTACTTTTGGCTTCCAAACCCATACCCTTTTTACATGTCTTCCTATTGTGGTTGAAGAGGTGATTTGATCTTCTTTCAATCTTTGTATGCGGTTCTTACCCTTTTCTCTTTGTGGCTTCTTGGTTGAGACCTTTCGCATGTGGGAGAACATAGGTTGTTGTGGATGTAAGAGCTTCTTAGGTACCCACATCTTTAATCGCCCTTGTTGAGCTGCAGCTAATGTCTTAGGCACCCAAACTTGTCGGATACCTTGTGGTTGAGCTTGTCCAAGCTTCTTCCTTCCTCTTCTGTCCTGGTTGGCTTGCCTGGATGGGATTTGTGGGGGCAAGGCTGGTGGTTGCACTCCTTTGCGTACCCAGATCTGCTTCATGCTCAGAACTGCTTTCTTGTTGAAGGGTGTCTTTCTATTTGCTATAGCAGGTGTCTTGAATTGTTGTGCTTGCTTCTGAGGTTGAACTACTATGGATGCTTTACTCTTCAAAAAAGAAGGAGGGTGTGCTTGCCTTTGCAACTGTCCTTCCATGATTGAGTCCTTCTGGATCATAGAGCTTTTGACACATACAACATCTTGCTCGTGAAGATTAGTCTTAGAGGAACTTAGAGGGTGTGTGGTGCCATGATCTGTGAGCATGCAGTTCTCTAATTCTAATGTAATGCATTGTTCATGTACCCAAACTTGAAGAATTTGACTTCTTAGGTTTAAGTTAACTTCTTAGGTTTAAGTTAACTGCATGGTCATAGATCCAATCTTGACCCAAGACAAGTGGTTCTGTAAGGTTCTCATCTTGACACACTAGCGCTTTGACTTTCATTGGAACATCTTGAAGGTAGATGGGAAGTTCCACCTCGCCCAAACAAGGGGTTTCCACACCTCCCAATCCTATGAGATAAGCTTCTATGGGATTGATGTTCAACTGCAAGTCTTGGCAGTAGGATAGTCTAACTACACTACTTGCTGCACCTGAGTCAATTAATGCTTTCACAGTCCTTGCACCCTTCCCTTGTCCTATCTCTATGGTCACAAATGGTCTTCGGTCAATGACTTGAGAAGTCGCTATGCCTGATTTTTGGCACATATCCATGTGATATTTTGGGGCTTTTGAGTTGACATCTAGGCCTAGTCGCCTTAACTTATTTCGCCTAATATGCTCTCTGGCCTCTACCTGTGCTTCTTCTCTAACCCTTAACTCCTCTTCTTTTCGCTTCTTAGCCGTGTTGAGTCTCGTAAGCATATCCTCTGTAAGAGGTTCTTGGTATAACTTGACTCTACATCCACTAATATAGTTGGGCAAGATATCACCTTCTAAAGTAGCCAATTGAACTACACCACTAGTGGAAATTCTGTTAATGATCATGGGTCCATATCCTCGTTTTTCCAACTTACGGGCATGTTGTTTTAGTGTGTAAACCAACACTAGATCTCCCTCTTTCAGTCCCTTATCCTTGATGTGTGAATCAAAGTATGCCTTTTGTCTTTTCTTTGCAGCATAGATGCCTGCTGCCGCTCGTAACCTTGTCTCACCTAGGCGTTCTAGATCAAAGATCCTAGAGGACAATTCATGTCCATGCCAATCATGCTCTTGTGCTACTTTTAATGCTGGGATTAGGAAATCTAGTGGTAGCACAACATTCTGTCCAAAGACCATCTGAAATGGGGTGGCATTCAGTACCGTTTTATAGGCAACTCGATAAGCCCAAACAGCATGATGAAGCTGTTTATCCCAATCAGAGTGTTTGTTGTTTACAAGCTTGGTCAAGACATTACATAGGATCTTGTTTATGCTCTCAGCTTGTCCGTTAGCTTGTGGATGATAGGGGGCAGACTTCTTATGTATCACCAAGAATTCTTGGAGAAGATTTTCAATGACATCATTCAAGAAGTGCGTACCTCTATTGCTTACTAGTTCTATTGGTAACCCATATCTCGTGAAAACGTTCTCAAATAAGAACTTTGCCATAGTCTAAGCATCATTCTTTGTTGTGGCTTTCACTTCTACCCACTTTGTAAGGCAATCTGTGGCTACAATAATATACTATGCATGGGAGTTTCTAGCTGGGGGGTTAATAGGACCTATGAAGTCTATGCCCCACTTTGAAAATGCACGCCCTCCCATCGTTGGCCTCAAAGGCATCTCGTCTTTTCTAACTGGATATTGTGCATGTTAGCATGTGTCACATTTCTTCACATAGGTATGAGCATCCATATGAAGAGTGGGCCACCAAAGTCCTGAGAATAGAATGGTCTTGATTACTCGATTAGGACCGAAGTGTCCACCTGCAACACTACTGTGTGCAGTCTCTAAGACCTTTAAATAGTCTGTTTCATGAATGCACAGTCTTAAGTAACCATCTTTGCCTCTTCGGTATAGGTTGTCTCCTACTAAGGCATAGCCTTGAGCCTCTTGCTCCATGCTTCGTCTTCTTGCTAGACTAGCCTCTTTGGGTAATCTTCCCGATCTCATAAACTCTACCAATGGAACACTCCAATCAGGAAGGGTGGCATGCTCTATTGGTGGTCTCTCTCTGCACATTGGACAATTCTTAATCCACACATGTATTTCTTTGTCCATGCTAGGCCAATACACTCCTAAATGTTTTAGATTCTGCAATGTGCGCTGTTTAGAATAATGATTTCCTAACAATCCTTCATGAGCTTGTTGCAACCAACTACTATGTTCATCATCCTCAACACAACAAGCTAATACACCCTCAGTATCTTGTTTGTACATGCTTCCTGCCAATATGTGATATTTTTGTGATTTTACAATTTCTTCTTGTGATGTTTTCACATTCTTATTTGCAGGGCCGAAGGTTAGGACTGGTACCAACTTATTTGCCCATTTAGGAACAACCTCCAAATTGAACAGATAAGCATCAGGTAGTTCATCAGACACTCCTTGTGGTGACTCTCCTGAAGTAATGCGAGAAAGGTGATCTGCCCGAAGGTGGGTTCTATCTTTCCTGACAAGAACTTCAAAGTCATATTCCATTAGTAAGAGGAACCATCTTACTAAGCGTCCAGTATTGCAAGGTTTATTGACCAAATATAACAAAGCTTGATGATTAGTGAAAAACTTGAACTTGTTGGCCAATAAATAGTTTCGTTCAGTTGTGGTATAGTTTCGTTCGGATGCGGTGAGCTGTCTACTAGCATATGCTATGGGCAAATCTAAGTTTCCTTCACTTGTGGGTTGTGCTAGCACACATCCTATGGCGTGATTGGATGCATCCACATGGACATGGAATGGTTTATTCCAATCAGGATTTTGGTCAGTATTGGTGCTGTGCACAAAGGTTTCTTCAGTTCATTCACTACAAGGAATACGGGCGTATAGCGACGGTTAAGGCGACAGAATTTCGTCGCTATAAAATTGCAACTTGCATCATAATTAGCATCGGGCGTGGATCGTCAATTAGACGATGCAAAAAACGATGGTATTTGTGACTTGGATTGTGACGCTCCCGTACAACGTCGCTATTTAAACGCGTCGCTTAAGCGACGTTTTTTTGCGTCGCATAAGCGACACCGTTAGCCGTCGCATAAGCGACGCTAAAAAATGTCGCTTATACGACGACGAATAGCATCGCTTACACGAAGATCTGTTGACGGACAAAAATTAAAACGTTGGAGGCTCTGCAATCGGCATTTTCATGCATCCGATCGAAGAGCTCTCCAACGTTCGCAATTGCGCTGCGCTTACGAGCTGAAGCAAGTATATGCAGAATTGTTGTTTTGCCTAAGCTCTCTGTTATTGTCTCCCTCTGTCTTTGTTTCTCTCTTTCTACATCTTTATCTCTTTGAATTCTTTCTCTCTCTAGATCTCTCTCTCTCTAGATCTCTCTCTCTCTAGATCTCTCTCTCTCTCTCTCTCTCTCTCTCTCTTTTCTTTCTCTCTTTATTGCAGGTTATTCAAGAAGCTAACCAAGCAAAAACTATGGCTAACAATTGTAAGTACAATTTCTATTATTTGTAGATCATTTGAATTGTGTTATTTTCATTACATACCATATTCACACTTATTGATATGCACTCATACACTTATACATGATGAAGATGCACACATACATGCATATACCTACATATACACATATACATGCACATACACACACATACACATAGAGTTATACATATACACACACATACACAAGAACATGTACATATTGATACATACATATACACTTATACATGCACATGCACATACATACATATACACACACATACACATGCACATACATACATATACACACACATACATATACACTTAGGTACACACATATGAATGAATTATATAATTAAATTATTAAAACACATATACACATGCACACACACATGCACATACCTACATATACACATATACATGCACATACACACACATACACATAGAGTTATACATATACATGCATATACATATACATATACACACACATACACATGCACATGCAGATACTCATACACACATATACACTTATACATGCACATGCACATACATACATATACACACACATACACACACATACACACACATACACATGCACATACATACATATACACACACATACATATACACTTAGGTACACACATATGAATGAATTATATAATTAAAGTATTAAAGCACATATACACATGCACACACATGCACATACCTACATATACACATATACATGCACATACACACACATACACATAGCGTTATCCATATACATGCATATACATATACACACACATACACATGCACATGCAGATACTCATACACACATATACACTTATACATGCACATGCACATACATACATATACACACACATACACATGCACATACATACATATACACACACATACATATACACTTAGGTACACACATATGAATGAATTATATAATTAAAGTATTAAAACACATATACACATGCACACACATGCACATACCTACATATACACATATACATGCACATACACACACATACACATAGAGTTATACATATACATGCATATACATATACATATACACACACATACACATGCACATGCACATACTCATACACACATATACACTTATACATGCACATGCACATACATACATATACACACACATACACATGCACATACATACATATACACACACATACATATACACTTAGGTACACACATATGAATGAATTATATAATTAAAGTATTAAAACACATATACACATGCACACACACATGCACATACCTACATATACACATATACATGCACATACACACACATACACATAGAGTTATACATATACATGCATATACATATACACACACATACACATGCACATGCACATACTCATACACACATATACACTTATACATGCACATGCACATACATACATATACACACACATACACATGCACATACATACATATACACACACATACATATACACTTAGGTACACACATATGAATGAATTATATAATTAAAGTATTAAAACACATATACACATGCACACACACATGCACATACCTACATATACACATATACATGCACATACACACACATACACATAGAGTTATACATATACATGCATATACATATACACACACATACACATGCACATGCACATGCACATACTCATACACACATATACACTTATACATGCACATGCACATACATACATATACACACACATACACATGCACATACGTACATATACACACACATACATATACACTTAGGTACACACATATGAATGAATTATATAATTAAAGTATTAAAACACATATACACATGCACACACACATGCACATACCTACATATACACATATACATGCACATACACACACATACACATAGAATTATACATATACATGCATATACATATTCACATGCACATGCACATACTCATACACACATATACACTTATACATGCACATGCACATACATACATATACACACACATACACATGCACATACATACATATACACACACATACATATACACTTAGGTACACACATATGAATGAATTATATAATTAAAGTATTAAAACACATGCTTAATATAAACAATAATAAAAATCAATAGAACAAAACTCTTCATTACTTAATACCATACACACAATTCAAAACATAACTGAAATGAAAAATATATAGATAAATAAATATATATATATATATATATATATATATATATATATATATATATATATATATATATATATATATATATATATATATATCAATGTAATTACATATAATCCAATGTCATAATCAACTAAAATCCTAATCATCATCATCATGATCATCATCATCATCATGATCATCATCATCATCAGCAATATCATGATCATCCTGATCTTCCTCATCCTCATCGTCATGATCACCCTGTGACGATCGAGATCGTCCCTCCTGTGTTTGTCTCTCCACCTCATCCATATTTGTCTCCCCAGAATACTCCTGTATTACATATAACAAACATAAATCAATAAAATAATTAAAAAATTCATAACAACAAAATAATTATATAAAATTTAAAAATACTCACAAAGGCATCAGGATGATCTTGTATATACTCGCCCAAACGCTGATATCCAAAATGTGTAGCATACTCGATCTCGTGTTTCATAGGATATCGGCCATAATCCTTTCGCTGCAATGAAACAAATAAAAAACATTAGTTGCTTGCATTTTAACTAAAATAAAAAATATACTCGCAATAACACATATGCTTACAAACGTAGCTACAAAACCATTATGGCCCATTTGGCCTAAGTGCGATGTGTGGCTCGACTCCACTCTCTTCTTTGCAGCAGCCTGTTTATTCAAGAAAAAAAATACATTAATTAAATGTAAAAAATTACAAAAATATATAAAAATTATAAATATAAACTATTAATTTGTGTACCTTCTGCTGAGGAAATGACTCCTGAAGACGTAGCTGTCTACGAAAAAACTGCCACGACTCAGGTGGTATGTTAGCTCGCCTCTTATTTTTTTCGACCATACAATATCTCCTGTTAATTTAATCTCAAACAGAAAAAAAGTCAGAATACATACACATATATACACACACATACACATACACATACACATACCCATACAGTAGAAGGATTTTACATGCAGAAAATGAAAGATTATATATTGATGGAAGACCTTACACACATGGAAATATAGCAGGTTTAATAAATAGTAGTCGAGGGTTACATAATAGTTCAAGGACTAATTGCACATTTGAGGAGCGTGAAAATAGTCATGAATCACCATACATGAGTAGAGATGTATCAAGATACATAGTTGTCAATGCTATTACTACATTACATGCTGGTGATGAAATATTAGTGAATTATGGATGGCGTAGACCTCCAAGAGCACCTTTTAGCTAGAGAGAATAAAAATTTTCTATCCATATTTAATAAGTTATATACTTAATTTTATATTTGAAGTTTAATTTTTATTCATTTACGGAATACTAATGAGTTTTATTTATATGTGTAGATTCCAACGTATGATGTTGATGATATTCGTCCACAGCATTCACAATTACCAGTAAGACCTCATTTATCAGAAGCTTCCATGAGGAGGCTACGCAAAACTAATCCTGTGCAATATGCAAAGTTGAAAGATCTATATTCAAAAGATGATAAAGTACAAGATTTGTGTGACAATGATGAAGATGATGTATATATGTATATATATTTATTTACCTTTTTTAATATATCTTTTTTTGATAAACTTACAAGTTATTATCTGAAAAGTTTTTACCAAGTCAGAATATTCTTCCTACCTCACATGATGAAATGAAGAAGATAATCAACAATCTTGGTATAGATTATCAATGTATACATGCATGTCCTAACGATTGTATTTTATATAGAGGTGAATATGCAGACTCTTTGACATGTCCCAAATGTCAATCTCCTCGATATAAGCGTGAAGAAGGTAAAATCTCAAAAAAGGTATTGAGACATTTTCCATTGGCTCCACGGATTAGACATATGTTTCAAAGCCCCGAATTATCAAAGCTTTTGACTTGGGGACATGATCACAAAAGTACTGATGGAATAATCAGAATTCCTCATGATAGTGTTGCTTTTTAGCATATTGATTCTACATGGCCTGAATTTGCACAAAATCCACAAAATCTAAAGTTAGGAGTTGCATTAGATGGGGTTAATCCATTCTCCATGAAATCCAATAAATGGTCAACATGGCCAGTGGTAGTCATAAACTACAATCTTCCGCCATATCTTAACATTAAAAAGGAACATTTAATGCTTTCACTTTTAATGCATGTAAATAAATATGATTTAATCTAATTATATTTTTATCATTTTCCATGATGCAGGAATATCTACTAAGGGTTATAAAGCTTGTCCATATTGTGGTGATTGGTTGAGATCAATCTATAGTAAGAATCTCAACAAAAATATTTATCTTCGACATCGACGATTCTTGCCTGATGATCATCCATTAAGATCTAAAAGAGAAGCGATACATTTTAATGGAAAGCTTGAAACAGGCCAGTATCCAAAACCTATGACGCCTATGGATTGGTATAAAAAATGGACAGATGGACCTCTAATAGATCCAGAAGCAGAAATCTTCAATGATGATTCAGATAATGAGTATGTGAACAGAGGTAAAGGGAAATTGGCACTCGCAGAGAACATATCAATATGGTATTCTTTGGAGTATTGGAAAGAGTTAAAAGTATGTCATCTTCTTGATCCTATGCATATATTCAAAAATATTGGTTATTCACTATGGCAGCATCTTCTTGGACTAAAAGATACCACAGCATCAAGGAATGATTTGAAAGATCAAAAATCCAAACCAAAGTTATGGCCAGTTTTTTATAGACATCGACAAGAAACGACTTATGCATCTGCTCCTTGGGTACTTACAACAAAAGAGATATAGACTATCAACAATAGAATTCAATTGATCAAGACTTCTACAGGATATGGAGCATCGTTTCAAAACATGTTTACTATGGATGATAAGAGCTTATCTGGGTTAAAGACCCATGACTCGCATAACTTTTTGAAACATATTTTACCTTTGGTTATCGATGGATGTACAACGAAAGGAGTACGAGATGTGATCTATCGTCTTGGATCACTTATAAGGTGATTATGATACTTTTATATTTAATATGTATGAATATTGGATATCTTTTATTTTTTAATTAACTTCTTTACAATTGTTTTTATGATTTGTATAGGTGGATTACATCCAAAGAGATCGATAAAAATTCAATGCCACAAAAAAAACGTGAATGCAAAGAGCTACTATGTTTGATGGAAAAAGAACTTCCTACTTCATTTTTTGATATTCAGGTTCATTTACTAGTCCATCTTGTAGATGAGATAGAGATTGTTGGTGTTGTCAACACTCGATGGATGTTTTGGGTCGAGCGATTTATGGGAATACTAAAAGGTTACGTGCGACAAAGAGCAAAACCAGAAGGATCCATGGCAAAGGGTTGGATGCTTGAAGAGTGCATGTATTACGTTAGTGAGTACCTTGAAAGAGCTCATGAAGAAGCTCAACGTGCATGGACCAACGAGTCTTCTTCAAAAATAACAGATGAGGTATTATCAGGTAAGGGGGTTCCATTCTTATTTACATTTCAAGAAAAAAATGATGTTTCTACTTTTGTAGCATATAATAGCGAATGCATGCAAGCATTCCTTAGCAAGTACGAGGAACTTCAAAATCTCCGAAGTAAAAGGAAAAAAAACAAAAGATCTAGACGTAATCTTGATAATAATGAGATTACAGATATACCTTCTTTCACGGATTCGCTATATAGTCGTTTGCAACGCGCCAACGCAAATAATGAAGAAATCTCAGATGAGCAAAGAGAGTTAATGATAGGTTGTGAATAAAAGGTAATTTTATTAAAATATATATTTTATTTTTTTCATATATGTATGTTAGTTTCTATTTACTAATTGAATTTACTTTGCAGGCTCGAATGTTCACTAATATGTGGGCTTTTGGACAGCATATTAGAATCAAAGCCATTGATTCTTTACGTAAAACAGAGGATTCTAGTATTGTTGCTTGTTTCAAGCAACTATCACGTGCTAGCTCAAAAGACACGAACCTTATAGATAGCGAACTTGGTTACGTAGGAACTATTGTTGGTATCTACGAAATTTCATTTCATACATTCAAACAGTTAGAAAAAAGTTTATATATATTTTTTAGAGTTAATTATTTTTTTCAGCACCTAATAATGGGACGTTTTTGTTGTTATATATTTTGATAGGTCATTTTGAAGGTTGATTGACATCGAGCGGAGTATAAAGGTAGTAATTCTACAATAAGAAAGGAATTATCTGGGTTTTGGGCAATTGATTCTTCCAAGGTAATGCGATCTACTAAAGAGCCATATATTCTTCCTAGGCATATTGAACATGCATTTTTTTATAAAAACCCAGATGCTCATCCTTGGTGGCAAGTCATTCATGTGCAACCTAGAGGTAGTTCATTGTTTGAACATTTTATTGTTAGAGAGATTGAAGAAAGTCCTCTTGATGATTCAGCATCAGATACTTATACATCAACATCTGGAATAGAAATTAGACTCATTGTACGTGATAATGATACTAATCTTTTTGATGAAGAGGATAATTCTCTACATGCTGATTCTACTGATGAGGAAGAGGAATTACCAGAAATAGATATTAATCCACCAATAGATGATGTGATTCATGAGAACATAGATTTAACAATAGAAGAAATAAATCAAATCAATAAGGATAATGAAGATGAGACTATATTGATGTCTTACCAAAATGATGGCAATAATGAAAACATATGAGCAGATTAGATAGTAACTTGAAGCTTCTGAATGGATATCAGATAATAGGTTTTTTTTATTAACTTGAATAACGATGAATCCTACTAGAGAGATGAAATCATGTTCTTCTAAGTTAGAACATGAAGCTTGGGGGTATGCCTAATTATTTTATATATAGCTTTATCTTCGAGGAGTAAATTTTTATCATGTATATATGCATATGTGTGTGTATTCATGTGTATTATATGTATACATATGTTAGTATGCATATATATGTATTTCATGTATATGTATGTGTTTGCATGTGTGTGATATATGTATACATGTGTTAAATATGCATATGTGTATATATGCATATGCATTTATGTAAAATATTCATGTATTCATGTACATAATATATGCAAGTTTTTATAATTGTGTACATGTATATATGTATATGTGTCTATGTGTAAATATGTACATATAAATATGTATGCATGTATATATATGTTTATGTGTGCATGTAGGCATGTACATGTATGTGTAAATATGTACATGTAAATATGTTAGTATGTATATATATATTTATGTGTGCATTTAGGCATGTATGTGTGATGCATAATATATCTACTCCATTTTATATTTATGTATCCTATCTACATGATGTGTATATATCTTTACATATATTATGATCCTTGTTGATTCGAGTAGCTATATATAGAGGCATAAGGTTGGGAGGAGAGACATCTCTCTAGTAGGACGTCGGAGGTGTACATATACTTCAAACATATGGCTAAAAGGTTGAATTAGAGTTTTTAAATTAGGGATTTCAAAACCCTAATATTGAGATTAGTGTTCTCTCTCTCTCTCTCATATACATACATGCATTGTCGCGACGATGAGCCATAAGTTTTTGCATCTCTTTTAAACACCATTTAAGAGACCCCCTGTCCCAAACTCCGTCTCAAGTGAACTGAGCATGTACTTTTTATCCCTCTCATCATGCTCACTACAAAAATAAAAAACATAATATAAATAATGTGATGTATTTATGTGTATGTATGTATCTATGTGTGTGTATGTGTCTATGTGTGTATGTGTATGCATGTATGTATGCATATATGTGTATATGCATGTGTATGTGTGTGTATGCATCATTATGTGTGTATGTGTGTATGTATATGTGTGTGTTGTCTATGTGTATGTGTGTGTGTCTATGAGTGTGTATGTGTTTATGTATATGTATGTATCTATGTGTGTGTATGTGTCTATGTGTGTATGTGTATGCATGTATGTATGCATATGTATGTGTGTATGCATCATTATGTGTGTCTATGTATGCATGTGTATGTGTGTATGCATCATTACGTGTGTATGTGTCTATGTGTGTATGTGTGTGTGTATATGTGTTTGTATGTGTGTATGCATGTGTATGTGTGTGTATGCATCATTATGTGTGTAAGTGTCTATGTGTGTTTGTGTGTGTGTATGTGTGTGTGTGTGTGTGTGTCTATGTGTATGTGTGTGTGTCTATGAGTGTGTATGTGTTTATGTGTAAGTATGTATCTATGTGTGTGTATGTGTCTATGTGTGTATGTGTATGCATGTATGTATGCATATATGTGTGTATGCATGTGTATGTGTGTGTATGCATCATTATGTGTGTATGTGTGTATGTATATGTGTGTGTATGCATATATGAATGTATGTGTGTGTTGTCTATGTGTATGTGTGTGTGTATATGAGTGTGTATGTGTTTATGTATATCTATGTATCTATGTGTGTGTATGTGTCAATGTGTGTATGTGTATGCATGTATGTATGCATATGTGTGTGTATGCATATGTATGTGTGTATGCATCATTATGTGTGTCTATGTATGCATGTGTATATGTGTATGCATCATTACGTGTGTATGTGTCTATGTGTGTATGTGTGTGTGTATATGTGTTTGTATGTGTGTATGCATGTGTATGTGTGTGTATGTATCTATGTGTGTGTATGTGTCTATGTGTGTATGTGTATGCATCTATGTATGCATATGTGTGTGTATGCATGTGTATGTGTGTGTATGCATCATTATGTGTGTATGTGTCTATGTGTGTATGTGTGTAGGTATATGTGTGTGTTGTCTATGTGTATGAGTGTGTATGTGTTTATGTATATGTATGTATCTATGTGTGTGTATGTATCTATGTGTGTATGTGTATGCATGTACGTATGCATATGTGTGTGTATGCATCATTATGTGTGTCTATGTATGCATGTGTATGTGTGTATGCATCATTACGTGTGCATGTGTCTGTGTGTATGTGTGTGTATATGTGTGTGTGTGTCTATGTGTATGTGTGTGTGTTTATGAGTGTGTATGTGTTTATGTGTATGTATGTATCTATGTGTGTGTATGTGTCTATGTGTGTATGTGTATGCATGTATGTATGCATATGTGTGTGTATGCATATGTATGTGTGTGTATGCATCATTATGTGTGTCTATGTATGCATGTGTATGTGTGTATGCATCATTACGTGTATCTGTCTATGTGTGTATGTGTGTGTGTATGTGTGTGTGTCTATGTGTATGTGTGTGTGTCTATGAGTGTGTATGTATCTATGTGTATGTATGTATCTATGTGTGTGTATGTGTATGCATGTATGTATGCATATGTGTGTGTATGCATATGTGTGTGTATGCATATGTGTGTGTATGCATATGTATGTGTGTGTATGCATCATTATGTGTATGTGTCTATGTGTGTATGTGTGTGTGTATACATTATGACAATGTATGTAAGCATGTGCATTATGTATGCATATAAGTATGTATGTATGCATATGCATATGCATTATGTATGCATATGCATATGCATGATGTATGCATATGTGTGTGTGTGTGTATGCATATGCATGTAAGTATGTATGTATGCATATGTGTGTGTGTATGCATATGCATGTAAGTATGTATGTATGCATATGCATATGCAATATGTATGCATGTATGTGTATGTGTGTGTATGCATATATGTATGTGAATGTGTGTGTGAATGTGTGTGTACATGTGTCTGTATGTGTGTATGCATGTGTATGTGTGTGTATGCATCATTATGTGTGTATGTGTGTGTATGTGTGTTTGTCTATGTGTATGTGTGTGTATCTATGAGTATGTATGTGTTCATGTGTGTGTATGTGTCTATGTGTGTATGTATCTATGTGTGTGTATGTATCTATGCATGTGCATTATGTATGCATGTAAGTATGTATGTACATTGTATGCATATGCATATGCATTATGTATGCATATGTATGCATGTATGTGTTTATGTGTGTATGTCTCTCTATGTGTGTGTATGCATATATGTGTGTGTATGTGTGTATGTGTGTGTATATGTGTGTGTATGTGTGTATGCATGTGTATGTGTGTGTATGCATGTGTGTGTGTATGTGTCTATGTGTGCATGTGTGTGTATATACTATATGTGTGTGTGTCTATGTGTATGTGTGTGTACCTATGAGTGTGTATGTGTTTATGTGTGTATGTGTCTATGTGTGTGTATGTGTTTATGTGTGTATGTGTATGCATGTATGTATGCATATGTATGTGTATGCATGTGTATATGTGTGTATGCATCATTATGTGTGTATGTGTCTATGTGTGTATGTTCTATCTGTGTATGTGTTTGTGTATATGTGTGTGTATGTGTGTGTGTCTATGTGTATGTGTCGCTACACGTCTATGAGTGTGTGTTAGCAGCAGACAAGGAACTGAAGGACTAACGAGGCATGGAAGTCAGAGAAGAGAGTCAGAAGGGAGAGAAGGCACAAGCAGAAAAGGGAGTCAACGAAGATCTGGCAAGTAGGCCAATAATTTTCTTCATGAAGAAGCAAGTACGAGCATTCACGCAGATCTAGCACTAAGGCAACCTTTAATTTTTCAACACCCTTACACCAATTAAAAGTGATTCTCATCACTAACAACCCCTGTAAATACCATTTCATATTTTTGTAGCTCCATTTTGTGCAAGCCAAGGAGTCCTTGAGCTTGAGGAGCCTTAGAAGTACCTACATATCAATTTTCGTATTTTTTAGACTCCGTTTAAGCCCTCAAATTGGCCCTGGAACCTAATTTTTAACTAGGCCGGACACTAGGTCTGGACAGGGCCAAAGCTAGTTAAAAACTATAAAAGGAGCTAGAGAGCTCATTTTTGGGGTTAGATTGTAATTGAAACGAACTTGTAAGAGCTTCTTGAAAGTAATCTAAGAACTCCATTGCTTCTCATTCTTTGTCTTGCCGTGTGTGCGCGTGTGTATGTATGTGTGTGCATGTTTGTGTGCTTCTCACTCACGCACTTGTGCCGCCACTTGCTCCAGGTCTTCATACCATCCTCACGTCTTCCCGGATTGACATTAAAGGAGGTGCTACTCATCACTGAGCTACACCAAATTTTGGCGCCGTTGCCGGGGATCGAGCTTTGAGGACGAGCGTGTGATGGTAAGACGTAGAGTTGACGCGTTGGAGTTGTAGGTATTTTCTTCACTTTCATCTATTTTCTTGTTTTTCCTTCACCATCTTCATCACCATCATCATCATCACCATCTCCCACCTCCATCTCCATCATCACGGAAATTTTCAGTTTTTTGATTATATCACCTTCTCCACCTCATTTCCCTCATTTCACTTGTGAGAGAGAGTGAGAGAGCGATATTGCGTGTGTGGTTTTTTGCATGTTTCTTGAGCATTTTGCAGGTTCTTGCTGAATCATCATCCCCAGCTCTCTGCGCAGGTACGAAATTCGTCGAATCTGTCTCGCAGTCGCCAGCCTCTGTCGATCGCGATTGACAGAAAATTCGATCATTTGGTAAAACAAAGTTCACCACTAGCACAAGCATGATGAGCACATCCCAAATCACCTAAAACAGTAGAAAAATTCCGTGATTTTCTGTCAATCGCGACCGACAGCCTCTCTCAATCGCGACCGACTGACCTTGTCAATCGCGACCGACAGCCTCTCTCAATCGCGACCGACAGACTTCACGATCGACAGACTGCCACGTAGGACCCTGTCAATCGCGATTGACACCGTCGATCACGATCCACAGCCACGACCGACACCTTTGTCAGTCGCGGTTGACACCGTCGATCGCGACCAACTGAAATTCAATGATTGATTGACTTTTACGCATAGCCACGTGTCCATCGCGACTAATAGGTCCCCAATTGACAGAAATTTCGACGAAAAAACCAGAAAACGTGTCGATCGCGATTGATACCGTCGATCGCGACTGACAGCCACGATCGACTCTGTCGATCGCGATTGACACTGTCGATCGCGACTGACAGGCCCGACGGACACCTCTGTCAATCGCGATTGACAGACCTGTCGATCGCGATTGACAGGCTTTTCGGCCAAAAATTAGGGTTTGCTTTTGTTCAAAATTTGGGATAATTTTGGGGCAAAATAGTCAATCCATTAGCATTTCTGGAGGTTCCTACACTTGAGATTTGGGAGAAAACCCTAGGATCTGTCAGCCAGATTGAACCCTGTTTTAACCCCCTAAACCCTGAACAGTCATAACTTTTTCATACGAAATCCATTTTTTGAGCTCTTGGGCGTGTCGAAAAGCTCGTGGCCATACCCAAGGGGATCAAAGTCAGGGGTCTTTAGAATTGTTTTCCTAAAAATCACTATGCAAGTTAGTGTTTGTGCTACAGGAATGAAAATCCTTGGTTCTGTCTTTAGAATTTAAATCTTAAAGCTAACTTTGGAACTCTACAGATCTATTGTGAGCATCGAAAGGCGTTCTAAGCAAGTGTAAGTGCAAGCTTGGGAACACACTTCCTGGGCATTCAAGGGCAACCGAGCAGGAAACAGAAGGTTGGAAACTTTCAACCCCCTCTGTCAATTCCTAGCTTAGGCTAAGAATGACTAGAGGTAGGAGTAAGTCAGGGCGACGATAGGCAATTATCAAGTTGAAGCAGACCTAAACTCTCAAGTTCAAGCTAAGGACATAATCTTTGTACTGTCGAGAACTTTAAAGGAAAAGAACTTAACGTGGAATGATCAACTGTAAGTGCGGAACTACACTCAAATATACCTTGCGACGTGATATCAGACAAGAATTTTAACATAGGAATCAACTAAAAAGAATCAAGTAACTGATACAAAAGGACTCTGCAACGAGGTTGTACTTGGACAAAAATTGGGCTACTTAAATAGGCATATGAACCTTAGATCAGGACGACATCTAGTAAGGGATAGACAAAACCTTAGGTCTTCAGAGGCTAGTGTCAACCACACTGCTAGGTCGTGGGCCTAGCAGTTGAGCCACCACTCATACTACCCAAGTTCTGAGACTAGTGAATCAGAGATGTCTCAAGGCATGGACAGACCTACGGGAAGTTCAGGAGTGCCATACTTGCACAGGGTAGAACACCCTTACAAAACGCAATTGGAATACCTTAGGACCAACCAATTAGGTGCCAGCATCTATGAGGACGGCCTAGGAAGATCTGTGGTACAGATTAAGAATCCTGATCAATCCATTGGATTAGAGCACCCAGCTGTCAAGTTTGAAAACGGAGCATACTTGGACAAAGAAGGAACCATATACATAGTCACCAATCACCCAGATAGGACGGACGAATTTGGAAATGTGATCCCCGAAGCAGACTTAGGTGACCTGGAGCAAGGAAACATGGGTGCAGAACTTAGAACCCCTCGAGGTAAATCGGTTCTCACTAGGATTATCACACCGGAGTGGATTCCCCAGGATAATAAGAGCATAGATTTGCTCCTCAATCGAGAGACTGACGAAGCCTTTTGGAGGTACAAACCCGATCGGCCAATTGATATAGGAACAATCATGATCTATGAGTTTAAGGATCCTGATAGCCCAGGTAGAGTGACCTACTTAGATCACGCTTCAGAGAGGATCTTTGTGGTGACAGAAAATGATAGGCATGCTTACACTTGGAAGGGTGAATTCGTTTTTCCCCAACCAAGATCAAATGTATCCTATGGTCACCCTGGAGCGGGAACATCCCAAGCTCATGGAATGCAAAGAGACAGAAGCAGAGATAGACCAGAAGTAAGCTTTGCCAACCCAGTGGGCAGAGAAAGAACGAGGACAGAAACAAATAGAGTAGAACCTGAGATACTTAGAGCTCACAGGAATCAAAGAAATGCGGATGAGTTCCCTCTACCACCACCCAGAGAGCACACAAGGACTTTGAGACCAACTCAGCTAGTTAAGTCCATGAAAAATTACTTTGATGGCACAGGAGACCCATACGATCATGTGGCAGAGTTTAGGCAAGTGTTGAGAGCAGAACAAGTGGAGGATCTATTCACACAGTACAATGCCTTTGGTCTAACCCTTAGGAACACTGCCCTGACATGGTTTCAGCCACTAAACGAGAGACAGTTCAGGAGCATAGACCAACTCCTAGAGGCTTTCATTATTGAATTCTCTAAGAGTGGCATAAGACATAATACCTCCTCATTGATTCACAGCTTCAAGCAAACCCCTCAAGAAACCGTGAGACTTGCAGGAAGAAGATTCAGGCAATATCTTGAAAGATGCCCTGTTTCGGAGCTACCCACACCAGCTAAGCAAGTGGCTTTATTCTTGGATGGATTGCTGAGTACAAAGTTAAGATCCTATGTGTACTTGAAGGACCCTAGGACCATAGAAGAGTGTGTACGCATGTGCATTGACATTGAGGATAACCTAGGGGAGGAGTTAGAGCTTTCCAAGATATACAAAGATTCAGATAGTGCCTCTAACCTCGCTTCCACGCAATCCACATCGATCAAGGAACTTGCAGAGAAAGTTGCTCAGAAACTAGGTGTCTCTAGTAAACAAATCCCAAGGTTCGCCCCTATAAAAAGATGCTATACTTGTGGTGGCGACCACATGGCGAATGTATGTCCCATTACGGCCCAACCCCAAGTAACTCCTAGTAGCCAGTACTGCACCATAGAACGGAGATACACAAATCACACAGCACAAGACTGCCCATACAACAAGCAAGCAGTTAGGCAAACCTACCCTCAGGCATACCCTCAACAAGGCAGATACCAGAACCAATACCAACCACAACAGTATGCTAGGCCTCAACAAACCTACCAACCACAATACCAAGCTTAGCAAAGGCCTCAACCTGTGTTAGCCCAACAACCTCCAGCTCCATCCAACTTGATCCGTGTAAAGTATGCAGCTGTAGAAGAAAACCTGAACAGAGCTATAGTCCCCGTAACACCTTTGCTTTCAGAAAGTGATCCCAGTGACCATAGCTTCGATTCTACGCATGTTGATAGTCCCCAGGCTTACTACATGCAGTCTCCTGAACATGGTGAGTCTTACTATAGTGAAGAGCCAAATGAACCTAGTTGGGAATCAGATTACACAAATGTCATGTATGCAAACCCCAACCCTAGACCCCAACCTAGGCAGGTAAGACCCCCATTCCCTAGAGGACCATGTTACAGATGTCAAGGAGATCATCTCATTCGTGACTATCCCTTGCCTCCACCTACCCAACCCCAGTCAGTAACGATCCAAGGCTATTGTCAGGAGTGTGGAAAGGAGCATCTCTTACGAGATTGTCCTAAGAATCCCAACAATATGCCAAAAATCACTCCGATAAACGTTATTGGGTTAGTTGTAGACTCCACAGGGAGTGTGACTTCCACTGCACCAGTGCAAGTGGTCACAAGAGCTCAAGCATTGCAGCAAAACCAAGCTGTAGATCAGGGAAAGAGCCCAGAAGTTAGTGAAACGGAGAGCATAACCAAGAAGAGAACTAGAGCCTGGAGAGATAGTCGGGAAAGAATGAAAAGACAATGGGCTAAAAAGATGAGTGAACTTGAGGAAAGCATAAGAGAAACCAAAGCCAAGATAACTGAACTCACATCTCAAACTCCCTCTCACCCTACCCCACCACCACCATTCCCATCGCCATCCGATCCGCCACCTTCCAACCCACCTCATACGATTCCACCACCCCCAAGAGTAGGATCAGTATTAGCTGATCCCACTCCTGAAGACATAGACATGATGCTTAAAGCATATCAGGCCAGAATCCAAGAAGGGCCAAATATAACGGATCATGATAAATGCTACCCTAGAGCTGACCTAGAGATAGAAAGAACCAAGCTTTGCGCGAAAATGATCGCATTGGCTCAGACTATGTTTGAAGCCAGTCGCCTTTTCAATTACTCGGGCTCAGCCAAGACGCAATTACACTTGGATGGACTTCTAGAGAAGTTAGAGGGTATAATTGCAAGATCTGCCAAGGAAGAAAAAAATCAAGAAAGAGATAAAGCAAGCAAAAACATGACCCATCCCCCATCAGAAGTTTATGTGCCCAATTTCTCTGAACCAGACAAACCCCCCTCCCTAGAAAGAATAGAGAATCTAATGGCACAATCACAAAAGGAACTCGCCCCTCAACACCATGACAAGGCTATTGAAAGAGCAGGTTTTCCTACCCAGAAAGCCTATGTGCCTGAAGCCTATGTGCCTAACTCTACGGAGCCAGACACGTCATCTTCTATGAATCGGTTCACATCAGAATTCCGACGTGAGATTCAAGAAGACAAATGGGCTAAAGAGAGTGAAGTCCCTCCTCCTATTGAACTTGTGGATGAGGCACGCGACCAATTCCCACAAGACATCCCATCCATATATGGGGAGCAGGAGAGTACCCAATCTCAAGAAAGATTAGACTTTGAGTCTAACTCTCTACAAGAATTGCCCCACTTCACAGGCCCATGGGAAGCTAAGTCTACATGTATGAGAGAACCCACGGTCATGGTACGAAATGAGGACTCAGTCTTACCTAGGAACACAGAAGTAGTGAAAAACACTAAAGTGCAGTGCAATCTCAAGTTAGAAGAGCTACTCAAGGTTAGACCTGAATTATGGAAACATGTAGCCAAACAAGTACCAGAGATAGCAAAACCTCGTTCCCAGGTAGGATCACATAGGACAGTGCCAGAAATACCTTTGGATAAGATAGGAGATATGTGTGAAGGTGAAGAAGGGAACACCTATCTTCCCATTACCTACCAAGAGTACACCACCAAGGCAATTTTGGACTCAGGTGCAGGAGTTGCAATTGCCACCACTTCCCTATGGAAGCATTGGGGCAAGCCAGCACTCAGGTCAACGAGAATGAAACTGCAGATGGCCGATGGTCATATTGAGAGACCCTTAGGATTGCTAGAAGGAATAACTCTCACCACTTGTGGTGTCGAGTTTGAGCATACATTTGCTATATGTGACTTTAGCAAGAACCATGCCTATGAAATGATCTTGGGACGACCTTTTATGCGACAGTTGCAAGTGGTACAGGATTGGGGAACCAATTCTTTGTACCTGCAACACTTAGGTGTTACGACCAAAGTCAATCTTAAGGATTACTCTCATAGAGATGTACCTCCTATCCAATGGAATCCCATCCATAGAGCCCAAGCTGATATAGAATCGGTGCATTCCATAGGGTCAGGATCCTCATGGATGCATGAAGACACCCACTTATGGATGTGCAAAGTAGTAGTAGACGAAGAGAAGAGAGAGAAAGCCAGAGAGGTAGGTGCAAAAGAAACCCATAGATCAATCCAAGACCGAGCCTATGCACCTGTAGTTTTTCCTGACGAGGAATTTGAACCCCATGGCTGGGCAGAAATCCTAGCAACAATGGATGTATCCATCAATGAAGAACAATGGACACCTCACTGTGATGAAGATGGCTATGACATTTCAATCTTCTCCATAAAGCCAATCATGGGAGAGGCTGTTCTAGAAGAATGCGAACCTAGCCCTGATGCATTTGAGGATGCAAGTGACTCCGATCTAGAGTCAATCGTTATGGACACACCTTTTGCATCAGATGAAGAATACTTCCAGGAAGTAGAATTTCAACCCCAGAGGCATGGAGAGCTTACAAATGATGTAAGATTAGCCACACATGTAACCCCGAAGGAAGAAGGAAAGAAACGAAAGAAGAGAGAAGTCTCGCCAGAGGAGGAAGAATCTTTGTTTGAGGTCCCAGAAAATTTTAAGAAGTATGAGATAGACGACAAGAGAGTCATGATAAGAATGCCTAAACAAGAGGCACAATCAGGAGAGGCCTATGATAACAAAGAAACCACCAAGAAAATAGTAGTGGCCCTAGAACAAGGAGAGGAGAGATGCACGTACATAGGCCATGACCTAACAGAGGAAGAAGAGCATGCGTTAATAGCCTTGCTAAGAGAATACAGAGATGTATTCGCTTGGAGTTACAAGGATTTGAAAGGTGTTGACCCTGATATATGCTCACACACTATCCCCATGACCTCAGATGCTAAACCCTCTAAGCAAAAGCCTTATACATATAACGATAATTACGCTGCCAAGATCAAAGAGGAGATAGATAGACTGGTTGAAGCTGGATTTATCTATGAAATTGAGCACACTGAGTGGGTATCCCCCATCGTAGTGGTGCCCAAGAAGAATGGCAAGCTGCGTGTATGCATTAACTTGAAGAAGGTTAATGCAGCCACAATTCGGGATAACTATCTGCTTCCTATCACAGAGCATCTCTTAGAAAGAGTAGCGGGCAAGGAAGTGTACAGCTTCCTCGATGGATTTTCGGGCTACAATCAAGTAGCCATAGCTCCAGAAGATCAGCATAAGACAGCTTTTGCCACAGAGTGGGGTATATTTGCCTTTCGTGTAATGCCATTTGGGCTTACCAATGCACCAGCTACCTTCCAAAGACTAATGTGCCATGTATTTAAAGAGTTCCTGAGGAAGAATTTAGAAGTCTATGTTGATGATCTTTGTGCTCATTCCAACATCAGACAAACCCATATTCCTGAACTCAAACAAACCTTTGACAAATGTAGAGAATATCAAGTCTGCCTGAACCCAGAAAAATGCGTTTTTATGGTCAGGCAAGGCAAGATTCTAGGACACATAGTGTCAAAAAATGGCATGTCCACTGATGAAGAGAAAGTGAGAGCCATAGCAGAGCTACCTAGGCCAAGGAATGTCAAGGAAGTACAAGCTTTCATGGGGCATTGTGGTTACTACCGCCAGTTCATTCACATGTATGCCGTCATTGCAAAGCCCATGTACGGACTGCTAACTAACTTTGAGTGGACTGATGAATGTGAGAACTCCTTCCAAGAGCTTAAACAAAGATTATGTTCAACACCAATCTTGACCACGCCAGATTGGAATAAGCCTTTCCATGTTCATGTGGATGCATCCAATTAGGCCATTGGATGTGTGCTTGCTCAACCTACTGGTGAAGGTAACATGGACCTTCCAATTGCCTATGCCAGTAGACAATTGAATGCAGCTGAACGAAATTACACCATTACGGAGAGAGAAGGCTTAGGCATGGTATATGCAGTTAAGAAATTTAGACACTATTTGCTTGCAAACAAGTTTAAATTTTTTACTGACCACCAAGCATTGTTATATCTAGTAAACAAGCCATGCAATACAGGAAGATTAGTAAGATGGTTTCTCTTACTAATGGAATATGATTTTGAGGTAGTGGTGAGAAAAGGGAGGACTCATTTGAGAGCAGATCATCTCTCTAGGCTCACATCTGGAGAAGCCCCACAAGGAGTGTCAGATGACCTTCCTGATGCTTACTTGTTTAATTTGGAAGTTGTACCGCAATGGGCTAAGCCATTGGTACCAGTATTGACATACGGACCTAACCATCCAGTAGTAAACACACAGAATAGAGAGGTTGTGAAAGCCCAAAAGTACCACATCATGGCAAGAAGCATGTACAAGCATACGGATCAAGGAATCTTGGCTTGTTGTGTAGAAGAGGACGAGTATGCGAAGTGGTTGCAATTAGCGCATGTAGGTGCATTAGAGCAACACTACTCAAAACAAGGAACCCTACAAACACTAAGGAGACTAGGAGTACATTGGCCAACTATGGAGGCTGATGTCCAAAAGTTGTGCAAGGAATGCCCAATCTGCTGCACTAAACCACCTGTGGAACACGCCACTCTTTATCAAGTGTCCATAGTGCCAGATTGGAGTGAACCACTAGTATCCTTCCTGAGGACGAAAACACTCCCTCCAGACATGACTCTGGCTAGGAAAAGGAGTTTAGAACAAGAAGCCCAGGATTACTCACTCATTGGTGATAATCTATACAAGCGTGGTAAAGATGGCTACCTAAGATTGTGTCCATGAGAGTGAGTATCTCAAGATCTTGGACACTGCTCACCAAGGTGTAGCAGGAGGACACTTTGGACCAGATCGGGTGATCAAGGCAATACTATTTGCAGGTTTCTGGTGGCCAAACCTTCACATGGATGCACATACCTATGTGAAACGATATGATGTCTGTCAGAGAACTCAGTATCCTATACGAAAAGATGAGATGCCACTGAAACCTATGATGGGTGGACGTGCATTCTCTAAGTGGGGAATAGACTTCGTAGGTCCTATTAATCCCCCAGCTAAGGGTTCCCATGCAGAATATATCATTGTTGCAACAGACTATCTAACTAAGTGGGTGGAGGTAAAAGCCACAACGAAGAACGATGCTCAAACAACTGCTAAATTCTTGTTTGAGAATGTATTCACAAGATATGGGCTACCTATAGAGCTTGTAAGTGATAGAGGCACTCACTTCTTGAACGAAGTGATTGAAAATCTACTCCAAGAATTCTTGGTAATACATAAGAAGTCTGCCCCCTATCACCCTCAAGCAAATGGCCAGGCTGAGAGCACCACCAAGATCTTATGCAATGTACTGACAAAATTAGTGAACACTAAACGCTCTGATTGGGACAAACAGCTACACCATGCTGTTTGGGCATACCGAGTCGCCTACAAAACGGTACTCCAAGCCACCCCCTTTCAAATGGTATTTGGCCAAAACGCAGTGCTACCCTTGGACTTCTTAATACCTACATTGAAAGTAGCACAAGAGCATGAATGGACGGGTCATGAACTCTCCTCTAGACTTTTTGACCTTGAACGATTAGGAGAAACAAGACTGAGAGCAGCTGCAGGGATATATGCAGCAAAGAAACGACAGAAGGCATACTTTGATGCCCATGTGAAGGATAAGGGCTTGAAAGCAGGAGATCTAGTTTTAGTCTACACATTGAAACAACATGCAAGGAAGCTAGAAAAGAGAGGCTACGGACCCATGATCATCAATAGGATCTCAACAAGTGGAGCAGTGCAACTAGCCACATTAGAAGGCGATGTTCTCCCAAGTTATATCAGCGGATGCAGAGTCAAGTTGTATCAGGAACCCCTCACGGAGGAAATGCTAAGCCGACTCAACACTGCTAAGAAACGCAAAGAGGAGGAAAAACGAATTCGAGAAGAAGTTCAAGCGGAAGCCCTAGAGCGCATAAGGAGAATGAAATTAAGAAGACAAGGTAGAGAGCACCCTAGGCAAGATGCATATGCAGATCAAGGATATGACGTAGCTATGTGTGAAGTTTCAGGTGTTAGCTCACATAGGATAACTGATCGACGTCCTTTCATAACCTTAGATATAGGACAAGGAAAGAGTGCAAGGACTGTAAGAGCCTTGATTGACTCAGGCGCAGCCACTAGTGCTGTTAAATCGTCTTACTGTCAAGAGTTGCAGTTAACTGTCAATCCTGTGGAAGCATATCTCATAGGATTGGGAGGCGTGGAAACCCCTTGCATGGGCGAGGTGGAACTTCCCCTCTATATTCATGATGAGGCAATGACAGTTAAAGTGCTAGTATGCCAAGACAAGGACCTCACGGAACCCCTTGTCCTGGGTCAAGACTGGATTTATGACCAAGCAGTCAACTTAAACCTAAGAAGTGGACTTCTTCAGGTATGGGTGAATCAAACTAGAATTACAATGGAGTTAAATAATGGAGCACTCAAGGAACTAGGAAAGGCACAGACTCCTGGTCCCTCCAGGGGTGCACATGAAGCTGACCATGTTGTTCTTGTCCAAGGCTATGTGATGCAGAAGAATGAAGATCTCAAAAAAGGAGTCAGAACCACAACGGAACTCCCTTCTTTTCCAAAGGCCAGAGGGAGGCAGCAACCAAAGGTGGATCAAAGGCAGAAGAAGCAGAGTACTACCTATGTCGGAGATCAAAAGTACCTGCGCAGCAAAATGTCTCAGCTAGTGAAACAAGTGTGGGTGCGGAAAGGAGAACACCCGGTTGCACTCAAGCCAACCATACGGGCAAAGCCTCTTATTAGTAACCAACAACACGACACCAATAAGAAGTCTTTCAGAAGTTCTTCTGCTAACGTGAAGTCTATTTGGGTACCCAAGAAGTCGATGAAGGCTGGCCCACAATCAAGACAAATTTGGGTGCCTAAGGCTTGTTTGCGGGCTCAAATAGCTACACCAAGGCCCATGAGCACGAACATAATCACTTGTAAATGGGTCCCTAAAAGGCCTCATTTTCAAGCCGACACACCTATAAAGCTCTCGAGAGTCTCTACGAAACCAAGAGCAAAACCCATCCACTGCATTTGGCAGCCTAAGACTTGTAACAAACCCCCGGACCCCATTTGTGAATCCATGACAACCTACTAACCACCTCACTATCACACTACATCATTCCTCTTAGCTCTTAGGTCTTCCGAACTCCTAACCACACACACACTCGCACCGAGCACTTACTAACCCATTATTCGCTCCCGACCCTCATGTTAATGTTGTAATGGGAACAACAACGGTTCTCTCTTGTCCTGTACAATGTTAACACATGTTTGTATATTCTCACAGAGACAGGCAACAAGAAGTAACATGGCCGATACGGTAGGAACCAACTCCCAGGCAGGCACCAGCCCCCAAGTTGTGGACATTGAAAGCCTTCCGGTCGAGGAGGAATTAAAGGAATGACCAGCGGCATTAAGGACCTTACATGCCATACCGATTCAGAATCCTCCAAAGGATCACACAATGCCGGTGGGCAAAACCTCACACTGGTTCAGTGACGTTGCAGGACCTCTGGGTGAAGGCACATACATGTGGGAGTCCGAGGTAGAATTCAATGGACGTTGGGGCAGATACCACTTCTTTACCAGGGAGTTTGAAAAGCTACAGAATAACGAAGGACTGAAGCCGATATGGAAGAAGGCTGGGCTCTATGATTATTTCAAGTTCCAACTACCAAAGCCCGATTTTCTAAGGTGCTCATACTTGATTAGCACCCTCACTCCAAGCAAAGACAAAAAAGGATACAGCTCCTTTGTACTCCCATCACTCACAAGGGGCAATGAGCTGAAGCGTTTCCGCTTGACTATCAACTTGGTAAGAGAAGCTCTCGACATGAAAGGTATGCACATTCCTACAGAGAAAGAGACCATGGTCCCCGATAATATGAAGAACAGGAATCTGACGAAGTTAAAGGACATGGTCGCGATGACACCTACGATCGCCATTCATTTACGCATGGTCATGCAACATTTCGCATTCCCCGCACAGGAAAGGTTCACAATGCCTCCCAAAAAGATCTGGTTTAGCCTCTACTTAGCGGATGCTTTTGATTTGACAATCAATATGCCCCACTGGATTATCGACCAAATTCATTTGGCTCATCAAAGGTGGTATAAGAAACAAAAATCTGTACTGTATGGATGCTGTGCGCTTACAAGAATTGTGTATAGATGTCTCGCATATGATGTACCGGTGCAAAGGGCTCTCATTTGGACCAGAGCACAGGAGTTTCAACGCAGACTGTCAGCCGTAGGGCCTCCCTCAAAGAAGATGAGAGGCACCGTACAGATGCCTTGTGCACAAGCCCGTGGTGCAACCCTAACACTTGAAACAACTCCAACGCTTCCCAGACGAGTACAACCATTTACTATCAGGTTACCCAGGCACAGCACAGATGGCCCTAACCTTGTGTTTCCACCAGTACCTACTGATCTGGAATTTCCTCACGGATTCACTTTGGAAGATCTAACGGATGAAGAAGTTTCCAGAATCATTGAAGCTGTTAATGCGGAAGTCGAAGCAGAGCAGGGTAGTGGACAACACACGGCTACAGAACAACCCCAGCCAAGACAACCAGAAGTGGTGGAATTGGAGGATGAAGAAGAAGAAGGCCAAGAGGCTGAATAGGAAGGATTTTCTGATGAGGAGGCGCATGACTATGAGCAAGAAGTTATACAGGAGCTAGAGGGTGCCCCAGCATATACAAAGGAGTTGAAAAAGCTCTACGATACCATTGACAGGGTCCAACAACAACATAAGTTATCCCTTGCAGCAGGAAAGGCTATCATGCACCAAATCCTTGAGGAGGAAGGAGTTGACGAACAGTATCGTGCCACACTGGATATGATCTCTGATGCCTTAGGAGTATCTAAGGCAGTGCGGACGGCCCTGGCACAATCACGCAGAACGAAAAGGAGATACGGAAGACGTCCCCCACGAGCAGGGAAACAAATGAATGTATTAGGATCAGGACCACAAGGCACCCCCACAACCACGGGCACTGCACACACCGCTCGTGACACCGAGGAAGCCCATACATCAAGTGCACCTCCATCACCTCCCTTACCACCTTCGCCCCCACACCCGCCACATTCACCTCCCCTTACCAATGTAACAACCACTGTTACCGCCTCTGAGTCCACCGCCATGACTGAAGCACAAACTGCCAATCAACCCACACACCCTCTCAACACCTCCCGTGTATACAACCCCACTACCACTGTAATCCTAACGGCAGCTACTGACATCCCCATTCCCCCACTCACACTTTCGGGTAGTTCACATTCACAACTGCACGCAACACTGTACACATTCACCACAATCACTGCACCCACAATTCCACTATTCACAATCACTCCCACTACTGCTTCCACCACGGATTTTATGGACATATCACCCTCCACTGCACCTCTCCATCCCCCCATACGGCCACAATCTCCCATTCCCCCACCACCCACTTCACCACTTCTCAGCACCGCATTCACACTTCCCTTCCCCTTTCCCTTCCCTTCTGCATTTAACACCCTTCCTGCATCCACCCCCATTAATAATGTATTTAATAACATGTATCAGTGCATGTCTCAATTACAACAACACTATCAGCACCTAGATGCTCAGCATACAAGTTTATTCAGGAGTCATGAAGCATTACAAGGAAGATTTATTGACTTAGAGCAAGAGAAGAAACAATTACAACAGCAGTTTAGCGCATTGCAAGCACAACATGAGCAATTAGTGGCAAATCCACCGCAGCCAGATGCCGAAGAAAGACAACAAATGGATGATCTGCTACACTCCCAAATCACAGAGAACCTCAAGCTCCGCCGCAACATGGCTCTATTACGGAAGCATATGTCTGCAGCCATGGAAGAAAATAGACGGCTTCAGACACAAAACGAAGAGAACTTGGAATTAGCCATGGACGGTTCCCCACAAGAAATTGACCCGGAGAGATTTAAGGCCATTCCCTCGGACAATATGCAAATCATATTGGAAACCCATGCTGATCTCCTCGAAGCCCATGCAGCCTTAGAAAAGGAAAGAGACGAACTACGAAGGCAATTGGCAGCTCAACCAGCACCACCCAAAGAAGTCCCAACCACAGCTGACACAATTGACAAAGTAGCAGCGCTCAAAGCACAACTCGAAGAATTACAAAAGAAAGTGCTTGTGTATGAACGCCAACCCTCCCCCTTGGTAGAACCAAAACCTGAAGACCTAGTACCAATCGAAGTAGAGGAAACCTTTGAGGACCCGTACGTCCCGATGCCAGCACCTGGAGGCAAGCAAACAGATGAGGGCATGGACACCCTTGAAATAGAGGCTCCGGAATGGATGCAGAAATTGGAAAAAGTGGCCACAACTCATGATGATAGGGTGGCAGTCCAGATAGCATCGATGTCACGCTTAGAGGAGGTGGTCATAAAATCGGACTATTTTAGGAACCTCTCTCATCACAGGTGGATCGGCACCTCCGACGACTTGTATGTTCCATTTTGTGTCTTAATGGTGGATTATAATGCTGAAATCAAGCATCACACCTCAAGGGAACCAACCTCTGCCACACAGTTTGCACCTGATGACATCCCAGAAAGTGCCAAGCAAGGAAATATTTGCCAACCGACTTGGAGAATTCCGCTGCTTGAAACCTACCCGGAAATGAATCGCACATGGAACAACATGCCCCTGTATATCAAGTACAATCCCTGCTACTGTCCTGTTTTCCGAAGAAGGTCGTGGCCGGAATACACAAAGATGGTGCTGACAACCAAAGGCTGCGAGAAGTGGCTCAACTATGTCTACTTAGCACCACCTAAAGGTCAACCTACCGTAGGGTATATGATATCGACAATTCGGCATTGGGGTGTCAGGTTCAAAAACGTACCAGATGTCATGACACAGATGTGTCTTAAAATTTTTGAACTCATGATAGTAACCTTCCGGACCTTCAAGAATGTTAAGGAACCTCACCTCTCTACGCTTGGATTCAATGAAGGCAATCAGGATCTTGTTTATGACATGAGCACAACGCCCTCTATTAATGTTGTTTATGCATGGCATGCCCGCATCAAATACCTACCGGCCTGCTTCAAACAGACATTTGAAGAGATGTTTGTCACAGGGTTCTGGGAATATCACTCAGAGATCTTCATTCCCAGGCCCTCACATTTATTACAATTGTTTGCAGTGGAACAAGCTCTCCATTCAGACAAGTTACGTATGCCACATCCAGAGGTTCCCGGGCCAGTAGATTGGGATGCTCTACTCACAGACTTGGCCAAAGGATTGAGGATTGCCGAACATCACTTAGCGCAAGATGTCGTTGAGTATTACATCCAAAAACCCACACAACAAGGGTCTGTCAGGGACGACAGACGCGAGAGAGGGGGGGGTGTTAGCAGCAGACAAGGAACTGAAGGACTAACGAGGCATGGCAGTCAGAGAAGAGAGTCAGAAGGGAGAGAAGGCACAAGCAGAAAAGGGAGTCAACGACGATCTGGCAAGTAGGCCAATAATTTTCTTCATGAAGAAGCAAGTACGAGCATTCACGCAAATCTAGCACTAAGGCAACCTTTAATTTTTCAACACCCTTACACCAATTAAAAGTGATTCTCATCACTAACAACCCCTGTAAATACCATTTCATATTTTTGTAGCTCTATTTTGTGCAAGCCAAGGAGTCCTTGAGCTTGAGGAGCCTTAGAAGTACCTACATATCAATTTTCCTATTTTTTAGACTCCGTTTAAGCCCTCAAATTGGCCCTGGAACCTAATTTTTAACTAGGCCGGACACTAGGTCTGGACAGGGCCAAGGCTAGTCAAAAACTATAAAAGGAGCTAGAGAGCTCATTTTTGGGGTTAGATTGTAATTGAAACGAACTTGTAAGAGCTTCTTGAAAGTAATCTAAGAACTCCATTGCTTCTCATTCTTTGTCTTGCCGTGTGTGCGTGTGTGTATGTATGTGTGTGCATGTTTGTGTGCTTCTCACTCACGCACTTGTGCCGCCACTTGCTCGAGGTCTTCATACCATCCTCACGTCTTCCTGGATTGACATTAAAGGAGGTGCTACTCATCACTGAGCTACAGTGTGTATGTGTTTATGTGTGTGTATGTGTCTATGTGTGTGTATGTGTCTATGTGTGTATGTGTCTATGTGTGTGTATGCATGTATGTATGCATAGGTTTGTGTATGTGTGTGTATGCATTATGTATGCATATGTGTGTGTATGCTTTATGTATGTGTATGTATGCATATGCATTATGTATGCATATGTATGCTGTAGCTCAGTGATGAGTAGCACCTCCTTTAATGTCAATCCGGGAAGACGTGAGGATGGTATGAAGACCTCGAGCAAGTGGAGGCGCAAATGCGTGAGTGAGAAGCACACAAGCATGCACACACATACACACACACGCGCACACACGGCAAGACAAAGAGTGAGGAGCAATGGAGTTCTTAGATTACTTTCAAAAAGCTCTTACAAAGTTGTTTCAATTACAATCTAACCCCAAAAATGAGCTCTCTAGCTCCTTTTATAGTTTTTGACTAGCTTTGGCCCTGTCCAGACCTAGTGTCCGGCCTAGTTAAAAATTAGGTTCCAGGGCTTATTTGAGGGCTCAAACGAGATCTAAAAAATACAAAAATTGGTAAGCAACTACTTCTAAGGCTCCTCAAGCTCGAGGACTCCTCGGCTTGCACAAAATGGAGCTACAAAAATATGAAATGGTATTTACAGAGGTTGTTAGTGATGAGAATCACTTTTAATTGGTGTAAGGGTGTTGAAAAATTAAAGGTTGCCTTAGTGCTAGATCTGCGTGAATGCTCGTACTTGCTTCTTCATGAAGAAAATTATTGGCCTACTTGCCAAATCGTCGTTGACTCCCTTGTCTGCTGCCAACACTCCCCCCTCTCTCGCGTCTGTCGTCCCTGACAGACCCTTGTTGGGAGGGTCGTTGGATGTAGTATTCGACAACGTCTTGCGCTAAGTGATGTTCGGCAATCCTCAATCCTTTGGCCAAATCGGTTAGTAGAGCATCCCAATCTACCGGCCCGGGAACCTCTGGATGTGGCATTCGTAACTTTTCTGAGTGGAGAGCTTGTTCCACTGCAAACAGTTGTAATAAATGTGAGGGCCTGGGAATGAAGATCTCTGAGTGATATTCCCAGAACCGGGTGACAAACATCTCTTCAAATGTTTTTTTGAAGCAGGCCGGTAGGTACTTTATGCGGGCATGCCATGCATAGACAACATTAATGGAGGGCGTTGTGCTCATGTCGTAAACCAGATCCTGATTGCCTTCATTGAATCCGAGCGCAGAGAGATGAGGCTCCTTAACGTTCTTGAAGGTCCGGAAGGTGACTATCATGAGTTCAAAAATTGTAAGACACATCTGTGTCATGACATCTGGTATGTTTTTGAACCTGACGCCCCAATGCCGAATTGTCGATATCATGTACCCTACAGTAGGTTGACCTTTAGGTGGCGCCAAGTAGACATAGTTAAGCCACTTTTCGCAGCCTTTGGTTGTCAGCACCATCTTTGTGTATTCCGGCCACGACCTTCTTCTGAAAACAGGGCAGTAGCAGGGATTGTACTTTATATATAGGGGCATGTTATTCCAGGTGCGATTCATTTCCGGATAGGTTTCAAGAAGTCGAATCCTCCAAGTTGGTTGGTGAATATTCCCCTGCTTGGCACTTTCTGGGATATCATCGGGTGCAAACTGTGTAGCAGAGGTTGGTTCCCGTGAGGTGTGGTGCTTGATTTCAGCATTATAGTCCGCCATCAAGACGCAAAAAGAAACATACAGGTCGTCGGAGGTGCCGATCCACCTGTGATGAGAGAGGTTCCTAAAATAGTCCGATTTTATGACCACCTCTTCTAAGCGTGACATCGATGCTATCTGGACTGCTACCCTGTCATCGTGGGTTGTGGCCACTTTTTCCAATTTCTGCATCCATTCCGGAGCCTCTATTTCCAGGGTGTCCATGCTCTCTGCTGTCTGCTTGCCTCCAGGTGCTGGTATCGGAACGTATGGGTCCTCAAAAGTTTCCTCTACTTCGATTGGCACTAGGTCTTCAGGTTCTGGTTCTGCCAAGGGGGAGGGTTGTCGTTCATATACAAGCACTTTCTTTTGTAATTCGTCGAGTTGTGCTTTGAGCGCTGCTACTTCGTCAGTTGTGTCAGCTGTGGTTGGGACTTCTTTGGGTGGTGCTGGTTGAGCTGCCAATTGCCTTCGTAGTTTGTCTCTTTCCTTTTCTAAGGCTGCATGGGCGTCGAGGAGATCCGCATGGGTTTCCAATATAATCTGCATATTGTCCGAGGGAATAGCCTTAAATCTCTCCGGGTCAATTTCTTGTGGGGAACCTTCCATGGCTAACTCCAAGTTCTCTTCGTTTTGTGTCTGAAGCCGTCTATTTTCTTCTAGGGCTGTAGAGATATGCTTCCATAATAGAGCCATGTTGCGGCGGAGCTTGAGGTTCTCTGTGATTTGTGAGTGTAGCAAATCATCCATATGTTGTCTTTCTTCTGCATCAGGCTGCGGTGGATTTGCCACAAGTTTCTCATGTTGTTCTTGCAATGCACTAAACTGCTGTTGTAACTGATGCTTTTCTTTCTCTAAATCAGTGAATCTTCCTTGTAACTCCTCATGTCTCCTGAACAAGCTTGTATGCTGAGCATCGAGGTGCTGATAGTGTTGTTGTAACTGAGACATGCACTGATACATATTATTGAATACATTATTAATGGGGATGGATGCAGGGAGGGTGGTATGTGCAGAGGGGAAGGGAAAGGGGAAGGGAAGTGTGAATGCAGTGCTGGAAAATGGTGAGGTGGGTGGTGGGGGAATGGGAGATTGTGGTGGTATGGGGGGAGGGAGAGGTGCAGTGGAGGGTGATATGTCCATAAAATCCGTGGTGTAAGCAGTAGTGGGAGTGATTGTGAATAGTGGAATTGTGGGTGCAGTGATTGTGGTGAATGTGTACAGTGGTGTGTGCAATTGTGAATGTGAACTACCCGAAAGTGTGAGTGGGGGAATGGGGATGTCCGTAGCTGTTGTTAGGGTTACAGTGTTAGTGGAGGTATATACACGGGAGGTGTTAAGAGGGTGTGTGGGTTGATTGGCGGTTTGTGCTTCAGTCATGGCGGTGGGCGCGGAGGCGGTAACGGTGGTTGTTACATTGGTAATGGGAGGTGAATGTGGTGGAGAGGGAGGCGAAGGTGGTAAGGGAGGTGATGGAGGTGCACTTGATATATGGGCTTCCTCGGTGTCGTGAGCGGTGTGTGCAGTGCCCGTGGTTGTGGGGGTGCCTTGTGGTCCTGATCCTAATACATTCATTTGTTTCCCTGCTCGTGGGGGACGTCTTCCGTATCTTCTTTCCATTCTGCGTGATTGTGCCAGGGCCGTCTGCACTGCCTCAGGTACTCCTACGGCATCAGAGATCATATCTAGTGTGGCACGATACTGTTCATCAACTCCTTCCTCCTCAAGGATTTGGTGCATGATAGCCTTTCCTGCTGCAAGGGATAACTTATGTTGTTGTTGGACCCTGTTGATGGTATCGTAGAGCTTTTTCAGCTCCTTTGTATATGCTGGGGCACCCTCTAACTCCTGTATAACTTCTTGCTCATAGTCATGCGCCCCTTCATCAGAAAATCCTTCTTGTTCATCTTCTTGGTCTTCTTCTTCTACATCTTCCACTTCTACCACTTCTGGTTGTCTTGTCTGGGGTTGTTGTGCGGCCGTTTGTTGTCCACTACCCTGCTCTGCCTCAACTTCCGCATTAACGGCTTCAATAATTCTAGCCACTTCCTCATCCGTTAGATCTTCCAAAGTAAATCCATGAGGAAATTCCAGATCAGTTGGCACTGGTGGAAACACAAGGTTAGGGCCCTCTGTGCTATGCCTCGGTAACCTGATAGTGAAAGGTTGCACTCTTCGAGGAAGCCTTGGAGTTGTTTCTGGTGTTAGGGTTGCACCGCGGGGTTGTGCACAAGGCATCTGTACGGTGCCTCTCATTTTCTTTGAGGGAGGTCCGACGGCTGACAATCTGCGTTGAAACTTCTATGCTCTGGACCAAATGAGAGCCCTTTGCACCGGTACATCATAGGCGAGACATCTGTAGACGATTCTGGTGAGCGCGCAACATCCATAGAGTACAGATTTTTGTTTCTTGTACCATCGTTGATGAGCCATATGGATCTGATCTATAACCCAGTGGGGCATATTGATGGTCAAATCAAAGGCATCCGATAAGTAGAGGCTAAACCAGATCTTCTTGGGAGGCATTGTGAACCTGTCTTGTGCGGGGAATGCGAAATGTTGCATGACCATACGTAAATGAATGGCTATTGTGGGAGTCATCGCCACCATGTCCTTCAGTTTTGTCAGATTCCTTTTCTTCATATTATCGGGGACCATAGTCTCCTTCTCCGTAGGAATGTGCATTCCGTGCATATCAAGAGCTTCTCTTACCAGGTTGATAGACAAGCGGAAACGCTTTAGCTCATTGCCCCTTGTGAGTGAGGGAAGCACAAAGGAGCTGTATCCTTTTTTGTCTTTGCTTGGAGTGAGAGTGCTAATCAGGTATGAGCACCTTAGAAAATCGGGCTTTGGTAGTTGGAACTTGAAATAATCATAGAGCCCAGTCTTCTTCCATATTGGCTTCAGTCCTTCGTTGTTCTGTAGCTTTTCAAACTCTCTGGTAAAGAAGTGGTATCTGCCCCAACGTCCATTGAATTCTACTTCAGATTCCCACATGTATGTGCCTTCACCTAGAGGTCCCGCAACATCACTGAACCAGTGTGAGGTTTTTCCCACCGGCATTGTGTGACCCTGTGGAGGATTTTGAATCGGTATGGCATGTAGTGCCCTTAATGCCGCTGGTCGTTCCTTTAATTCCTCCTCGACTGGAAGGCTTTCAATATCCACAACTTGGGGGCTGGTGCCTGCCTGGGAGCTGGTTCCTACCGTATCGGCCATGTTACTTCTTGCTGCCTGTCTCTGTGAGAATATACAAACATGTGTTAACATTGTACAGGACAAGAGAGAACCGTTGTTGTTCCCATTACAACATTAACATGAGGGTCGGGAGCGAATAATGGGTTAGTAAGTGCTTGGTGCGAGTGTGTGTGTGGTTAGGAGTTCGGAAGACCTAAGATCTATGAGGAATGATGTAGTGTGATAGTGAGGTGGTTAGTAGGTTGTCATGGATTCACAAATGGAGTCCGGGGGTTTGTTACAAGTCTTGGGCTTCCAAATGCAGTGGATGGGTTTTGCTCTAGGTTTCGTAGAGACTCTCGAGAGCTTTATAGGTGTGTCGGCTTGAAAATGAGGCCTTTTAGGGACCCATTTACAAGTGATTATGTTCGTGCTCATGGGCCTTAGTGTGTTCCTGATTGTTGAAAACGAGTGGATGTCAGCTGTGCGAGTGAATGGATCATACTGTATAGGGTGTGGTCTTGGTGTAGCTATTTGAGCCCGCAAACAAGCCTTAGGCACCCAAATTTGTCTTGATTGTGGGCTAGCCTTCATCGACTTCTTGGGCACCCAAATAGACTTCACATTAGCAGAAGAACTTCTGAAAGACTTCTTATTAGTGTCGTGTTGTTGGTTACTAATAAGAGGCTTTGCCCGTGTGGTTGGCTTGAGTGCAACCGGGTGTTCTCCTTTCCGCGCCCACACTTGTTTCACTAGCTGAGACATTTGGCTGCGCAGGTACTTTTGATCTCCGACATAGGTAGTACTCTGCTTCTTCTGCCTTTGATCCACCTTTGGTTGCTGCCTCCCTCTGGCCTTTGGAAAAGAAGGGAGTTCCGTTGTGGTTCTGACTCCTTTTTTGAGATCTTCATTCTTCTGTATCACATAGCCTTGGACAAGAACAGCATGGTCAGCTTCATGTGCACCCCTGGAGGGACCAGGAGTCTGTGCCTTTCCTAGTTCCTTGAGTGCTCCATTATTTAACTCCATTGTAATTCTAGTCTGATTCACCCATATCTGAAGAAGTCCACTTCTTAGGTTTAAGTTGATTGCTTGGTCATAAATCCAGTCTTGACCAAGGACAAGGGGTTCCGTGAGGTCCTCGTCTTGGCATACTAGCGCTTTAACTGTCATTGCCTCATCATGAATATAGAGTGGAAGTTCCACCTCGCCCATGCAAGGGGTTTCCACGCCTCCCAATCCTATGAGATATGCTTCCATAGGATTGACAGTTAACTGCAACTCTTGACAGTAAAACGATTTAACAGCACTAGTGGCTGCACCTGAGTCAATCAAGGCTCTTACAGTCCTTGCACTCTTTCCTTGTCCTATATCTAAGGTTATGAAAGGACGTCGATCAGTTATCCTATGTGAGCTAACACCTGAAACTTCACACATAGCTACGTCATATCCTTGATCTGCAAATGCATCTTGCCTAGGGAGCTCTCTACCTTGTCTTCTTAATTTCATTCTCTTTATGCGCTCTAAGGCTTCCGCTTGAGCTTCTTCTCGAATTCGCTTTTCCTCCTCTTTGCGTTTCTTAGCAGTGTTGAGTCGGCTTAGCATTTCCTCCGTGAGGGGTTCCTGATACAACTTGACTCTGCATCCGCTGATATAACTTGGGAGAACATCGCCTTCTAATGTGGCTAGTTGCACTGCTCCACTTGTTGAGATCCTATCGATGATCATAGGTCTGTAGCCTCTCTTTTCTAGCTTCCTTGCATGTTGTTTCAATGTGTAGACTAAAACTAGATCTCCTGCTTTTAAGCCCTTATCCTTCACATGGGCATCAAAGTATGCCTTCTGTCGTTTCTTTGCTGCATATATCCCTGCAGCTGCTCTCAGTCTTGTTTCTCCTAATCGTTCAAGGTCAAAAAGTCTAGAGGAGAGTTCGTGACCCGTCCATTCGTGCTCTTGTGCTACCTTCAATGTAGGTATCAAGAAGTCCAAGGGTAGCACTGCGTTTTGGCCAAATACCATCTGAAAGGGGGTGGCTTGGAGTACCGTTTTGTAGGCGACTCGGTATGCCCAAACAGCATGGTGTAGCTATTTGTCCCAATCAGAGCGTTTAGTATTTACTAATTTTGTCAGTACATTGCATAAGATCTTGTTTGTGCTTTCGGCTTGTCCATTAGCTTGAGGGTGATAGGGGGCAGACTTCTTATGTATTACCAAGAATTCTTGGAGTAGATTTTCAATCACTTCGTTCAAGAAGTGAGTGCCTCTATCACTTACAAGCTCTATAGGTAGCCCATATCTTGTGAATACATTCTCAAACAAGAATTTTGCAGTTGTTTGAGCATCGTTCTTCGTTGTGGCTTTTACCTCCACCCATTTAGTTAGATAGTTTGTTGCAACAATGATATATTCTGCATGGGAACCCTTCGCTGGGGGATTAATAGGACCTACAAAGTCTATTCCCCACTTAGAGAATGCACGTCCACCCATCATAGGTTTCAGTGGCATCTCATCCTTACGTATAGGATACTGGGTTCGCTGACAGACATCACACCATTTCACATAGGTATGTGCGTCCATGTGAAGGGTAGGCCACCAGAAGCCCGCAAATAGTATTGCCTTGATCACCCAATCTGGTCCAAAGTGTCCTCCTGCTACACCTTGGTGAGCAGTGTCCAAGATCTTGAGATACTCACTCTCATGGACACATAGTCTCAGGTAACCATCTTTACCACGCTTGTATAGATTATCGCCAATGAGTGAGTAATCCTGGGCTTCTTGTTCTAAACTCCTTTTCCTAGCCAGAGTCATGTCTGGAGGGAATGTTTTCGTCCTCAGGAAGGATACTAGAGGTTCGCTCCAATCCGGCACTATGGACACTTGATAAAGAGTGGCATGTTCCACCGGTGGTTTAGTGCGACAGATTGGGCATTCCTTGCACAACTTTTGGACATTCGCTTCCATAGTTGGCCAATGCACTCCGAGTCTCCTTAGGGTCTGTAAGGTTCGTTGTTTTGAATAGTGTTGCTCTAATGCACCTACGTGTGCTAATTGCAACCATTTAGCATACTCATCCTCTTCCACACAACAAGCCAAGATCCCTTGATCTGTGTGCTTGTACATGCTTCCTGCCATGATGTGATACTTTTGGGCTTTTACTACCTCTCTATCCTGTGTGGCTATTACTGGGTGGTTAGGTCCGTATGTCAATACTGGTACTAATGGCTTAGCCCACTGCGGCACCACTTCTAAATTGAACAAGTAAGCATCAGGAAGATCATCTGATACTCCCTGTGGAGCTTCTCCGGAGGTGAGCCTAGAGAGATGATCTGCTCTCAAATGAGTCCTACCTTTCCTCACCACAACCTCGAAATCGTATTCCATTAGTAAGAGAAACCATCTTACTAATCTTCCTGTATTGCATGGCTTGTTTACGAGATATAACAATGCTTGGTGATCAGTAAAAAATTTAAACTTATTTGCAAGCAAATAGTGTCTAAATTTCTTGACTGCATATACCATGCCTAAGCCTTCTCTCTCTGTAGTGGTATAATTTCGTTCAGCTGCGTTCAATTGTCTACTAGCGTAGGCAATGGGAAGATCCATATTACCTTCGCCAGTAGGTTGCGCGAGTACACACCCAATAGCATAATTGGATGCATCCACATGAACGTGGAAAGGCTTATTCCAATCTGGCGTGGTCAAGATTGGTGTTGAACACAATCTTCGTTTAAGCTCCTGGAAGGAATTCTCACATTCATCTGTCCACTCGAAGTTAGTCAAAAGTCCATACAGAGGCTTTGCTATGATGGCATACATGTGTATAAACCGTCGGTAATATCCACAATGCCCCATGAAAGCTTGTACTTCCTTGACATTCTTTGGCCTGGGTAGCTCTGCTATGGCTCTCACTTTCTCTTCGTCAGTAGATATGCCATTCTTTGACACTATGTGCCCTAGAATCTTGCCTTGCCTGACCATGAAAACGCACTTTTCTGGGTTCAGGCACACTTGATATTCTCTACATTTGTCAAAGATTTGTCTGAGTTCAGGAATATGGGTTTGTCTAATATTGGAATGAGCACAAAGATCATCAACATAGACTTCTAAATTCTTCCTCAGGAACTCCTTAAACACATGGCACATCAGCCTCTGGAAGGTTGCTGGTGCATTGGTAAGCCCAAATGGCATTACTCTAAAGGCAAATATGCCCTACTCTGTGGCAAAGGTTGTCTTATGCTGATCCTCTGGAGCTATGGCTACTTGATTGTGCTCGAAAATCCATCAAGGAAGCTGTACACTTCCTTGCCTGCCACTCTTTCTAAGAGATGTTCTGTGATGGGAAGTGGATAGTTATTTCGAATCGTGGCTGCATTAACCTTTTTCAAGTTAATGCACACACGCAGCTTGCCATTCTTCTTGGGCACCACTACGATGGGGGATACCCATTCAGTGTGCTCAATTTCATAGATAAATCCAGCTTCAACCAGTCTATCTATCTCTTCTTTGATCTTAGCAGCGTAATTATCGTTATATGTGTAGGGCTTTTGCTTAGAGGGTTTAGCATCTGAGGTCATGGGGATGGTGTGTGAGCATATGTCAGGGTCAACACCTTTCAAATCCTTGTAACTCCAAGCGAACACATCTCTGTATTCTCTTAGCAAGGCAATTAATGCATGCTCTTCTTCCTCTGTTAGGTCATGGCCTATGTATGTGCATCTCTCCTCTCCTTCTTCTAGGGCTACTACTATTTTCTTGGTGGTTTCTTTGTTATCATAGGCCTCTCCTACTTGTGCCTCTCGTTTAGGCATTCTTATCATGACTCTCCTGTCATCTATCTCATATTTCTTAAAATTTTCTGGGACCTCAAACAAAGATTCTTCCTCTTCTGGTGAGACTTCTCTCTTCTTCCGTTTCTTTCCTTCTTCCTTTGGGGTCACATGTGTGGCTAATCTTACATCATTTGTAAGCTCTCCATGCCTCTGGGGTTGAAATTCTACTTCATGGAAGTATTCTTCATCTGATGCAAATGGTGGGTCCATGATGATTGACTCTAGGTCGGAGTCACTTGCATCCTCAAAGGCATCAGGGCTAGGTTCACATTCTTCTAGAACTGCCTCTCCCATGATTGGCTCTATGGAGAAGACTGAAATATCATAGCCATCCTCATCACAGTGAGGTGTCCATTGTTCTTCATTGATGGCTACGTCCATTGTTGCTAGGATTTCTGCCCAGCCATGGGGTTCAAATTCCTCATCAGGAAAAACTACAGGTGCATAGGCTGGGTCTTGAATTGATCTATGTCTTTCTTTTCCACCTACCTCTCTGGCTTTCTCTCTCTTCTCTTCTTCTACTGCAACCTTGCACATCCATAAATGAGTGTCTTCATGCATCCATGAGGATCCAGACCCTATGGAATGCACAGATTCCGTGTCATCTTTGGCTCTATGGATGGGATTCCATTGGATAGGAGGGACATCTCTATGAGAGTAATCCTTGAGATTGACTTTGGTCGTAACACCTAAGTGTTGCAGGTACAAGGAATTAGTTCCCCAATCCTGTACCACTTGCAACTGTCGCATGAATGGTCGTCCCAAAATCATCTCATAGGCATGATTTTTGCTAAAGTCACATATAGCAAAGGTATGTTCAAACTCGACACCACAAGTGGTGAGAGTTATTCCTTCTAGCAATCCTAGGGGTCTCTCTATGTGACCATCGGCCATCTGCAATTTCATTCTCGTTGGCCTGAGTGCCGGCTTGCCCCAACGCTTCCATAGGGAGGTGGTGGCAATTGCAACTCCTGCACCTAAGTCCAAAATTGCCTTGGTGGTGTATTCCTGGTAGGTAATGGGAAGATAGGTGTTCCCTTCTTCACCTTCACACATATCTCCTATCTTATCCAAGGGTATCTCTGGCACTGTCCTATGTGATCCTACCTGGGAACGAGATTTTGCTATCTCAGGTACTTGTTTGGTTACATGTTTCCACGATTCAGGTCTAACCTTGAGTAGCTCTTCTAGCTTGAGATTGCACTGCACGTTAGTGTTCTTCACTACCTCTGTGTTCCTAGGTATGACTGAATCTTCGTTTCTTACCATGACTGTGGGTGCTCTCATACACGTGGACTTTGCTTCCCATGGGCCTGTGAAATGGGGTAGCTCTTGTATGGAATTGGATTCAAAGTCCAATCTCTCGTGAGACTGAGTACTCTCATGTTCCCCATAAATAGATGGGATGTCTTGTGGGAATTGGTCGTGTGCATCATCCACAAGTTCAAAGGGAGGGGCGACTTCACTTTCGTTATCCCATTTATCTTCTTGAATTTCTCGTAGGAAGTCTGGTGCAAACCGATTCATAGAAGAAGAAGTGTCTGGCTCCGTAGAATTAGGCACATAAGCAACCTGGGAAGGAGGGCTTATTCTATCGTTGGCTCTTTCCTTGCTCTCATAGATGTTTGGAGCACAAGCTTCCTGGGGAGGATTACTTATTCTTTTACTTTTCCGAACAGGCTTATATGCTTCCTGAGAAGGAATGTAGGCAACCTGTGGAGGTACGTGAGCTTTCGAGGGAGGCTCATCTTCCTTTTGGGGGGAAAGATAAGCTTCTTGAGGAGGCACATGGGCTTCCTGAAGAGGCTGGCTTATCCGTTCTCTTGCCCTTTCCTTTCTTTGAGGGGCAGGTTCCTTTTCTGATTGTGCAATTAGCCTCTCTATTCTTTCTAGCAATCCATCAAAATGTAACTGCGTCTTAGCTGAGCTAGAGATGTTAAAGAGGCGACTAGCTTCAAACATGGTCTGAGCCAATTCCACCATTTTGGCACAAATTTTAGTTCGTTCAAGCTCTAGCTCGGCTCTAGGGTAGCATTTTTCATGATCAGTTATGGTTGGCCCTTCTTGGATTCTGGCCTGATATGCTTTAAGCATCATATTAAGGTCTTCGGGAGTGGGATCTGCTAGGACTGATCCTACTCTAGGGGGTGGTGGGTTTGTATGAGGTGGGTTGGAAGGTGGCTGGTCGGATGGCGATGGGAAAGGTGGTGGTGGGGTAGTGTGAGAGGGGGTTTGAGATGTGAGTTCAGTTATCCTGGCTTTGGTTTCTCTTATGCTTTCCTCAAGTTCACTCATCTTTTTAGCCCATTGTCTTTTCATTCTTTCTCGACTATCTTTCCACGCTCTAGTCCTTTTCTTGGTTATGCTCTCAGTTTCACTAGCTGTTGGGCTCTTTTCCTGGTCTACCCCTTGGTTTTGCTGCAATGCTTGAGCTCTAGTGACCACCTGTACTGGTGCGGTGGAAGTTACGCTCCCTGTGGAGTCTACCACTAATCCAACAACGTTGATAGGAGTGATTTTTGGCATGTTATTGGGATTTTTAGGGCAATCTCCTAAGAGATGCTCCTTCCCACACTCTTGGCAATAGCCTTGGATTGTCACTGACTGGGGTTGTGCAGGTGGAGGTAAGGGACAATCACGGATGAGGTGATCTCCCTGACATCTGTAGCATGGTCCTCTAGGGAACGGGGGTCTTACCTGCCTAGGTTGAGGTCTAGGGTTGGGGTTTGCATACATGACATTTGTGTAATCTGATTCCCAACTAGGTTCATTTGGCTCTTCACTATAGTAGGACTCACCATGTTCAGGAGACTGCATGAAGTAAGCCTGGGGACTCTCAACATGCGTAGAATCGAAGCTATGGTCACTGGGATCACTTTCTGAAAGCAAAGGTGTGACGGGGACTATAGCTCTATTCAGGTTCTCTTCTGCTGCTGCATACTTTACAGGGATCACATTAGCTGGAGCTGGGGGTTGTTGTGCTAGCACAGGCTGAGGCCTTTGTTGGTTTTGGTAGGGTTGGTAGGTTTGTTGAGGCCTAGCATACTGCTGAGGTGGGTACTGGTTCTGGTATCTTCCTTGTTGAGGGTATGGCTGTGGGTAGGTTTGCCTAACTGCTTGCTTGTTGTATGGGCAGTCTTGTGCTGTGTGATTTGTGTATCTTTGTTCGATAGTGCAGTACTGGCTTCTAGGATTAACTTGGGGTTGAGCCATAATGGGACATACGTTCGCCATGTGGTCGCCACCACAAGTATAGCACCTTTTCACAGGGGCAAACCTTGGGCTCTGTTTGCTAGTTACCCCTAATTTCTGAGCTACTTTCTCTGCAAGTTCCTCGATTGATGTGGATTGCATGGACGAGAGGTTAGAGGCACTATCCGACTCTTTGTATATCTTGGAAAGCTCTAACTCCTCCCCTAGGTTATCCTCAATATCAATGCACATGCGTACACAATCTTCTATGGTCCTAGGGTCCTTCAAGTACACATAAGATCTCAATTTGGTACTTAGCAATCCATCCAAGAATAAAGCCACTTGCTTAGCTGGTGTGGGTAGCTCAGGAACAGGGCATCTTTCAAGATATTGCCTAAATCTTCGTCCTGCAAGTCTCACGGTCTCTTGCGGGGTTTGCTTGAAGCTGTGAATCAGCGAGGAGGTATTATGTCTTATGCCACTCTTAGAGAATTCAATAATGAAAGCCTCTAGGAGTTGGTCTATGCTCCTGAGCTGCCTCTCGTTTAGCGGCTGAAACCATGTCAGGGCAGTGTTTCTAAGGGTCAGACCAAAGGCATTGTACTGAGTGAATAGATCCTCCACTTGTTCAGCTCTCAATACTTGTCTAAACTCAGCCACATGATCGTACGGATCTCCAGTGCCATCGAAGTAGTTCTTCATGGACTTAACTAGCTGAGTTGGTCTCAAAGTCCTTGTGTGCTCTCTAGGTCGTGGCAGAGGGAACTCATCCGCATTTCTGTGATTCCTGTGAGCTCTAAGTATCTCAGGTTCTACTCTATTCGTTTCCGTCCTCGTTTTTTCTCTGCCCACTAGGTTGGCAAAGCTTACTTCTGGTCTATCTCTGCTTCTGTCTCTTTGCATTCCATGAGCTTGGGATGTTCCAGCTCCAGGGTGACCATAGGATACATTCGATCTTGGTTGGGGGAAAACGAATTCACCCTTCCAAGTGTAAGCATGCCTATCATGATCTGTCACCACAAAGATCCTCTCCAAAGCGTGATCTAAGTAGGTCACTCTACCTGGGCTATCAGGATCCTTAAACTCATAGATCATGATTGCACCTATATCAGTTGGCCGATCAGGTTTGTACCTCCAAAAGACTTCGTCAGTCTCTCGATTGAGGAGCAACTCTATGCTCTTATTATCCTGGGGAATCCACTCTGGTGTGATAATTCTAGTGAGAACCGATTTGCCTCGAGGGGTTCTAGGTTCTGCACCCATGTTTCCTTGCTCCAGGTCACCTAATTCTGCTTCTGGGATCACATTTCCAAATTCGTCCGTCCTATCTGGGTGACTGGTGACTACGTATATGGTTCCTTCTTTGTCCGAGTATGCACCATTTTCAAACTTGACAGCTGGGTGCTCTAATCCAATGGATTGATCAGGATTCCTAATCTGTACCACAAATCTTCCTAGGCCGTCCTCATAGATGCTAGCACCTAATCGGTTGGTCCTAAGGTATTCCAACTGTGTTTTGTAAGGGCCTTCTACCCTGTGCAAGTATGGCACTCCTGTACTGCCTGTAGGTCTCTCCATACCTTGAGACATCTCGGATTCACTAGTCTCAGAACTTGGGTAGTATGAGTGGTGGCTCAACTGCTGGGCCCACGACCTAGCTGTGTGGTTGACACTAGCCTCTGAAGACCTAAGGCTTTGTCTCTCCCTTACTAGATGCCGTCTTGATCTAAGGTTCATATGCCTAGTTAAGTAGCCCGATTTTTGCCCAGAGTACAACCTCGATGCAGATCAATTGGTATCAGTCACTTGATTCTTTCTAGTTATTTATCGTGTTTAAGGTCTTGTCTGATATTACGTCGTCAGGAATACTTGAATGTTCTTCGTACTTTGAGGTTGATCGTTCCACGTTAGATTCTTTTCTTAATGGTCATCCCATCACAAAGAGATTATATTTAATCTTGGACTTGAGTGCATAGGTAGTCTTCAACTTGGTTGATGCCTATCGTTGCCCTAACTTACCTCTAGCACTATTCGTACTTAGCCTGAGCTAAAAAATGACAGAGGGAGTTGAGAATATTCCAACCTTTTGTTTCCTGCTTGGTTGCCCTTGAATGCCCAGGAAGTGTGTTCCCAAGCTTGCACTTACACTTGCTTAGAACGCTTTTCGATGCTCTCAATAGATCTGTAAGAGTTCCAAAGTTAGCTTTAAGATTTAAATCCCAAGGACAGAACCAATGATTTTCATTCCCGAAGCACAAACACTAATTTGCCTAGTGATTTTTAAGAAAACAATTCTAAAGACCCCTGACTTTGATCCCCCTGGGTATGGTCAACTTCAAAATACCCTATCTAAAAATCAACGCATTATCTTTATAAAAAACAGTTGAGGGGGTTAAAACAGGATTCGATCTGGCTGACAGATCCTAAGATTTTCTCCCAATCACAAGTGTAGGAACCTCCAAAGTGCTAATGGATTGACTATTTTGCCCCAAAATTATCCCAATTTTGAACAAAAACCAAACCCTAATTTTTGGCCGAAAAGCCTGTCAATCGCGATCGACAGGTCTGTCAATCGCGATTGACAGAGGTGTCCGTCGGGCCTGTCAGTCGCGATGGACAGTGTCAATCGCGATCGACGGTGTCAATCGCGATCGACAGAGTCGATCGTGGCTGTCAATCACGATCGACGGTATGAATTGCGATTGACACGTTTTCCAGATTTTTCGCCGAAATTTCAGTCAATCGGGGGCCTATCAGTCGCGATGGACACGTGGCTACGCGCAAAAGTCAATCAATCGTTGAATTTTAGTCAATCGCGATTGACGGTGTCAATCGCGATTGACAGAGGTGTCGGTCGTGGCTATCGATCGCGATCGACGGTGTCAATCGCGATTGACAGGATCCTACGTGGCAGTCTGTCAGTCGTGAAGTCTGTCGATCGCGATCGACGGTATCAATCGCGATTGAGAGAGTCTGTCGGTCGCGATTGACAGTATCAATCGCGATTGACAGAGGCTGTCGGTCGCGATTGACAGAAAAGCTCGGGATTTTTCTACTGTTTTAGGTGATTTGGGATGTGCTCATCATGCTTGTGCTAGTGGTGTACTTTGTTTTACCAAATGATCGAATTTTCTGTCGATCGCGATCGACAGAGGCTGGCGACTGCGAGACAGATTCCACGAGTTTCATACCTGCGCAGAGAGCTGGGGATGATGATTCAGCAACAACCTGCAAAATGCTCAAGAAACATGCAAAAAACCACACACGCAATATCGCTCTCTTGCTCTCTCTCACAAGTGAAATGAGGGAAATGAGGTGGAGATGGTGATAGGATCAAAAAACAAAAACTTTCGCAATGATGGAGATGGAGGTGGGAGATGGTGATGATGATGATGGTGATGAAGGTGGTGGAGAAAAAACAAGAAAATAGATGAAAGTGAAGAAAATACCTACAACTCCAACGCGTCAACTCTACGTCTTACCATCACACGCTCGTCCTCAAAGCTCGGTCCCCGGCAACGGCGCCAAAATTTGGTGTAGCTCAGTGATGAGTAGCACCTCCTTTAATGTCAATCCGGGAAGACGTGAGGATAGTATGAAGACCTCGAGCAAGTGGAGGCGCAAATGCGTGAGTGAGAAGCACACAAGCATGCACACACATACACACACACGCGCACACACGGCAAGACAAAGAGTGAGGAGCAATGGAGTTCTTAGATTACTTTCAAAAAGCTCTTACAAAGTTGTTTCAATTACAATCTAACCCCAAAAATGAGCTCTCTAGCTCCTTTTATAGTTTTTGACTAGCTTTGGCCCTGTCCAGACCTAGTGTCCGGCCTAGTTAAAAATTAGGTTCCAGGGCTTATTTGAGGGCTCAAACGAGATCTAAAAAATACGAAAATTGGTAAGCAACTACTTCTAAGGCTCCTCAAGCTTGAGGACTCCTCGGCTTGCACAAAATGGAGCTACAAAAATATGAAATAGTATTTACAGAGGTTGTTAGTGATGAGAATCACTTTTAATTGGTGTAAGGGTGTTGAAAAATTAAAGGTTGCCTTAGTGCTAGATCTGCGTGAATGCTCGTACTTGCTTCTTCATGAAGAAAATTATTGGCCTACTTGCCAAATCGTCGTTGACTCCCTTGTCTGCTGCCAACATATGCATGTATGTGTATGTGTGTGTATGTCTCTCTATGTGTGTGTGTGTATGCATATATGTGTGTGTATGTGTGTGTGTATATGTGTGTCTATGTGTGTATGCATATGTATGTGTGTGGATGCATCATTATGTGTGTATGTGTCTGTGTGTGTATATGTGTGTGTATGTGTGTGCGCGTCTATGTGTGTGTATGTGTGCGCGCATCTATGTATATGTGTGTGTGTCTATGAGTGTGTATGTTTGGATGCGTGTGTGTATGAATGTGTGTCTATGAGTGTGTATGTTTGGATGTGTGTGTGTATATGTGTGTCTATGTGTGTATGCATGTGTATGTGTGTGAATGCATCATTATGTGTGTATGTGTGTATGTGTGTGTATATGTGTGTGTATGTGTGTGCGTGTCTATGTGTATGTGTGTGTGTCTATGAGTGTGTATGTGTTTATGTGTGTGTATGTGTCTATGTGTGTCTATGTGTCTATGTGTCTATGTGTGTATGTGTCTATGTGTGTATGTATGCATGTGTGTATGTGTGTGTATGCATGATGTATGCATATGTGTGTGTATGCATTATGTATGTGTATGTATGCATGTGCATTATGTATGCATATGCATTATGTATGTGTATGTATACATGTGAATTATGCATGTATATGTGTGTGCATGTGTATGAATTATGTGTGCATGTGTGTATGTGTATGCATTATGCATTGTGTATGTGTGTATATGTGTGTGTATTTGTGTGTATGTGTGTGTGTGTCTATGTGTATGTGTGTGTGTGTCTATGCATGTATATGTGTGTGTACATATGTATGTGTGTGTAAGTGTGTGTGTGCGTGCATACCTACCAATGGTCTCGCTCTCTCTCTCTCTCTCTCTCTCTCTCTCTCTCTCTCCCTCTCATGCGTGCTCTTTCTCTCTCTCTCTCTCTCTCTCTCTCTCTCTCTCTCTCTCTCGGTCTCTCTGTTCTTGCTCACATCCAAGTCCCGGCACATTTTCAAACTTTTTTTTTTACATTCCAGAGCGTCGCATATGCGACGCTCTGCAGTTTGCCAACGTCGTTAAATTCGTCGCTAATCAGCGACGGTGATAGCGACGCTTTTTAAGTAGCGTCGCTTATGTGACGAGGGTCGGGCAAAAAAAAAATCTGAAATTCCTACCGTCGCTTATGCGACGACCTCGTCGCATAAGGGACGGTTCCCGTTTTTTTTTCAATTCGGGGGCGTCGCTACGCCCCCCTTTTTCTTGTAGTGATTGAAAGAATTCTCGCATTCGTCGTTCCACTCAAAATTAGACAACAAGGCATAAAGGGGTCTAGCTATGATCGCGTACATGTGGATAAACCTACGGTAATATCCACAATGGCCCATAAAGGCTTGTACCTCCTTAATATTCCTTGGCCTTGACAGCTCTGTTATGGCTCGTACCTTATCTTCATCTGTTGAGATTCCATTCTTAGAAACAATATGACCTAATATTTTACCTTGACGCACCATGAACACACACTTTTCTGGGCTTAGACACAGCCGATATTCTTTACACTTGTTGAAGATTTGTCTGATCTCAGGGATGTGAAATCTTCTGTCTTGGGAATGAGCACATAAATCGTCCACATATACTTCTAAGCTCTTTCGTGAGAATTCTTTGAAAACATGACACATGAGCCTTTGGAATGTTGCAGGTGCATTTGTGAGCCCAAATGGCATCACACGAAATGCAAAGATTCCCCACTCTGTGGCAAAAGCTGTTTTGTGTTGATCTTCTGGGGCAATCGCTACTTGATTGTAACCTGAAAATCCATCAAGGAAGCTATAAACTTCCTTGCCTGCAACACGCTCCAATAGGTGTTTTGTGATTGGAAGAGGATAACTATCTCTGATCATAGCGGCATTAACTTTTTTAAGGTTAATACACACTTGCAACTCCCCGTTCTTCTTGGGCACCACTACAATGGGGGACACCCATTCAGTATGCTCAATCTCATAGATAAATCCAGCTTCAATCAGCCTATCAATTTCTTCTTTTATTTTGGCTGCATATGTATCATTATATGTGTAGGGCTTTTGTTTGGTGGGCTTGGCATCAGCAGTCATGGGGATAGTATGAGAGCAAATTCTTGGATCTACCCCTTTCAAGTCTCTATAGTGCCACGCAAACACATCCCTATATTCCCTTAATAGAGCTACGAGCTCCATTTCTTCTCTTGCACTTAGGTCATCTCCTATATATGTGCATCTCTCTTCATTCTCTTCAATGGTCACTACAATTTTCTTGGTCTTTTCTTTATTATCATATGATTCTCATATGATGGCCTCTCTCTTAGGCATGCGTACCAAAATTTTGCGGTCGTCAACTTCATATTTCTTGAAGTTTTCTGGTACTTCAAACAATGATTCCTCCTCTTCTTGTTTCACTACTTTTCTTTTCTTTTTCTTTTGACTACTCTCACTTCCGTCCTTTGAATTTACCGTTTTAATGCTTGTGAGAGGTTCTTCTTCTTTCTGGTTAAACACTCCTACATCTTCTAAATAGTGCTTTTTCGAGGTAAAGCAACTATCCATCACAATGGACTCTATATCATCGTCATTCTCTTCTTCTTCTATGACATCACTAGGGTCACATTCTTCTAGCAAGGGCTGACACATGAACACCGAAATATCATAACCCTCTTCATCGCAATGAGGTGTCCATTGTTCTTCATTGACAGCAATGTCCATGGTGGCTAAGATTTCTGGCCATCCATGAGGCTCAAATTCCTCATCTGGAAAGATCATCGGTGTATAGGTTCGGTCCTTAATTGGTATATCTCCTCGAGAAGTCCCTTCTTCTCTTGCCTTTAAGCATTTTTCCTCTTCCTCCGCGACTTTGCACATCCACAAATGAGTATCTTCATGCAACCAAGATGGATCAGGTGAAGTTTCAGAATGCACAAAGATGGAATCTTCTTTCGCTTTGTGGATAGGATTCCACTGTAGGGGTGGTACATCTCTGAAGGTGTAATCCTTCAAATTGACCTTGGTGGTGACCCCTAACTGCTGCAAGTACAAGGAGTTGGTTCCCCAATCCTTCACTATTTGCAACTGTTGTAGGAAGGGTCTTCCTATGATCATCTCATAAACATTATTTTTCTCAAAGTCACATATAGCAAATGTGTGCTCAAACTCTATACCACAAGTGGTTAGAGTTATCCCTTCTAGCAATCCTAGAGGTCTTTCAAAATGACCGTCGGCCATTTGAAGCTTCATTCTAGTTGGTCTTAATGTGGGTTTGCCCCATTGCTTCCACAAGGAGGTGGTCGCAATAGCAACACGGGCACCTAAATCTATGATTGCTTTGGTTGTGTAACCTTGGTAGGTGATTGGAAGATGAGTGTTACCTTCTTCACCCTCACACATGTCCCCTATTTTGTCTAGAGGTATCTCCGGTAATTTCTGCTTAGAGCCTGCTTTTGGCATATTGGACTCAAGTTCTGGGACTTGATCCTTCACATGATTCCATAGCTCAAGTTTTGCTTTGAGCAGCTCTTCTACAGTGAGATGACATTCAACCTTAGTGTTCTTCACGACATCAGTGTTCCTTGGGACCACTGAGTCTTCATGTCTGACCAGTATTGTGGGAGCTCTGATATGAAGAGATTCAGATTCCCATGGGCCTGGAAATTGAGGCAGTTCTTCTAGGGTATTAGATTCAAAATCTAATCTTTCGTCTTCTTGTTGTTTTGCTTCATCTCCGTAAATAGATGGAATGTCTTGGGGAAATTGATCATGAAGATCATCAATTTCAAGAAGAGGAGGAGGATTACCCTTCTCCTTCGCCCATTTCTCTTCTTGTATTTCCCGCAAGAACTCTTGAGAGTACTGTTGAATTGAAGGAGGTATTCCAGCATCCGCAGAATTAGGAACATACGCTCCCATTGGTGGTGAGCTTCTTCTCTCAAAAACTGGTTGAGCCTGTGGAGGTAAAGAAACTTGTGGTTTGTTTACCAATTGCTCTAATCTTTCTAGTAAGCCCTCGAAATGCAAATCCGGTTTGACAGAGTTTGTCTGATTGAACTTTTGGCTAGTCTCAAGTATAGCTTGAGCTTGTTCTACCATTTTCATGCACATTTTCATCCGTTCAATCTCTAAATCTGCTCTAGGGTAACTCTTGTCTAGGTTTGCAACTGTTGGCCCTTCTTGAAGTCGAGCCTGGTAGGCCTTGAACATCATGTCCAAGCCTTCTGGGGTTGGATCTGCAAGAACAGACCCTGGTTGTGGTCTATTCACAATGGGTGGTGGGGTGGGATGAGGTGGAGTAGATGGAGTTTGAGCATGCGAGAGGCTTTGAGATGCAATGTCATCTATTTTTGTTTTCGCTTCCTTCAAACTTTCTTCTAGTTTTGATAACTTTCTATTCCACTTGCGATTGGCCTTCTCTCTGGTATCCTTCCATGTTCTTGTTTCCTGCTTGCTAGGCTCTCGTGATTCACTTGACTCTGATTGTTCTACTGGTTTATCCTGTTTTAAGGTTTGTGCCCTAGTAACTGCCTGTACAAGAGCCACATTACTACAACTTGAACTTGAATCCGCCACTAAGCCTACCACATTAATGGGTGTAATCTTGGGCACACTAGAGGGGTTTCTTGGACAATCTCTGGGGAGATGGTCTTTGCCACAATCAGGACAAAAAGCCTGTATTGTGATAGCCTGTCCTTGACTCGGAGATGGTGGGTGGGGACAATCATGAAGGAAATGGTCGCCCTCACATCTGAAACATGGTCCTCTAGGGTCTTGTGGTCTTGCTTGTCTCAATTGGGGCCTAGGGTTAGCATTTGTGTACATGACATTAGAGTATTCAGGCTCCCAATTTTGTTCCATAGGTTGTGCCTCATATTGATACGGGTAAATCTCACTATGTTCAGGTGACTCTGTTTAATAAGCATGTGGACTACCTTCATGGGAGTAGTCTGAACTATGAGCATGAGAGTCATTCTCTGAGATCAGTGGGGTCACTAGCACCAATGCTCTATTAAGGTTCTCTTCTGCCAGTGCATACTTAACTGGAATTGTAGTGGCAGGAGCTGGTGGTTGGTTTCCCAAGACTGGTTGTGGCCTATATGGTGCCTGATATTGTTGTTGTGGTCTATAATATGGTTGTTGGTATTGGTTCTGATACCTACCTTGTGGCTAAGGTTGTTGATAATTTTGTCTAACAGCCTGCCTATTGTAGGGACAATCTTGAGCCGTGTGGTTCGTGTACTTCCTTTCAATAGTGCAGTATGGGGTATTCCTTTCTCTCATGTTCTGGTTGTGCATTGGGCATACATTAGCCATGTGGTCGCCTCCACAAGTATAACACCGATTCAATGGAGTGACTCTCTGTGTTTGTCTATTTTGGACTCCCAACTTCTTGGCAACTTGCTCAACTATCTCCTCTATTTCCGTGGAGATTTTTGAAGTATGACTAGTAGAACTATCCGAATCCTTATAGAGTTTGGACAATCCTAACTCCTCACCCAAGTTATCTTCTATGTCAATGCACGTCCGCACACACTCTTCTATGGATCTAGGCTCTTTCAAGTACACATATGATCTTAACTTTGTGCTCAGTAAGCCATCTAAGAACAAAGCCACTTGTTTGGTTGGTGTGGGTAACTCTGGAGTAGGGCACCTTTCTAGGTACTGTTTGAACCTTCTACCTGCTAGTCGACTGTTTCTTGGGGTGTCTACTTGAAACTCTGGATCAAAGATGATGTGTTATGTCTGATACCACTCTTGGAAAATTCTACAATGAATTCGTCTAGCAGCTGACCTATATCGCGATAGTTGCGACTACTCAATGGTTGAAACCAAGCCAAGGTAGTGCCCTTAAGAGTCAAACCAAATGCCTCGTATTGGGTGAATAAATCCTCAACTTGTTCAGCTCTTAACACTTGTTTGAACTCAGCCACATGATCATAAGGATCTCCTGACCCGTCAAAATAATTCTTCATTACCTTGATCACTTGAGTGGGTCTAAGGGTTCTTGTGTGCTCTCGGGGTCTAGGCAATGGAAAATCATGTTCATCTCTTTGTTGCCTATGTGCTTGATGTCTCTCTCTTTCAGGTCTTTCATTTTTAAATCCTGCTCTATTTCTGCCCACCGTGTGTGCAAAACTTACCTCAGGTCTCTCTCTAGTTCTTTCTCTCTGGGCTTCATGAGCTTGGGATGATCCTACTCCTTGGAGGCCATGGGAAACATTGGATCTTGGTGGAGGGTAAATCAATTCACTCTTCCAAGTATATGCATGTCTATCATGTTCTGTTACCAAGAAAATTTTCTCTGACGTGTTATCCAGGTAGACAACTTTGCCTGGTATCTCAGGATCTTTGAATTCATAGATGATGACTATGCCCAATTGGCTAGGTTGATCTGGCTTGAATCTCCAAAAGGCTTCCTCTGTTTCTCTATTCAAGAATAGTTCTATGCTTTTGTTGTCTTGTGGGATCCAATCTGGTGTGATCACTCTGGTCAGAACTGACTTACCTCTAGGAGTCTGGGGTCCTTGTCCTACATTTCCTTATTCTAGGTCTCCTATCTCATTCTCATGAATGACATTTCCAAACTCATCAGTCCTATCTGGTAGGTTGGTGACCACATACATGGTTCCTTCCTTATCAATGTATGAACCCTCTTCGAACTTGACCACCGGGTGTTCAAGTCCAAAGGGTTGATCTGGATTTTTGAGTTGGACCACTGATCTCCTCAGGCCATCCTCATAAATGCGAGCACCTAATCGGTTGGTCCGAATATATTCCAATTGTGTCTTATAGGGACCTTCTAGTGTTTATAGATGGGCAGTTCCTGAGCCACCTGCAGGTTTCCCCATGCTAAAAGACATTTCTGAGTCACTTGTGTCAGAGTTTAGTACGTAAGGACAACCACTTAGTTGTTGTGCCCAAGACTTAGCTGTATGGTTGACACTGGACTGAGAAAATCTAATGCTTTGTCTATCCTTGCCTAGGTGTCTACCAAATCTCAGGTTCATAAGCTTTGGCTAAGAGTCCAAAATTTCCCCTTGGTATGGTTCAAAAATCCTTTGGAGTCCCCTTGGTTTCCTAGTCCCACTTGAAGCCCAACGAGCTATAGAGCTCAAAAAATGGACTTTGGATGAAAAAGTTATGTCAAATCAGGCTCCTGGGGGTCAAAACAGGCAAATAGGACCTTTTGGAAAAAATCACGATTTTGTGAAATCAAGAGAATCGCGATGCTGTAAATCTCCAGAGAATCGCGATCCTATGAAACCAAGAGAATCGCGATTGTGTGAAATCAGAGAATCGCGATTGTGTGAAATCAGAGAATCGCGATTGTGTGAAATCAGAGAGTCGCGATTGTGTGAAATCAGAGAATCGCAATTGTGTGAAATCAGAGAATCGCGATTGTGTGAAATCAGAGAATCGCGATTGTGTACCTTGAGAATCGTGTTTTCAAAAAATCGGGTTTTTGGTTGAAAATGGTGATTTGTGAGAATCGCAATTTTGAGCAGAGAATCGTGTTTTCACAGAATCGTGTTTTTGAGAATCGCGATTTTGAGCAGAGAGTCGTGTTTTTGAGAATCGTGATTTTGAGCAGAGAATTGTGTTTTCACATAATCGTGGTTCACAGAATCATGGTTCACAGAATCATGGTTCACAGAATTGTGTTTTCACAAAATCGTGTTTTCACAAAATCGTGTTTTCACAGAGAATCGTGTTTTTGGCTGAAAATCGTGATTTTTGAGAATCGCGATTTTGAGCAGAGAATCGTGTTTTTAGAGAATCGCGATTTTGAGCAGAGAATCGTGTTTTTGAAAATTGTGTTTTTGAAAATCGTGTTTTAGAGAATCGTGTCTTAGAGAATCGTGTTCTAGAGAATCGCGATTTTATCTCAGAGAATCGCGGTTTCCAAAAATTTAGAGAATCGCGATTTTGAGCACAACCACAGAATCATGTTTTCTCATAATCGTGTTTTTTGGCTGAAAATCGTGATTTGTGAGAATCGCGATTTTGAGCACAACCACAGAATCGTGTTCTTTTCAAGAGGCTTTTAGGCGGGAAACAGAGAATCGCGATTTTCAAAAAAAATTTGAATTTTCACAGAATCGCGATTTTCATCACAGAATCGTGTTTTTTGGCTGGAACTTTGAATTTCTGAGCGTCGAGCAATGGCGAGCTCCGTATGTGCAGAAAATCATGAAAAAACACAGCGCTTACACTCTCTTGCACTTCCTAACTCCTCCTCGCACAATAATGCATGAAAGATGGTGTGAAAATGATGAAAATGCACTAAGAAAACAAGAAATTTCTATGAAGAATAAGATGGAAGAAGATGGAGATGGTGATGATGATGAAGATGAAGAAGAGAAATCAGAAAATGAACAAAAATGACAGTTTTTTTACCTTCCAACGTCGCAAATCTACGATCTTACCATCACAACGCTCGTCCTCGAAGCTCTCTCCCCGGCAACGGCGCCAAAATTTGGTGTAGCTCAAGCGTAAGCACCACCTCCTTTACTTGTCAATCCGCGGAGACGTGAGGACCTGTATGAAGACCACGAGCAAGTGAAGGAACAAGTGTGTGAGTGAAAGCACACAAGCATGCACACACACACACGCACACAAGGCAAGATCAAAGAAAGGAACAATGGAAAGCTTCTATTGCAAAAAAGCTCTCCTACAAAGCTCTATTCTCTAACAAGCCAAACCCCAAAAATGATCTCTCTAGCTCTTTTTATAGTTTTTTGACTAGTTTTGGCCCTGTCCCGACCTAGTGTCCGGCAAAGCTAAAAATTAGGTTCCAGGGCTTATTTGAGGGCTCAAACGAAGTCTAAAAATTATGAAA